>BJKM01000128.1:920000-1280611 GCA_015082035.1 Chaenogobius annularis | reverse complement strand
GGGGCAAGAAGGTGAAGGAAGGAAAAGCTGGAGCCGAGTAGGGAGAAGGGTAGCAATAGATAAAAGAAGGCGAAACAAGACTTAAGGAGATTTCCACGCTACAGATAACTCTACCCTCGAAAATTAATATCGTCATAATTAACTCGGATAAGAGAACAAGTAACACTGAGATTTATGGGATTTTTGTGATATTGTTGTTTGTTTGAGAAACACAGAGTTATTGAGTAACTTCCAAAACACAGATTAGTTAATTCAGAGATAGTAGGGAGGTGGGAGAGCACATAAGTTGATCCCCGCAAAGATAACAAGGAGCAGAAACCCGTCCACAACATCCAGCTTTTAAAGTACCCTTAAAAAATCCATAATGACAACATTATTTAAAATTGATGATTCTCTGAATGAATAAGCTGGAATACACGAAGTAATGCCAAGACAAGTAAGAATAGAATGCCAGATAGATCCAGCGACTGGAATAGTCATGAGTTGGTGTGACGCTGACTTTATAATTTTACCTGATGATCTATTGGAGCGGAAAGCCGGCCGACCCCGCCAGGTGGAGAGAAATCGCAAGAGAACACCATAAAAAGATTTATGCAAGTTTATCTAGGCGTGAATGTGAATAACATGAGTGAATCACTCTTTCAAGTCCAATATGCCACGGTAAAGTAATGGTTTTACCCTTCAGTTGCTCGATATGAATAGACGAACATGCCGCCAGCGAAGATTGGGTGTTCTATCACAAATAGTATGCAGTTGCGTTACACTGTCAAAAATCCGATAGTAATCACTTGAACGGGCAGTTTGGGTGGAAATGGATTGGCATCAATTTGTTGGATGATTTCACAATCTGTCACTGCATCCAACAGATCAGATGAAGTGGATGCCGACCGCAACACCCACCACATACTTCTCCCACTGAACTCAGGCTCAAAGACTGAAATCATCGATCTTGAGCCACCACAGAGTAACAAAGAGAGAGAAAGTCGTTAACAGTCTTCGCTCCAGAGTTCGTCGCTCTCAAAGAACACTACAAATAACAAGTTAAAATGCTAAGTGCGAGTGGGACATTAGGGAAGAGAGGAGTAATGCCAGAGAATCAGATGAGAGGGGAAAGTAATGGACCTCAGAATTTGAATGTTTTAACAGCCACGTCAAATCAATAACTATCAGCAGCTTTTACCATCTAAAAAACATTATGTTGCGAAATTCCAAAAGACTATAGTATGTGCAACCAGACGCTAACTTGGATGGAGCAGAGGAGCTTATCCCATGCGTGTTTCCTAGTAGATTAACTACTGTACGGCTGCTCACTGGGCCTCTCCAAAACGACGCTGTTAAACAGCTCAACACCGAGCTACATTTCAGGCAAGACCCTGTTCCAGGAGTGCTTTTAGCCTGCAGATAAAACTAATAAAATATAACGCAGAGTATCCACCGATGGTGGCATGTTAGAAGAAATTGTATAGTCCGGAGACGCTAGCTCTGCTTGTAGGCATACCTAGTCATTTATCGAACCTGATAGAGGTCCCTAGAGGTCACCTAGAGCTAGAATGAAATGGAATTCTAATAAGTGGCACATGCTCCGTCAGACGAATCCAGGTTTCCGTACATGTCCTAAGAGTTAGGACGTGGATGTACTTTAGTGCTAGGCCATGGGAGAAAGACTTAATGTATATATACAAGCGACTGCCTTTGAAGTCTATCTCATAGAGCCACAGTGGAGTGCCAGTGCAGAACCTGAGCACTCAGACTATGTGATCGTACTTCCTGTTCTGAAGTCAGGACCTAGAGAACTGTCCGACAGCCCTGAGAGCTGCGTTCTGGAATGTACTGACTGTTTTACAGCTCAGTTAGGGAGGCCAACGTGTAGAAGCCGTTACAGTAGTCATTACTAGAGACCAAACGCATGGATCAAAGTCTGCTCGCAGGTACTGTTTAGACAACTTACTTTTCGATTTTGGCCTAAAGATTGGTATAAAAAGCTGCTGATGATATTTTGATTTGACGGCTGTTAAAATTCAAGTCTGAGGTCCATTATACCCCCAGAATTTCTAACTTGATTATGTAGGTTTTAGAGCGAGACTCTGACGTGACACGTTAACATTTCTCTTTTGTTCTGCTGGGCCAAGACGATGATCGAGTCTTGTGTCCTGAGTTCAGTGGAGAAAGTTGTTTTGCATCCTACACACTGATCTGTGGAATCAGTGACAGAGTGAATCCACTGTCCATTATTCACCTGTTGCCGTCAGTGAAACATAATCTGAGTTGTCGGTGCTGCATAATTGTTGATATGAACACATTCCCGCTGCGTATCAACTGAGCCTACTGGGAGCATGCAGAGGTTGAACAGGAATCAAAACAAGCCGTACCAGATTGACCTTATGGGGCCACCCGAACAGCGTCAAGGAGACGAAGGCATCTGGTTCGGAGATCACAGGTTTACAAGTTCGACAGGAGTACTTGACCTGTACATCCAAGATGCGATTATAGACTTACTTGAGCCAGCAATCCATGGGTATGAGATTGCCACCCAGCCTTAGTCTCTGTAAAAAGGATCTCAAGAAGGTATGATACGAACAAGTTGGTCAAAAGCTAGACACCTTCAGAAGGAGAAAGTCCAACAGAAATTTTTAAGACTGAGAACGTTGCCCGCGTTCAGTGTTCAATTAAGATTCAATTTGTCACCTTGACAATGAGCAGTCTCAGGTGCTGTGATGAGTCTAAATACTCTTACTGAGAACATTTAAGAGTGTATTAAGGAGGAGGAGAAAACAGTTCCTTTTGACTCTTTGGTAAAACAACCTTCAAGTAGTATTGCGCCAGAATGGCCAGGAAAATTAGAGATGGCTCCCATTTTCTGAGGGACGAATTGAGGGGAAAAACTGTGAGAAGATAAGGGGAGGTTGTAGATTGAGCTAATCCACTCAGTACTGCGGCATCAAGATGCTCTACTTTAGAGAGAAGCTGTATGACCGCAGATTTTCGAAGACATTAGGGCAATGTTCCAGAAAATTTGCAAGCAACATGTTAACTATGAGTGAGTGCAGAGCATGTTTGTTATTGGGTGCTAACAATACTGAGCTGCTGTGCTGATTCAGCACAGACTTTAGAAATCTAGTGGATAATTGGTGGGAGAATCAAATACTACATCGAAGCAACAGCATAGTAGCTATGACTCAGAAACTGGTGATGATATCTCCTGGAACAGTTTTATCAAAACTACACTAAGGTGTATGTTACTGAGTTAGTAGCATAAGTGATGCAAAGTTGAGCTCTATTTTGTAAGGAGTGGTTGAGGGTTATTTTTGCATTGTTATTGAGAATGATGCATTTTTACCATTTGGCATTCTTTACCATTTTTCATTAAAAATTAGTGCAAACCACTCATTCCGGCCGCTGACGTCACTGCCGAGACAGCTGTTTGATGGTGGAAGACTTAAATGGGATAAGTGTATGCCTTAATTTTTGAGAGTCGCGTATTCGCCTCGGCTTGTCTATTTATTTTAATCCACGCCTCGATAGTGAAGAATTTATGAGCAAAATAAACTATTAGTCCTCTAAACAAACCAGTAAAAGTTGATTGACTCACTTTAAACAATGGGGCCGGAGCTTGTGTACAGCGTCACTGTCGTTCAATATTGGTGCAGTTAAAAACCCCCCCAGCTCTAGCCTCACGCCCGAGGCCATGCCTTAGCCCGCTTTAGCGCAATGGCTGGATAACTTTCTCCGCTTTACTAATGACTTTCCAAGGTTGTCATAATGTCGAGTCAGTAACCTGTCTTTTTCTCCGACGATAGCATGTGCCGGAAGTGCGAGTGTTATATGTTAGCTTTGAAAAACAACCAGGATTAGGGTTACGGAATTAGATAGCACGAATCCGCTGATAGTGAAGTGAGCTTAGGTCTAGCTATAGCCAGTTGTAAGAACATCAGGTTTCCTTACCGCGACCAGTGGCAGTCAGTCATCAGCTGTCAAGTTTTTTAATAGCCATTAGCACAGCTATTCTGTTCAATGTCTTTAGAGAAAAGAGCTACAGACTAGCCCCTCCTTCTAGGTTTCTTTACAGTGGTCTCCCACCTTCCCGGCGCAAATAGGATGCGGTCTAGCACCCAGGATCAATACGGACCAGGAACCAAATTTGTGAGTCGTCCTCGCGAGGGAAAAAAGGCGCTAAACCAGCATCAAGCCTGTTGAGTGCACCACGTCCCTAACGCTTCCCGTTCGCGTCTACAATACGGTTTGTCAATCCCCCCACCAGGCGGATTCACCCACGCCCCGCTTTTCTGAATGGAACTGCGTGATACTCTCGTTAATTGGAAACCAAGATTTTCTGCATTACAGTAAACAGAGACAGTAACCGCGCTACCAGCAGTCAAGTGTGAAGCATCAGACTTTAACGCAGGTTGCTCAGGAGGATGGTGTGCATCGAAGGAATACCTGTTGCATGCTATTTTCAACAGGCAGCTCCGGAGAGGGTTAGAACTCAGATCTACCCCACCCTCCAGGAAAACCCAGGTTCTCCGAGCTTCCGGAAATCCAGTTGATTGTCGACGCACAAAACAAATACTTCATAGCTGTGAGGCGACAGCACGCACTCAAGGTTGGCTGCTGTAACGACGCCCGCATGGAGCCCAATCAGACGGTGCTCATAAATTACATAGTCACGAGGGTGCAACGCTACTCAGAAAATTGAACGCACTGCGTTACCCAGTTCTTCCAGACTGACCTACGTCCCAGGAAGAACGGCCAGGGATTTCTACCAGCTGATTGAGACCTGGGCACCCGCTCAGATAGGCCAGGAGTGAAAGGACGGACGACATGATAGTTTGTGTCGATAAATTTGGCAAAAGACTGACGGTCAGAGTATCCGTTGTAACAACTTTAACTCAAACCATCGGTGCCCTAGGACCCAATCCGCGACCACACAATCTCAACTCGACCTACAAACACACACACCTCTACACCCAGATCTTAGAACAATTTAACTCCTGTCTGTTCAGTATTATGGTGCATTCTAATTGACTGTTATCATAAACTTGGTGCCCATCAAAACGAAGTCCCCATGTAGGTCTCGAAGAAGAACCTTGGCGCTCCGTCTAGTGCCCGTCTGTCTATAAATATACTCATTTGTAATTTTCTCGACAGAGTTTTTAAGGGCTGGAAAGATCCATTCAGGGACATGCGATCAACGCAGGGGATAGGTCAATTCTAATAAAACCCTGAACTGTTGTTATGAATCATTTTGGTTACATTCTCCTTGCTTAGTTCGGAATTTGGACCAGAAGCCTTAGTGCTAAACTGAACCACCCAGATTGAGCCAAATGGATGGGAGTCCCAGGGCCCCTCTCCAGGGCGCAGAAGCTAATCTGTTTTCCGGCATGTAGGGGTGACTCCTATGCCAGGTGTGAGGGACGATCCTCTGGTCGCTGAGCTTGTCTCGCACCGCTCTGTCACCATGAATTAAGTTATTCAGAGCTCAATGGCAGAATTTAGGTGCACTGGTCTGCTGACCATCTCCTGGTCCAAAAGGAAGAACGTGCCCATGTTGCCCACTCGTGCAAATAATGTTCAAAAGTTCAAACGCACATATGGAACCTTGCAGAATACTATAGGCTAGTCTACGGCGTGTCTCCCAGTAACTCGTATAAGTAATATTAACATGTCTTTTTTATCATTCATAATAATACAACACCACCAAATTTGTTGATAAATGCAAACATAAACAAATCAATAAAGTTTTTGTATTAAAAGTGGAATAGTTAACAATTAGGTCCTAAATTTCTTAAGTTAAAATGGCTTTTTATGTTACTGAAAATTATCAATCTAAGTTTTATGAGATGTAACATAGACTCTAGCACTAACTGAACTTGGACTTCAAACATAAAAAGTATGATTATATTAGTCAGACAATGAGTAGCTCATCCCTGATCCCCCACTCATTGTTAGAACCTTTCTGAGTGTGTGACCACCATGGAGCACAGCAGACGGGTGGTGGTGTGGCTAGTGATCTCCACTCACCTGTTCGTGGTTCTCTACTCCGACCTCTCGTCCCTATTCAGATTTTTAACAGAGTTCTCAGACTTATATATCAACACTTTGGTGTTAGTACTGGGATACAAAGTAGTGATAGTTGGAGGTTATCCAATATCCACCGTGACAATGAACGATAACTTCTTCACTAATTCTTTCAACTGCCCTGTTATGATAGTCATTGGTTTTGCACGCAAAATTGTATAAAGTATAAACCAAACTCACAGTTTCAAAAGCCCACTCTAGATCGTTGCTCTCAAACATACTAGGAATAGATAAAGTTATATGACAACTCATTGTTCTTCTCCTCATACACCACATAAATACTGTCAGTATCATTTTTCCTAATTACCTTAAATCAGTTATTAGTTCGTAAACCGTCTACCCATCCCCACAAAATACAGTAACATAAAAATGAAAAGGACAATAACTCGGAAAAATCCTAGTCTCAAAGTTACAAGAAATAATAGAGGCCAATAGTCAGCGACATGTCATGGATTCCTGCTGAGAACGGCCATTAGTCCAGTGTAAGTGAACAATTTGTCGACTTGACCATGAACTCTCTGAAGTACCGCTCTTCGTGTGTTGCAGCTCGCTAAAGCAAGAAGGTCATTAGGCCAAAACGTGCTCCCCCAATGAAGAACTGCGTTCACATAAACAAAGAGTTTGAAAATTAGAAAGACCATTTCGTCGCTCCAATACGGAGGAATCCCTAGAAGCATGGAAATCTGCCTACTGTCCTATAAGCAGGCTCTGCGTAAGGCCCAAACCAGATACTATTAAAATTTAATAGAAGTCAACAAAAATAACACTAGATTTACTTTTTCAGCACTGTAGCCAGGCTAACAAACTGTCCAAGCGCAGTAGAGCCTCAATCCAGCTACTCTCAGCATCTACATGATTTTCTTCTATTTTTTAACGATAAAGAATAAAAAATTAGAGATAAAATTAGATAAAACTACTCCCAACTATTAGCCGCTGAACAAGCCCAAGCTGTACAACTAAGGTCCATATAATCTCCATCAGTACAACTAGAAAGCGATTCACTGCTGTTGATCAAGCAGAGAGAAACTTCAGCCATTAATGTCCTCTAAAACGTCATCTTGTATTCTAGACCGATTCTAGGACTCCTCAAAGACTTTCTCCCCTTAATTATAGATTCTATTTCTTAATATAATAAATTACTTCACTAAAAAGTGTGTTATGTTCCACAGTCCTTCAAACATGCGCAGTCATTAAACCGCTTCTGAAAAGCCTAATCTTGATCCTGACTAGTTTAAAACTACAGACCTATTTCAAAACACCCTTTGTCTCCTAAAATCCTGAAAAGAGTTGTAGTTAAAACTTTGTCGCCATCTACAGGACAATAACTTATTCGAAGTTTTCCAGTCTGGGTTCACGTCCCACCACAGCACTGAAACTGCACTAGTTTAAAGTTACAAATGATTTGTTATAGAAGCTGCTGACAATGGACTGGTCTCAATCCTGGTTCTATTGGACCTCAGTGCAGCGTTCGACACAATCGACCACAACATCTTGACTAATAAGAAGGATAATGAGGTAGTGCAGTTTAAAGTATATCGACTGTAATACCAGAGGCTCCGAGCTTCACCACTAGTTCTAAAGTAACCTACGTGGTTATGGCCAACAGGTTTTCTAGCGCTATACATACACACAGGGCTAATCATTCTGTTACATCTTTCTTAAGTCGAATAATCATTCACTCTGCTGCTCGTATTTATGGCTGCCGAGGTAGACTCATCATGTAACAATTTGATCAGAAAGGTAAAACAGGTGACGCCGTGTAACTTGGAGATCACCTATACACCTGGTCGATGCGTAAAAACCATAAACAATCCACATATCCTTATTTCATTTAACGCCGATGGGGGAGTTTTTGAATAATGAAAGTGCATCAGATTCACAGCTCGATCCAATGCACAAATTAATGTCTCATGTCTTTCCCAGTTTCTCCAGATTTCCCTCCCAGTTTCAGCACCATGATACAGGCATTTTAACCTCCCACTGTTATGCAGGATTCTGACTACACACTCATTATTTATTCAATTGAAATGTCCCAGATACTCGGATCAGAACCAATTCTCGCTCGGTTATCAAGGCAGACCAGGTACAGAGCCTTTAAGGTACACCCTAGTTTGTTTGAAAAAGCAACACCACCGGAACGTATTTCTAAAAGGTACATCAACACAGTGATTCAGGAGTATGACATCTTAATTATATCTGCTTTCTTCGTTAATAAACCCTGATATTAAAACAAAGACCCATGAGTTTGACCCTTTTGTGTACAGCATGGTAGACTGACCTTCTTCTGCTTACGGAGGTCCAATAACAGCGTTGCGTACTAGGCCTTGAGATCATTATCAGAAGCAAACCTCCCTACTAATCATCACACGACCATCGTATTGACTCTTCTATGTCTCTCATGTCCAGAGTATCAGTTGCCCATCCACTCGATACAAAATCAGTTCTTTTTTCACTCGGAGTTTGTGCAGCCTCCAGCTCCACTGTAGATAACCTTGCCTCTAAGCTTCTTTACTCTCACCTTGCATACTCAAGACTCTTCTCTCTCTATTGCATAAAGCATCATTCTCTAATATAGATCAAAGCCTGTAATAACAGACCCTATTTCCATTTGCCGTAATATTTATAGCCAATAATCAAGGACAAAATCTTGCCCTAAAAACTCTTTGTTACTACTAGCGCCGCCTGACTCGCCTGTAGTGCTGAAAAACTTCATCCTTCCTATGTAACATGCTAGATTAGGACTAACATGTAACTCCTGCTGCTAATCACTATGTCTAGCGTGCTCCTAAATAGCGGCGCTTAAAACCATGCCACACACTGACTTTCAACTGGATTTCAAAAGTGTCAAGCAGCAAGCGCTCAGTGGCCGACACTAACAGGAACTAAAAGAAGAGGGCACATTACGCCGGTGCTCGAGTTCTCTTAACTGGCTTCCTGTCGAGTTTAGAATGCAAAATTCAAAATCCCTCCTCCTGACTTATCAAAGGCCATAAATGACCCTAAGGTCCCATTTCCACCTCAGAGATGATGGCTATAGAACCTTATCATCCAAACAAGAGCACTTCGCTACTCCAAAATGCACTGGACTTCTGGGTTTCGGTCCCAAGACGTGGTCTAAAAGCACATACAGAGTTAGACAAACGTGGGTGCGTGTTAGAGCGTTAGGGTACGCTCAAGCTCCACTGTGTTGAATGTTGCCGATGATCGGCTTCCTGTCCAACATTGTTAGAATTTCCGAGGCCGACACGGTACTCTTCATTTAAGACCAGGCTTAAAACGTTCCTCTTTGAAATCGCTATCATGGTCAAGACAGTTAGGAACAGAGAATAAAAACCCAGATAGTTCCCAGCTATGCTGACATGAGCGAGTAACCAAGATATACTGGAGGGACAGTATGCAGCTTGAGCACTATCCTCTGTTTCCTACTACTTTTCTATCAAACACATATTTAATAATTAATTACTCACTGGCAAATGGTCTGCCTGGGAGGAGAACACGGGTCTCTACTCCATTATGAACGGTTTCTTCATCGGCCTCGAAGAATTGGTTCTCCTCCTGAGTGGGTCTAGCTCCACCGTGTATCTGCAAAATTGAAAAAAAGGCGCGTCGACCACTACTCTACCTTGGTGACCGTCCAGAGGCGGAGGTGTCGGCATCTCTCCTTCACTGTGGAACTCCTAACAGGTTTCTACTTTTTCCCAAAAGAGTTTGGTAGTTTTGTACCTCTGCGAGCCGAGAGAGGAGTGGTCTAAAGGACCAGACAGCGATGGGAGCTTGGGACATCTGTCTAAGGACACAGGATGGCTGACCGGAGGGTCAAATGTGGATGTGGGCCGTATCCGGCCCCCCGCTGCCGTAGTTTGGTCTTAACTATCTTTGCAAATTCACTGAGGGCTATAGGCTCAAACTGTTCCAAGGCTACATGACACACAGGACGAACAGCAGCAGGGTCAGATATCTGGAACAAAGAGAAGGTAATCCCTTAAAATTTTTCCAACAAAACACATCAGGAATTTTTCCCACAAGCTTGTAGAGTAATGCATGAAACCTACATTCACACATGGGTTAATGATGTTATTTATTGAAAAGCAAAACTTGGAGCTTATTGCTATTTTTGGATACGACTCCAGTTAGACATATAATCACATTTAGACGTTTTAACAGCCAGCTAGGCAGCTAAAGAAGTCCTGAGGGTCTGTAGAGAGATATGCAACTTGTCCTTTTGCCATTTCTCGCAGTGCATCTACATGGCGTCTGAGATCGAGTGGGACGTGGTCTCATACTTAACTGTCGGGGTCACAGACACGTTTCGGCTTCATAGTGCGAAAGGGCACGATGGAGTTCAAAAATACCATTGCAGTAATAGTGTTTAACAAGTCTTTAGCCAAAGGTTTGGGAGGTGCAACAAACGTGAATGTTCAAAGTCATCCAGGACACAAGATCACAGAATTCTTGTATGAAGTTTTTATTAGGACATAGAGCGGACAATATATCACGAGGACCCTCACTAACGAAACAAAACCACAATGGCCAATTCCGTTATGTTGATTTATTTGTGCCAAAAAATTGAAAACCCTGTGTTATTTACAAAGTGCAAAGGGGAAAAAAAACATTTACAGGTTGACGTCACAACACTCCAATCTTTAGGACTTTGTCTGCTGCACAGGGCGTTGTCCACTCTGCAACCACACACCAACTAACTGGCAGCTAAAATGGCCCGCTTTTATACCTTTATGCCCCTCCCACGCACTTCACCTTGACAGAGGCAAGTACTGGGTTTCCTCCTTGGCCCATTCAAATTTTTTAGGGATTCAAGGTCAGTCTCGCTTTTTGGATCTTGCCCAGAACTATGGACAAGTGATGAAGATGCTCCTCCCAGGTGTTACTGAAGACCACCACATCGTCAAGGTAAGCAGCGCTCCAGTGTTCACACCCCTGGAGAACTCTGTCCATTAGCCTCTGGAAGGTAGCAGGGGCTCCATGTAATCCGAAGGCCATGACTGTGAATTGGAAGAGACCGGCTGACGTCTGGAACACGGTGTAAGGTTGGCTGTAATCCGCCAAGGGCACCTGCCAGTACCCCTTACACAAGTCGAGGGTGGTGATGTACCGGGCACTCCCAATTTGCTCCAGCAGCTCATCAATACGCGGCATGGGGAATGCATCAAACTCCAAAACAGCGTTAAGTTTGTGGAAGTCCATACATATCTTGAGGGATGCATTCTTCTTCAGGACAATCACAACCGGGCTGCACCACTCTGAATTTGATTGTTCTATGACTCCCAAATGCAGCATCTCTTCCACTCTACCACTTCTCCCTGTAGTTTCACAACAAGGTGCTGGGGAACCCTGTAGGATCGTTGGCGGATGGGGCGTCCATCTTTCAGCCGGCCTGCTCTGGCTCTGCAAATTTAGGAAGACCCTCAGGTTTTGATTCCTCCTTATCAGGGTCCACTCTCATCACCAGGAGGGACTCCAGCGGAAGTGCGGTGTTACTGTCATTTCATTCCTTGAGCAAGTTAACATGATAGGTTTGCTTGCTTTTCCTCTTGTCCAGATCATGCACTTCATAGGATACCGGAACCATTTTCCGGACAATGGTGTAAGGCCCTTGCCACTTGGCCAACAACTTGCAGCTTGAGGATGCGAGTAGAAGAAGGACCTTCTGGCCTGGATGGAACTCCTGATGTCAAGCTTGTTGATCAATCCAGGCTTTCTGGCTACGGGTTAGACTCACCTCTGCCTCCACCTGGTATTTTGCCAGCCAGTCTTCATTCACTGCAACACTTTTGTGCCGCCTTAAAGCAACCGGTCCCCTTCAGGTCATGGCAAATAACAAGCACCGGAGAGCTTTACTTTGCAAATGGGACACAAGGAGGCCTTGTGCTCAGGTCGCTAACAATAAAAAAAAAAATGTGCTCCTTACCACCTCCTTGATGACTCGAAACTGGGCCAGGATTACCTGGAAGTTCCTGACTGGTCTCCCTCCTCACCGACCTCGGTGGTGGGGCTGGTCGACGAGCAGCATGGTTTGAGTACGACGTCACTCCTCCCTTCCGCGCATTGATTTACTGGAGGGCCAACTTAGCGGCAGCCAGCCCGTCTGATGGCTCGTGCTCCTTCACCCAGGCTCTCACTTCTCCAGGAAGAACGCCTAGGAGTTGTTCCAGGATAATGGCCTCTCCTATCTCCTCCTTGGTATCGGTTAGAAAAACACATGTGTGGGTGGGTTCCGTGCAACAAAGTTACGGGAGCGCGTGGTGCGGTTCCCTCAGTGCTGGGGTTGACAAGGCAGTTGCTAGTCTAGGCAGTTCTAGGCAACTAAGCAGTTGCCTAGTCAACTAGACAGTTGCCTCCATTATAGTGCACAACACAGAAGTGGGGCTACCCTGACACAATTCAAACAGTTGGCAGTTCAAAACTGGAAGCTGCACATTGAGATGAAATATGGCGACCCCTCCACCCCTGCGGGAATCCAGAGAAGAGCTAAACAATGAATAGTCAGGAGGCATGAGCTCAGAAAATGGAATTAACTCACCATTCCGAAGCCATGTTTCAGTGAAAGAAGCAGGTCCAATGACGAGATGAAAAAAGTATTTAACATGGACGTCTTGCCTGCAAGTAATCTTGTATTGAACAGAGCCAAATGAACTGAGGTATCCTGGTTAGCCAAACTCTGAGCAAGAGTCAGCATACGGAGGTTACCGAGGTTTACACTGCGTCCACGGTTCCAGCACCGTCCGGGTGAGTGAGCCGTCACCGAATCTGATCCACCAACGCCGCCGAAGCTTCCTCCGGGAGCAACCGGCAACAGCCAGCGTGCAGAGTACTCCAGAGAGGGAGTACTCTGGATCTGCGATCATGAAAGGGGACACCGCGCCTTTTAGCCAAGGCAAAGGTGGCCTTGGCACTCGGTATCTGGATAGCATACGCTTACCCCGGTGTTCCCGGGAACGCTTCCTCCTGGGTGTGGAGAAATGCGTGCTCTCCGCACGAAATGGATTGCGAGGAGAAGGTGGAAGTAGCGGCCTGAGGACCGGTCACTATCAGTGCATTTTAAAAACAATTTATTGAGACACTTTAATATGAAGAAGTTAGACTGACCGATCATTAAACACCGGGCCTCTGCAGCTGAGACCATCCCAACAATAAAAACCGTAATTAGCATGCAAAAAAGGGGCAAATGAGAAGCGCAGCAGCTGAACGCACTCTTGAATCCGCAGTATTGCCCGTGAGTCATTTCGGACCAAATTTAAAAATTTGGTGTAAAAAAAAATAAAAAAAATTGGTGCCTGCCCACAAATTTGTGTTGCCCCCACAAAAAAAATTTAATAAGGTTGGTGCCTTGCCTTTATGGTGGGGACATATATATATAATGTTTTACTTGCTCGTCATTTGTCATAATGTATTTTTGAAAATCTTGAGATGGCGCTAGCGAGTCATTTTGGCTACGTAAATTATTTTAGACACCCAAAAAAATAAAAAAATTCCACCGATCCTGGAATGTTGGATGGGAATTTTTTTTTTTTTTCTTCGTTAACGTTCAGGGGGTTGGTTTTGTGGAGAAAACCACACACACATATATTATAACATAATGAAAACAACAACTCTTTTTTCAAAGCATTTGTTTCTGCTATAAAAACTAGACCTTGAGTCACGCAAATTTTGACACATGTGTGCCGGGTCCGAAAATATTTTTTTTCCCCTAAAATTCAACTGTCTACGACTAATAGATTGTCTAGATTTTTAAAACTCTAATTTGGAAGGAGACGCACTAGAGAGCCATTTTATAAGATAGCCACTACATTTGCATACCATTGCGTTCAGCTTGGAAATACTTCACAAACGCTCAATCAACATTTTCCAATGAATTTTTTTTAAAGATAGTTGTGTTTTTTGTTTTTTTAAATTGCAACTTTATTTCACTACTAAATTCACTATGACCATACCTAAGCGTATCAGCTTTCAAAACTGATAGCACTTAATTGCTCATCGGTTTTGTTGTCTTGTGGACAAATTAGTGTTTTCCGATGAAAACTGTAGGAGGTGATGCCAAAAGTAGGACTAGGTGCACTTTTGTTCAGCGCTGTGTTTGAATCCAAACATGGCTGACTTCCTGTATGATTTTGGGCGGAGTCATAATATAATTTTTTTACATTGTCCTCACATGACTTATTTTTGGAGTGAGCGGTATTTTTTTACCACAACTTTTTTTGGCATCGGGAACCCATTGGCCCCATGTTAATCGATTTTTGAGGTGGCGCTACTGAGCCGTCTTTAAAATATTTCTTCATGGGGTCTCCACTCAAAATTAGAGCTCAATGAGTTCTAATATTCGATACCACTCACAAGCATATTTGTTCTTGTGTACTACTCAATTTTTGCAATTTTCCGGCCCCCAGATACAATTTTAATAAGTCCCTAGCCGGGATGATGATTCTTGTCCTTTGGCTCGGGCCTATTAATAATTCTGCTTGTTAAATTCATATTTAGGTATTGAAAGAAAGTTAACAAAAAATACAAATGCTGTGGGCATTTTGTATATATAATATGTTAAACTGTGTGAATGACTGTATGCTGCAGTAGAGTGTGGTACAGTGAGACAAACTTACAAATTGCGTAAATGGTAAAATATGGTTTGCAGAGTCCAGCAGCAGATCAAGAGGCAGGACAAATTGCCAGTTAAGAGTTGAGGATTGGTATATGACTTGTATAGTACTGGAACATTCATATGATGGGCTATCCAATGCAAAATATCATACTTTAATTTCTAGCTTATGTAAAGTTGCTGTCAATGTGATATTTTTCTATCTCCACAGAGGGGCGTGTAGTGCTGCTGTTGTCCCGGGTTAGTTATTTATATAACTATTTTATAACACATATATATTATATATATATATACATATATATATTATATATATATATATATATATATAATATATATATTATATATATATATATATGTATATATATATATGTGTATTATATATATATATATAGCTATATATATATATATATATAACACATACATATATGTATATGTATATATATACATATTTATATGAAATATTGACCTTGTGAGAATGTGTCTTTTAATCACTATGCAATAAAATGGAACATTTCACAATTTTATAGGCACAGCCCGAAGGAGCAACGTGGAGCCGTCCTTTCGTGGACCCGCCACCTGCGGGAAAATTTGTAAGGGGCCCGTGCAGAGAGATCTGGGCGACAGTCAACGATGGGGGCCTCAACAACCGGATCTCCGGACAGAGAATCTGGCTCTGGGGACATGGAACGTCACCTCCCCGGGAGGTTGAGCAGTACGACTAGATATCGGCCTTACCTCCACGCACAGTTTGGACTCTGGAACCAATCTCCTTGAGATGGGGTGGACACTCCACTTCTCTGGCGTTGCCCGCGGGGATAGGCAGCGGGCTGGTGTGGGCTTGCTTATAGCCCCACAGCTCAGCCGTGGTCAGCCCAGTGAGCGAGAGGGTCGCGTCCCTACGCCTACGGGTTGGGGACAGGTCTCTCATTGTTGTGTCAGCCTACGGGTCGAACAGCAGTGCAGAGTGCCTGGCCTTCTTGGAGTCCCTGGGGGTATTGGACAGTGCATCGACTGGGGACTCCGTTGTTCTGCTGGGGGACTTCAACGCCCACATGGGAAAGGACAGTGACACCTGGAGAAGGAATATCGGGAAGAACGGCCTCCCCGATCTGAACCCAAGCGGTGTTCAATTATTGGACTTCTGTGCTGGTCACGGACTGTCCATAATGAACACCATGTTCAAGCACAAGGGATTGTCCACCAGTGCACGAGGCACCAGGACACCCTAGGCCGGAGGTCAATGATCGATTTTGTCGTGTCATCTGACCTCCGGCTGCGTATCTTGGACACTTGGGTGAAGAGAGGGGCAGAGCTGTCAACCAGCCACCACCTGATGGTGAGTTGGTTCCGCTGGCAGAGGAGGAAACTGGACAGACTTGGCAGGCCCAAGCACAATGTGAGGGTCTGTTGGGAACATCTGGCAGCATCCTCTATCAGCGTAATCTTCTACTCACACCTTCTGGAGAGCTTCTCCCAGATCCCGAGGGAGACTGGGGAAATTGAGTCCGCGTGGACCATGTTCTCGCCCTCCATTGTCAATGCAGCTGTTTAGAGCTGTGGTCGCAAGGTCCGCCGCTGTTTGACTCTCTATATTAAGTTTATGAGCTCAAATAAATAGGATTAATTTATTTATGTATATATAATACAAAGTTATGCATATTGAATCGGCCATTTGCCAATTGCTTTTTTGTTGACTCTTTATTTAGGTTGACATGCTAATGTGTACTCTCATTCACACGCATTAGCCACTACAGGCATTGTAACCCAGTCAATTATGAATGAAAAGATTGATACATTTAATGATAATAACTTTAAATGAATTAACTTTAAAATAAGTAATTGTAATTAATAATTGATTATGATGACCGCGAAATACAGTCTATATATACACACATATATATTATGAATGTTATACATTTATGGTATTTTTTCTTCTTTTTTTCCCCCACACCCTGATTTCCTCTTCAAGAGGTGGCGAGCGAACTGATTAGCATACGAACCTGGTAGGACCATTCTTTATTTAATCCCAAATACGGACACCCTGAGTTGGATTGATTTTGTTTTCACTTGGATTATTATTTTTTCCATTTCCATTTAAAAAGAGTTCCTTGAACTCAAAGGAACATGAACTAACAAAATGTCCAACCTTTCTTTTTTTTAACTGAAATTTCAAATGCTGGAACAACATTTGTCAAAAAGGATCTCTTGAAGATTTATTTATTGCTTTAGTTTGGTTTTGTCTCTTCTTGTTTATTTCATACAATTATCATTTAATCATATTTTTGTGTTTGTTGCCTTTCATCCACCACAAGCTCCTATAATGAACCTGGTTTTTCTATGTTGGTCATATGCAACCCATTGCAATAACTCCCTAGCACTAAGCTTTTCCAACCCCCAGAAAAGCTGCTGGACAAGATGGCGCAGGAGAGCTGACCCCCGTCTTCACAAACATTTTTAACACCTCCCTGGGGTCATGCCATGTCCCAGCCTGCTTCAAGTCTGCCATCATTGTCCCTGTCCCCAAGAAGCCCCGGATCACTGGACTTAATGACTACAGGCCAGTGGCACTGACGTCTGTAGTCACGAAGTAATTGGAGCTTCTGGTCTTGCCCCACCTCAAGTCCTTCACCTCCTCCCAGCTGGACCCCCTGCAGTTCGCCTACAGGGCCAGGGTCTGTAGACGACGCCATCAACCTGGCACTCCACTTCATCCTGCAGCATCTGGACTCCTCGGGATCCAGGATCCTGTTTGTGGACTTCAGCTCTGCATTCAACACCATCCTCCCTGCTCTGCTACAGGACAAGCTCTCGTGCCTGACTCCACCTGCAGGTGGATCACTGACTTCCTGACGGATCGGAGGCAGTGCGTGCGGCTGGGGAAGAATGTCTCAGACACTCCACAGGGCTCAACACAGGACTCCACAGGGCTGTGTACTTTCTCCTCTGCTCTTCTCCCTGTACACAAACTGCTGCACCTCCAGCCACAACTCTGTAAAACTGATCAGTTTGCTTACGACACCACCCTCATCGGGCTCATCTCGGACAGGGATGAGTCTGCCTACAGGAGGGAGGTGGACCGGCTGATGTCTGGGTGCAGCGGTAACAACCTGGGGTTCAACGCCCAGAAGACAGTGGAGATGATTGTGGACTTCAGGAAAGTCACAGCCCCCAAGCCCCCCCCTCATCATGATCATGACAGACTCCTTAGCATCACCATCATCCAGGACCTCAAGTTGGAGCCCTCCATCAGCTCCCTCATCAAGAAGGCCCAGCAGAATATGTACTTCCTGTGGCAGCTGAGGAAAGCCAAGCTGCCAGTGCAGATGATGGTCCAGTTCTACACGGCCATCATTGAGTCCATCCTCACCTCCTCCATCACCGTGTGGTACGCTGGAGCACAGCCAGGACAAACAGAGACTACAGCGCACTATGCGTTCTACTGAGAAGGTGATCGGCTGCAGACTTCCATCTCTGCAGGACCTGTACGTCTCCAGGGCTCTGGGACGAGCAGGTCGGATCACAGCTGACCCTTCTCACCCTGGACATGGTCTATTTGAACCACTCCCCTCAGGCAGGTGGCTACGGTCCGTCCGGACCAGAACCTCCCGCCACAAGAATAGTTTCTTTCCCTCTGCCGTTGGACTCATGAACACCTGCGACTTTAACTGCAACTATTCATCACTCACTGCACTACAACGGTAAATTTAACTGTAATTTTGTGTACATAGTAATGCCTATTTTTATTGTTATTTTATACTATAGCAATTTTAAATTGTTTCTAAATGCATGCCCTTGAGATTGAATATATGTTGTTTTATTATTGCTCAGTGTTTTATGCACCTTAATGCAGAGACAAGTTCCTATGTTCTGATCTGATTCTGATTCTCAGATTTGTCCTGAGTACATTAAGGCTCTGGATGTTGTTGGAATGTCTTGGCTGACACGTCTCTGCAACATCGCGTGGCGGTCGGGGACTGTGCCTCTGGACTGGCAGACCGGGGTGGTGGTCCCTCTGTTCAAGAATTGGATCCGGAGGATGTGTTCGACCTACAGAGGGATCACACTCCTCAGCCTCCCTGGAAAGGTCTATTCCAGGGTACTGGAAAGGAGAATCCTTCGATAGTTGAACCTCGGATTCAGGAGGAGCAGTGTGGTTTTCGTCCTGGTTGTGGAACTGAGGGTTCACTTGAAAACAAAAAAATTACCTTTATGACACTTGATTTGCGTAATCATTTGGAACGTGGTACCGCGTTACAAATTGCATTGAAAAAAGGCATAAACCTTCAATTTGGCCACCCTTAACTGATGCTCACAAGCAGAAACGGCTCCAGTAGGTCCATAAATGCATGAAGATTAATTTTCAAACAGTGCAACCCTGGATTGTCCAGATGGATAGAGTGGTGGATGGTTGTTTGAAGGCCATCATGTCCAAACAAGGCTACAACGTCAGCAAGGAGGAGTGGAGTTATGTTTTGAGGCGTAATCATGAGGAGAGAGCTGGTTGGCCCCTTTTGAGTCCCTGAAGTTGTGAAAATGACCTCTGTAAAGTATGTGGAGTTTCTGACTGACCACTTTCCATGGTACACAAAGAAGCCTTCGATAACAAAATCATCTTTATGCATGACAATGCACCATCTCACGCTGCAAGGAATACCTCTGCATCATTGGCTGCTATTGGCATAAAAGAAGAGAAACTCCTGGTGAAACCCATCTCCCGCTGACCTCAACTCTATTGATAACCTTTGGAGCATCCTCAAGTGAAAGATCACTGAGGGCGGGAGGCAGTTCACATCCAAACAGCAGCTCTGGGTGGCTATTCTGACATCCTGCAAAGAAATTCAAGCAGAAACTCTTCACAAACTCACAAGTTCAATGGATGCAAGTATTGTGAAGCACCTATCAAGTAAGGGGTCCTATGTTAAAATGTAACTTGACCTATTCAATGCTTATACTTTAACAAATTACCATTTTCAGTTCTTTACAACAATATCATGGTTTGAAACTCTGTTAATAATCTAATAATTTGGAAACAGTGCATTTTAAATTTTTTTCAATAACATTCGAACTCTACTCTAAAGCTTGATGACTTCAATTATGATGACTGCCATTTATACTGACTATTTGGCAAAATCATAATTTGGACCGCAGTGTAAGCGTGTTCAGGCTAACGCCCAAGGAAGAGTTCATAAAGTATGAAGTGTAAACATGTTCAAATTTCTGAGATTTGACCATTTAACCATTGGAATAACATGGGAGGATTCTGTCATCGCTACGCTATAAGAAATATGACATGGGTCTGATTGGATTTTTTTATTTGTTGCACTTGGACTAAAAAATAAAAAAAACTTTGAATGGCCCACTCCTGAAGATGAGTCTCACCAAATTTTAGGTTAATCGGGCCCATACCCAAGGAGGAGTTCGAAAAACATATGAATTGTGAACATGTTCTGAGATTTGGCCACTTTCCCAATGGAATAACATGGGATGTTTCTGTTATTGCTACGCCGTAACCAATATGACATGGTTCTGATTGACTTTTTTGATCGGGGCGCTAAAATGGATTTTGGTGCCAAAATGTTTTGCTCCCCATATGAAATGTCATTTAACTCTGTAGGGGGCAATAACATGCCAAAACAAATTATTTCACATCAAGCTGTTTCAGACAGTTTTAAAACGGATTAAATTAACACGTGTTGTGTTGGAAGTGCTCTGTGCGTGTGCGTAAATGCTAAAAGTGAGTGTTGTATTTGTTCTATATGCACCTATTCTATGTGAATTTACATGTATCAAATGGCATTACTTTTAGAGTTAAGTCCGTGCAGCCACCAGGTACCTTAATAGCATGTGTTGTCTCATTTACATATTTTCTAACATGTAACTAGTTTACATTCACTGATGCTGTGTGTTAAATCTATATTAATTTGCCGTTTCCATCAAACGTGCCTTTAATGTTCAAAGTTCGTTGACTTTGACTGTAATTACTTTATCTGTCCACCAAGGACCACAGTAGAGCGTGCTTCTTCTTCCTCATTGATGGTGTTTTATGGTGCTTGGTATCCATAGTGTTACATTACCGCCAGTCTTTAGACTTTATTCTTTATTCTTTAGACTTTTCCTGAAGACTTTATTCCTTAGACTACATTCTTTTGAACTCCAGACTCCATTCTTTAGACTTTATCCTTTAGACTTCATTCTTTTGTGGTTGTGTTTCTTCTGTAGTTGCATGTCCTCAAAGCATGTGTCTGAGCTATATCTGTTCCTCCGGGTGGGGAAGTTATGTCCACCTCACTATTTAATAGGCATGACCCTGCCAATTGCGTCATCGGCGCTAGATGTCCAATGCAGTACATTTTTCTGTCCACTAGATGGTGCTATTTGCACTTGTACTGTGTTGCCTGTATTTTGTGGTGGTTTGCCAATCGGATGCTTGAGTTTATTGCCTTTCATTTTATGGTATTGTAATTATTTCCCTTTCTGTTTTCACAGAAACCATACACACACACACACACACACACACACATACACAAACCCACGTGCACAATCTTCACTGTTCAATAAAGTTAATTGGAATTACATCATAGACTCTGGACATCAGTCATTCTTCTCCTCAAGTCACCTTCCTTCGAACAGAGGATAGGGAAAACTAGCTGTAAATTACCCAATACATTTTCGCACGCACATGTCCTTCACAGGCAGCAATTTTAAAATTTGGAAAATGTTGAAAATTTGAGCTATATTTTGCGGCTTTGCGGCACAGAGACCGTGAAAGGTATCAAAACCATTTGGATAACTTTTGATGCCACACCCCTCAACACCATTTTCACCAGATTTCAGTTTTTTCAGGCAAACGCCCTAGGAGGAGTTCGTAAAAGTATCCAAGGCACGATTTTTTGAGGTGAGCAAATTTTCCTGACTTTTTGTCAGTGTTCACTGGGTGAAAAATAGAGGGTTTAGTACCAAGAAGAAGAAAGAATAATATTCTGATGTGAAAACAATGTTTCCCATTTTTCAAATATCATAAATTCACTCTTTCCAACATCATGGTGCCGATCCCTGGTCCCTGACTTTCATGTCCATCGGTTATTTTTGAGTGAACTCGGCCCACTTTGTGTAATGTTACATTTTTGCATTACATGTTTATATGCACTAAACGTGCATGACTTGGGGAACGCATTCGTGAGCTACTTAGCAAAATCGAGCGCATTACATGAAGAAAAATCCAGTACTCTGGATAAGCTTATACATCTAAAAAATTCCCTAAGAGACCTAAGTCCTAATTTGGATCATTTTGCCAGTAGGATCACCAATACTCCCCATTAAAATCCAATA
Source organism: Chaenogobius annularis (assembly GCA_015082035.1). NCBI lineage: Eukaryota > Metazoa > Chordata > Actinopteri > Gobiiformes > Gobiidae > Chaenogobius > Chaenogobius annularis. The sequence continues at coordinate 1,258,599 of BJKM01000128.1, read as the reverse complement.
GGAGCCATGGAACTCAGCACCACAGAGGGGAGAAAATGTGATATTTATGTCAATCATTTTCTTGTATTGTCTATACCAGGGCAAATTAATTTTCCTGAGGGCCAGATTTCTCGGGGGCCGTGGCCTCTGGGCCGGATAGGCTACAAACCCGGTCGGAACCAAGACTAACCCAGAATTAAACCAGGTCTATCCCAGGTACAAAACAGGTCTAAAGCAGAATTAAAGGACTAAGTCAGAAAAACCAGCAAACCAGGTTTAAACTTGTACAAACTAGGAATTAAATCAGGAAACAAGAAAAAAAATCTATAATATCATTTGGAATATGGGACGCGGACCGGATCAGATCGTTTGGCGGGCCTGATCTGGCCCCCGGGACTTAAGTTGAATAGCCCTGGTCTATAAGCAATACGTGCCAAAGACAAATTCCCTGCTGTGAGAAAATAAAGTTTAATTTAACTCAAATATTAAGTCAATCATAAAGTATGAATATCATGATTATGAACGGGGTTGGTTGATAGTTTAATGTCCTGGATCTCCCATTGAAATTCTATAAGGTAAATGTATGGATACAAACAGGAAGACCGAGTCCACTAAAACACCTCACATCACAGTAGGTGACTCTAGACAACCCTCTGCACGCTCACACCGATCCACGGCGGCAGCCATGCTCGATCCGGGCACGAGCCTCGCCGGCAGCCACGCTCGCTCCGAGCCACACCAGAGCAAGGCGACTCCACCATGTAATCCTCAGTTTTAACGATTGCCCGTCCGAACCTCATCCCCATCTGTCTTATTCATACCCATCCACTTCCATCGGCTACCCACAAATGCATTGTCTTCTACGCCACCCTATTGACTTGAGACTGTATTACTGCACTGCCAACTCTATCGCACTTAGCTTACTATCTTCCAAATTCATCACCTAAACTCTTTCAAAACTCTATTCAACTGCACCGGTATTAATCCTCTTCTCCAGTAATGGACAGACTGCTTTTAGACTCCTCTTCGAGTCCTCCACTATCCAGAACCTCTTCTCTCGTGCCGCTCAGTTAACATCTTCATTTTCAGACAGGCTTTAGTAATCGATCCATCGATCCATCATCGATCCATCATCGATTCATCATCGATTCATCATCGATTCATCATCACTATTATCAATAAACATTCTCTCATAGTCTATTGTTGTGGCGTGGTCCTTGCTAGTGAAGCCATAGGGTTTTTGGCCCGTAGGCTTTCTTAGACAGTGCAGCGTGACATGGGTATGTTCAACCACCAAGAGCCATCACTATGTCAAATTACAGCCATCTATCTATTGCACATGGGCTTACATGACCTTATTGTTTATTTATAACCCAAATATTACAGTGTGTTTAGGATCAGCATGTGTATGTGTATATACATTTATTTTTCCTTTAGTTATTATGTTTTTGGGTTGTTTTGGAGTTTTTACACTTGTAGTAAGTGCTGATTTTTACTGTCCCACAAATTTTTTTGTAATTACGTTTGTGGTAGGCAAGTTATTACGATTGTGAGAATGTATTACTTTTGTGGGTTTGTTACATTTAAAACTGACATTTTATGTATTATGTTGGCGGTTTATTATGTTTGTGGGGATTATTACGTTAAGAGGGTCAAAGGACAGGGGCTGCTCTACGACATTTATCCGTTGGTTACTAACCTTCAGCTGGTAAAATCAACAAATTTGTTCAGCCCCTGCTGAATTTAAATCAAATAACATATTGTTGAAATGAAATATTTGCTTAAAATGCAGGAAGATTTTAACAATATGCTCTGTCCCTGGGATGAAATGTTTTAGAAGGGGAAATTAAAAGGAATTCCCTCAAAAAAAAAGTAGCCTAGAAGTGTGGACATTGTGGGCACACCTGCTTGAAACTGTCCAATCCCATCAGAGCTTGGACGCTATGCAGGTCAGGGCCTGGTTAGTACCTGGATGGGAGACTGCTGGAACATCAGATGCCACAGTGGGGCAACAGAGGAAACGTTGCGCCCTTAGTCAAGAACCTTCACCCACAGTGCCTAGTATGAATCCAGTGTGATTGGAGCGGCCAATGACGCAGATTGGCAGCCAAAGTAATCATTTTGTTTACGGGCTCTGAGCAAATTGAGAATCTCTAACCAAAAAGCAAAAAAGCGTGTAAGCGTAAGAGTAGCCTCCGGATATGCAAATTGGTACTATTTGGGTGTGTATTTTAAGCTTAAAGCCATGCTACAATAAAGGCTTTTTAATTATTTGTTGTAAATCAACAGAGTGCCTTGGTTTTTCTTGTCTTTGGGAATATGCTAAATATATGTTTATATATTTGGCTACCAGCGATGTGGAGCGAGGTTCATGGCTAGTGAGGCTCTCACTCTTTCAGAGTCAGATTTAGAAATGCGAATGAACCCAAAAGAGCACCTTAAACATAATTTGATTGACAACAGACAATGAGTTATGCTGTATATCGTGTGTCCTGTCCCTCTGTACATAACACATAAAACACCCTGACCATGTGCTCTGCACTTCCATGTTCTGGATCATGTATGAAATATATTTCTGAGACGTGTTTGGCAGATTCAGTATAAAACAGAAGTAAAAGTTCACTCAGTGAGGCAAACAATACGCCTGCCTCAAGGCAGAGGGCGCTTCTGAGCCCGAGGACTGCGCTCGTTTATTTCTTATTTACAATCCGGCGTATCAAAATGGAAGATTACATTTCTGAGCTCAAACGATTCGCAAATCTGTATTTTCAATCAAAACAAGAGGTTATAACTAAATTAAGACCTACACCGGAGCTGAACGTGACCCGTTCTTTTCAAACGCTCGAAAAAAACTGGCTGTGTGGATGTCCTACGAGAAACCACCTTTTCTGCTTTCCCTGTCTTCTATTTTCAACAAGTGACAATGTCTGGACTCAAAATGGATATTGTGACATGGAGAACTTGCCTAGAATCCTGATTAAGCACGAACATCAGCCTCTCACATTCAAAGTCAGATAGCTTTGAAAACGCTTGGTTTCTAGGATAGACCTGGATTTGGACGAACAGCGGCGACTCAACATTAGCCTACACAATGCAAAGGAAAACGGTGACATTTTAAAAGACCTCATCAAAGGAACTTGTTTCCTTGCCAAACAACAGCTAGCATTTCGTGGCAATGAAGCGAGCGCAGGCACTGCTAATCGTGGCAACTATGTCTGAGAAAGTGGAAAAGGCTAGCCAAACATTTAAAGACCTCCACTGTGTTTTCTGGCTTGTCAAATAAAATACAAAATGCTAAAATTGAAGCAGTCAGTGATGTCATCAGAAATTATATCAAAAATGTAATTAACGCAGCATCGTTTGTAGCAGTAGAAGTAGACGAGACAACGGACACAAACAAAGCGCAGATCTCTGTCATTCTGTGCTCTGCAGCACTAAAGCCTGGAGCGGCTTGTGAAGTGAAAGCGGCGTTTTGGGGTTTTAGCGACCTGAGTGCAGACAGATGAGCCCCGCCAATAGCCGAGTATGTTATGGGTGTGTTGCCGGAATACACCTGTGTTGAAAAGCTTGTAGCTCAGACGGATGGGGCTTCTGTTATGGCGTCAGACCTTAATGGGGTGCAGGCTAAAATTACAGGGTGCCTGAGGCCATGCTCGCCCACTGTTAAGCGCACAAGTTGAACCTTGTACTAATGCATTCAGCAAAGTGCATTCCTGCCTGTGAGTCTTTTTTAAAACAGCTGAGGGAACTAGAGGCGTTTTTTAGCAAGTCCACAAAGTGCACTCACTTAATGGATGAGGTGGTGAAGCGACGTTTACCCAGAGCAGCTCCAGATGGAGCTCGAATTCTAGGTTGGTTCAGACAATAAGCATGTACCAAAGTGATCGGGTAGCCAATGGCTACTACTTTATACCCGAACAGACAACTGGTTTTTTTCGTGCAACAAATCCCCCCGCTCGCCAATCGAGCAACTGTTTTAACTTGACTGTATTTTGGACATTGAAGGACCCACGCAGCGCTCCTTTATTCTATTTTCTCTGCTCCTATTTGGGCTCGGGGCGAACTCATCTTTCTTCGGAGTCCTTCGGAGCCACTCGTGCGGGCCTCGCCTCCGCTCCAGACCGCACCCTCCTCTCGTCTCCTCCCTCTTCTCTTCTGCACTTGTCCCGAGCCAAAAGCGCTGCCCGTGAACCACGTCCCACACTCGCTGCTACACCAGCTCCATGAGAACTTTAACCTCTTCCTTCAGCGGAATCTGACATCCCAGACTTCAATATGATGCCTTTTACGCGAACATTCGAGTCGGAGAAACGCCAGCTGCAAGAGCTCAACTGCAAACTGGCACAATATTTAACCCGGACTACGCAACTGGAGGTGGAAAACGCAAACCTAGCCAGAGAAATACTCGAGCTGAGGCAGGCTACGGGCGCGCAGCAGCGGGACCCCAAATGTAAAACGGAAATGAGGGATCTGCGGCGCACGGTGGAGCGGCTGACGTCGGAGCGGTGCCGCGCGGAGATGGAGACAGAGAAGCTGCGGCGGGAGTTGGTGACGGTGCGGGCACTGTGCAGCGAGCAGAAGGGCATATGCAGAGACATTACCGGGGAGCTCCGTGGCCGCGAGCTGGAGTTGCGCGTGGCCAACAGAGAGAACGGTGAACTGCAGCAGCGCCTGGAGCAGCTCGAGGAAGAGCGCAGGTGCTTGGAGGAAGAGCACAGGCACGAGGCGCTGCAGCTCAGGTAAGGCTGGGGTCAGAGGTTATACGTTTTAGAAGCGTCTTAGATTAGACCTACATGGCATATACTGTCGAAGTAGGCTCAAGCAGAGATGTCAGTCACTACGCAAATGTCGGGGAGACCGGAGTTACTTGTCTCACGTGTTGTCATTACATGTTGTTATAGACGCCAGGGGGCGCTGTGACTCGACTCTGTTAATGAGCATTAAACTTTGTTCTTCCAATCACATAACATACATTTAAATGAGAAAACGATTAGTCTTTTTTCATGTCTGTGTGATTTTTGTTTTGCATTTGTTTTCTTTAACCGCTATTGGATATGCCTAACCAATTTTGTAACATAATTCTCTTAATCCCTTTTGTCACATGGTACTAAGGGGCAGTATATTTTGAGCTGTACTGGGGCACAGGCCACTTTGTTTTATTCCAAGTTTTGGTCCTGAAAGTCAAATGTTATGCACCTCTCTAAGAGATTTTTACAAAATAGATGCAGTTTCTTTTACTCTAGTGTATTTCAGATGAATAAATTCAACTCTCTCAATGTTTTACTTATCGGTTATTATAACAACTGGGCACACAGCTGCAGGTGTGTTGTATATGCTGTTGATCACTTGTGTTCAACTCCTGTGTCAGAAGTTCCAGGAGCTTCCCTTCCTGTGAGCTGGGCCTCACACCTCACACTTTATTGTGGACAGTCTTCAGAGTCTAGACTACAACAATGAGCCTCAGACTTTAGTTAGGACACTTAGAAAGTGAAGACGGAATGTTTTTTTTTCTTTTTTGTGTTAAAAATTATTATTAAGCTATTATTCAGCTCTGTTTTATATAACAGACCTATTGAATCAAGCCATTAAGACATTATATAGTAGGATATCATACAACTTTGGCCAACTGAGTCTAAAATGAATAGATAAAAATAAATAAAACCCACACACCAAAGTACATGAAATTACCCCCCCCCTCCATGACCCTCTGCTATGAACAGGACTCCCAGGGGTAAATCCTACCTCAACTCCCTGGCCAATGTTTTCACAGAGTCTGCCCTTGCTACACAGGTCATGAACAAGATTTGAGTGTTTTTCATTGGAAGTGGATTAGAGCACTTAATTAAAAGTACTCTTTCAGAAAGTATTGCAGTCATTTGATTCTGTTAACAAAGCATGTAACAAGGACAGATATGATACTGGCGTGACCACAGTGCGCACATCTGATGTTGCTCACAGTGGTCCAGCCCAAGTTTTCCAACAGCGGTTGCCTCGAAGGGTGACAGTGAGAACGGATTAAACAATGTTCATAGGGGCTTGACAATGCCCCAGCATCCCTTGTCCTTAGACAAAAGTCCCAAGCTCCCTTCTCCTTAGACCCTCCTCTCGGCAAGGAAAATCTACAAAACCTCTTCGGGAAAAAGTTCCACAGTGAAGGAGAGATCCGACTCCCTTGGACGGACAGGCGGACACGCTTCAATTTGCAGATAGACGGTGGAGCTGGACCCACTCAGGAGGAGAACCAATTCTTTGACGCAGATGAAGAACTTTATCATCTGGAGTAGAGACCATTTCTCCACGCAGCTGAGCATCTGGAGCCACAGGTCTGTGCCTGTTCCACTCCCCTCGGAGAAGAAAAATATGTGAATAGCAATGAACAGATTACAAGTGAAATTAAGTATGAAACATCGTTGATAGAAAAGTAGTCAGAAGCAGAGGATGGTGCTCAAGCCTCAATACTTCCCCCAGCATAGTTGCTCCTTGCTAAGAAACTGTAGGTTTTCATTCCTGTTCCTAACTGGCCTGACCATAAGCAATTTCAAAGTGGAACGTTGAAAGAGAATTTAACAAGAGACCGCTCAGGGAATTTGTGTGTTTGCTCTGACAGATGAAGAATTAGAGGGAACATTGTTTACAACCTGTAAACACAGATTTTACCCAGGGATTTTTCGCTGTTATTCTTTTGAATATGTAGTCTGTATTGTAGGGATTTTTTTAAGCAAACTTATGTGCCTGAGCCTGTGCCCTCTACAGCCGCCTGGGGCTAACCGGCCTAAGCCTGTGCCCGCTACAGCCGCCTGGGGCTAACCGGCCTAAGCCTGTGCCCGCTACAGCCGCCTGGGGCTAACCGGCCTAAGCCTGTGCCCGCTACAGCCGCCTGGGGCTAACCGGCCTAAGCCTGTGCCTGTGCCGCTACAGCCGCCTGGGGCTAACCGGCCTAACCGGCCCTAAGCCCTGTGCCCGCTACAGCCCTGGGGCTAACCGCCTAAGCCTGTGCCCGCTACAGCCGCCTGGGGCTAACCGGCCTAAGCCGCTACGTTTTTTCCACTCTGAGGTCTTTACTTTCCACTTCTGTGTGAAAGTGCTTAAAGTTTTGGATGATGGCATTACTTACTACTCTTATTTCTATTGGGCGTTTGGGATCTTGGAACGAGAAATTGTTCCTGTGCACCTGGGGGGAGCGCTTCATGCAGTCACCTTGATTTGAAAAACGTTCTATAACTTTTCTGAACCTCCATATACTCGTATATGTTTTACTGCAACTGTAAATTCCAAAGTCTCCAAGTCAAAGAGTTTTGAATACAAAGCCCTTGAAATGGGTTTGGGTAAAAAATCATCAATCATCATCATCATCACCCCCATCTGCACCTGTAGGTGAGCTAGAGGACTTATGATAATTCTGAGTTACTTGTTTTAGATGAAATGAACATCGAGTGGTTGTCCAAAACATCTGAAAATCTAAAAAAACTATTGTAATGAGTGAAACCTCTGCCACTGCACTGTTTCTTGGTGTAGCTATGGAGCAGTTTGGGATACAGGATCTTTGTATACACTGCAAGTACGTAATATTGTGCAAAGCAATACATTTTATGTATTTTCCCCCGGTATATTCAGAAATGCCAGAGGACTTCATTCCAGGGGACATCTACTCAGGTTGTACACAGGAAAAGAGGCACTGGCTACACCAAAAAACAGCTTAAGTGGTTGACAATTACGTGATGCTCAGCGATGTGTTAAAGCAAGATGTAAATGTGCCAAAATTTCACCTGTCGCCAGGAAGGATGTACCAAAAAGTACATACAAGACGCTAAAAAGACACGAGATGGACAAACACAACCTGTTACCTTAGTTGGGAAACAAGCACACCTGATCACGTACAACAACATTCAGAAGCAAGATTAGGCTTTGGGTTTGTCCTGCTCAACATGCTTGACTAAAAGACGGTGATAGAGATGCATAACGTCCTCCATCAGGTGGTACCTACGGTCATTTCAGTTATACTTACTGCACTTTACTCCTAACACTTCAGCTCAATGCCACATTATCCTCATGCATGGCTCACAGTGCAATGTGGAACTGCTTTTGAAATGGAAGAAGAGGAAATGGGAAAATATACCCATGGATCTACACTTGGAGCATCTGAACAACTATCTTAAGTCGCAGGACGAGTTGGTTGTTCCATTGGAATCCTTAAAGACATGATGGACAAGACTGACACGGAGCTAGAGGTCACTACTCCAAGTGAGTTACCCGAGAGCTACCCGCGAGATCAAACGTTCTTACCCTTGTAGCAATTTTCAAAGAGGCAGAAATGTTTAAGTACAAAGCAGGTAGAACATACACATCATTTCCCTCTTTCTCAAAGAACCTACTGGCAAAGTTAAGTTACAGTGATCTTTTTAGACAAACTTTTTTTAAAGACTATTAATGATCTGAAATTCTGACTGTGGCTCGCAGTTAAGCGACTGAAACATGGGAAGGTAATAATGTCCTAATTCATTATCCTTAAAGAGAACCTATGATTGATTATTTATTTTTTCTTTCTTTTTACACAATAAAGAACACTGCCATTATATTGTGTATCTATAGTTAATTTTTCCACATGGACTCTTTAATTAAGGAAATAATGCATTCTATAAATGAAATATTTGATTACATTTATTTAATTATTTCATAAAAGGAACATGTAGAAATGTATATTTTATGGAAGAAAATCAAAGTAATATTTTAAACAGTACATTTTTATTTAGAGAACTAATGTAACAAAGCTAAAGTACAAAGATGCATTTGAGTAAGTATAACTTTTACGTTTGGTTCTACCACCGTAGTCTGAGCTTAAAAGAGCGGTCACCCGTGATTCAGATCTTGATCCATGGTGTCCTCTTCAATGGCAAGGCAAGGCAAGTTTATTTGTAGAGCACAATTCGTACACAAGGCAATTCATAGTGCTTTACACAACAGGAAAAAAAAATCATTAAAATCACAAAGACATGACAGAAATCACAAAACCTTAATTTAAAGAAATTGAAAGGTGCCATTTTAAGGCTATCCGTCAAATTGTTCAAGACATAAAAAGAGAAGAGTGCAAAGAAAAGCATTTCAGTCATATGCACAGCCAAACAAAACAGTTTTTATCTTAGATTTGAACATTGCCAGAGTAGAACCTGTCTCACATCCTCAGGAAGACTGTTCCAGATTTTAGCTGCATAAAACTGAAATGCAGATTCCCCATGTTTAGTCCTGACTCTGTGGCACCAGCAGGAGGCCGGTCCCTGAGGTCCTCAGAGTCCGAGATGGTTCAAATGACACTAACATGTCCAAGATGTACTTTGGTGCTTAGGCCATGGAGAGACATGTATATAAGAAGAGCTGCTTTAAAGTCTATTCTCTGAGCCACAGGGAGCCAGTGCAGAGACCTGAGCACAGGACTAATGTGATCATACTTCCTGGTTCTAGTCAGGACCCGAGCAGCAGCGTTCTGGATGTACTGCAGCTGTTTTACAGCTCGTTTGGAGAGGCCAGTGAGCAGGCCGTTACAGTAGTCTAATCTACTAGAGACAAACGCATGGATAAGTCTCTCCAGGTCTGGTTTAGACACTATACTTTTGATTTTGGCAATGTTTTTTAGATGGTAAAAAGCTGCTGATCTTATTGATTTGACGTGTTTAAAGTTCAAGTCTGAGTCCATTATTACCCCCAGACAGTTTTCAATATAATCAAATACTGCAATTATTATTCTAGGAATATTTTGGGCATGTTTCATTTGAAACACAGAAATATCTGTGCTGTTTTCTACAACAGCATCAATAAGCTCTGATCCAAACCCTGTGCATGCTGTTGTACTAGTGTACAGATGTGTGCCCTTCCTCAACTAAACTACTTTGATATTGCACCAAGAGTTCTGTTAACATCTCAATGTCATCCTCTGTAACACGTCTTTTAGCTAAAGTTGACATCTCACCTTGACAAAGTTCGTACACAGGTGTAGACTCTTGGCAATATGTGCAACATAAGCAACCAGGTGATACTCTGTGACTGGCTCATCAAAATGTCAATACAAAGCCTTTCTGAAACATGAGTTTTTGCATGTCAGTAGCATACTCCCAACTAACTCATTTACCTTTGTGCGTTGTGTAACAGAGTAAATAACAACATGGGATGGTTTACCATTCGTTCCTGCTCTACCTATTTCTTCAACCAGAACTTCAAAATCTTCTGGTAAACCATACATGACAACATGTGATATGTTGGGGAAATTTTAATCCATTCCAAGAGCAATTGTAGCAACTACAACTCTGCATATTCCCTCTCCACAGAGATGACAAACCCTTCTATTATTCTGTGGCAGGGTTTTACTGGGAAACATACCAATGAGCAAGTTGTCTGGATTTTGTTGGAGATCCTGATTAACCCAAGCATATTGCTTTCAAATAGCAATAGATTCTGCCGACCATAAACAAGAATAGGACACATGTCAAGTCCTTTCTCTTTAACTTCTTCCGCAGTTGAGGCAGTCCAGTAGTTTTCAGTCCAAGTCTAATGTTCGCCTTATGTAGCCGTCTCTTGACTCTTGCCCTTGATTCAATGTCTGCAGTAGCGGTTAGTGCCAATATTGGTGTGCCTAAAACAGAGAAATTATTAATTAATAATGAAGAAACACACTCATCTAAACTTAATTTGTATATTTTAATGCAAATCTATAGATCAGCACTATAACTTAACGCCATTTTAAATTGACTGTGTAGGTTTCTTTCTACTTGTAATTCAATGCTTTTACAAGTCTCCTTTTAAAGCAGTAATGATTTTAAACTGTAAAATATTAAGATCAGAAAAGTACAGATTATCTTTAATTCAAACTGTTTGGCACAGTTGGCATAGTTTTTTGTATTTACATTGCTGTGCTGCATTTTAATTGTATTTTTTTTGCTTTTACAGCTTGTTCCTACAGTAAAGAAATAGAACATGGTACTTGAACGACACAACAACAATTCTGACACAGTTAATAGAACTATTAATTGATTAATAGGAATGACCAGATATTACAATGGAGCGTAGTTCACCAAGCTTGGCAAGGCTCTCGCTGAAGGCACTGCCACCTTTCTCAGCTTGTCCCCTGCAGAGACACGTACAGTTCAAGTTAGCACACTTAGAAACTGCGAGATGCTTAGTAGATCTCGGGATTGTGTCATCACATATTATTAACATTATTATCATTATCAGTACAGATTTTAAAATGCTAAATACGTAACACGGCGTTCCTTCAAATCTACACTGTAGTGTTGTAAATGCTTTTTAACAGTAGTAACTCAGTCAGGTCGTTCCACCAATCTTTTGTTTACTTTTGACTGTCTTTGGTAATGTATTTTAATGGACTTTTGTCACATCTAGCCAGTAACGTAGTTCAGCTAAAGTTTTGGACAAGCAATCCCGAATTCTTACAGTGACTCGTAATAGCATTATTCGAGATTTGCTTACCATTTATAGGTGAGAGGAACCTCGTCAACTACGATGCCGATAAGGTCCTTCAGGGTAGACGATAAGTTTCGCCATTTGTCATTTAGCAACCAAGCCTCCGGGCTGCGAAGACAACATCTGCGGTCTGCCGGTACATATGTCCTCCTCACTATTAACCCTAAACTGCATCGCTGTGACACCAAGTTTTTTCACCTCCGTTACTTGTTGCTCCATGAGAGCTAGCAGCGGAAATATGACGACAACTACAGGGTTTTTTTCTTTCAGCATCATTTCGTTTTTAAGGATTTGATACTTTCCTGACTGTTCAAATGAATGTAGGAGGGGCTGACTGGTCAGCCAAACAAAGTAGGGCAGTATTGTAAAATGTGCAGTTACAAGGTAATGTAACAAGTTACTTTTAAAAGTAACGCTACCCACTGATCCTGACTAGTCTCCCATTTCCTGCTGCTGGTATTGGCCAGGTAATGAACGGTGCCTGGTTTCCTCCAGACATGACACTTACTATTCAAGCCAGAGTTCAATCAATTGTTTCATCAGACCAGAGAATTTTGCTTCTCATGCTCTGTGAGTCTGATTTTGAATCTGATTCTAAGAGTCTTTTAGGGATCTTTTTGCAATCTTCATGTGGGCTGTCATGTGTCATGTGCCTTTTACAAAGGAGGGGCTTTCCCAACTGAAAGGTCCCCCTCTCTCCAAAGACACGCGCTGTAGATCTGTCAGTTGGCCTCAGGTTCTTGATCACCTCCATGACTAAAGGCCTTCTCCCCCAATGTCTCAGTTTGTCTGGCTCTAGGAAGAGTCTTGTTGGTTCCAAACTTCTTCCATCTACAGATGATATAGGCCACTGTGCTCATAGGAGCCTTCAATGCTGCAGACATTTTTCCATATTCTTCTCCAGATCTGTGCCTTGATACAATCCTCTCTCAAAGGTCAACAACAACATTCTAACAACTATTAACCTATTATCTTAAATAAACAGGTGCTTTTCCAAATCATGTCCAATCGATTGAATTCAGTGGAAAAAGCAGTGATTACTGATGTACATGTGGGTTTTTTGTATGTTTTTTTTAACCGTCTTTCATATTGTCATAATGGGGTATTGTTTGCAAAATGTTGAGGCAAATAATGAATTCAATCCATTTATAATAAGGTTGTAACATAACAAAATCTGGAATACTTTTGGAATGCACTCTAAAAGCTCCAGCATTTAGAACCGGCAGAAAGGGCCAAATTGACATACAGTAAATGCAGATTTAGTTGGGAATCAAACTCGAGCACTCAAAATAAGATTGAGCCAACTGGTTTAGAGGAGCACTCATAGTGGAGAGTGAAACTTTCAGTCAACTTATCAGCATGAATGTAGAGTCAGAAACGGGTAGAAATGACTCCTTTTTGGGGGGAAAACTACGCATACCCCCTGAAAGGAGTTTTTCATTTTTGCAGGAAAGTTTGATAATTGTATTGTATTTTAAAATCCACTGACATTTCCCCTTTATAATTATTGCGTTACTCCTCATATTAACTTTAAACTTTACTCCATCTTCCCAGGCGACAGGTGGAGACCATAACGACTTCCTGTCAGTCTCGGTACATGGCCGCACAAATCTCCGGCGGGCTGCTGAACCAGCCCGTAACCGTAGAGGACGTCCAGGACTTTGCCTTTGGGTTGTCTGAGGGCTGGGTCAAGACTCTGGACATGTACCAGCAGAAGGTGGAGGAGATGGAGCGGGCCGTCAGGGAGGACCAGGCTCAGATGTGTGACCTCCAGCGGGAGAAGATGGCGTACGCGACACACAGCTGCACAGGGTCCGAGCCCAGACCGAGCAGCAGGGACAACAGCAGATAAGGCTGGAGCAGGAGCTGGTCAGCATGCAGGAGAAGTTCCACCTGGACTGTGAGAAGTATCAGGTAAGCAAGAGGGCTTTTCGCACTGTAGGAACCTTTTTCAGTTCCTGGTACTTTTTGTAGTTTCAGTTCTTATATTATGCATGTTTGCACAGAGTAGAAACTAGAGACTGGCTCAGTGATGCTGTGTAAAACTGGGCATGGAAACGGCGTAAATGATTTGAGACTCAAAAGGATGTCTGCTTGACAGACACACACCAAAACACATGACAACAGTCCGAAACACGGAGAATAACGAACAGGACAAAACTTGATTACTCACCTCCAAGAAGCTAAAGTTAACTACAGCATTCTCATCAACAGCATACCTCTGTCTGAAAGCACGTTACCGTGATAACCTGGAAATATATTTATTGACTTACATGGGTTTTGGTTTACAAGCCTTTTGAATTGACTTAGACAAATAAAATCTGGCGAAGACATTCTTCTTGCAATTCTGAACAAAAAAGCCAATGACGGCATACCTCTATCTGCAAGCATGTTACCGTGGCAACCTGACAAATATTGCCATTGACTTACATGGGTTTTTTGGTTTGCAGGTATTTTGAATGGGATGAAGAAATGTACATTGACGTAGACAAATAAGGCAAGGCAAGTTTATTTGTAGAGCACAATTCGTACACAAGGCCATTCAAAGTGCTTCACACAACAGGAAAAAATGCATTAAAATCACAAAGACATGACAGAAATCACAAAACAGATTAAGATTTCAAAGAGAAGAGTGCAAAGAAAATTGTTTAAATCACACACACAGCTTAAGAACACTGTTTGCTTAGATTTGAACATTGCCAGAGTAGGGGCGAAATGGTTTGTGTCTGGGGGGTCCCAAAATGTATGACAATCATAATGCCTTTAACACTTTAAATGGGTTGTAAAAATACAACAACATTGTTAATATGATTAGTATAGAATACTAATGTATTTGCCGTTTAAACAGTCAAAATGTATTCAGAAATCAGTTTAATTACAAATATACTTTTTTTTTTTTTTTTTTAAACCTTAATCATGTTTGAACTAAATAAACAAAGACATTGTATTAGTAAATACAGTCGGACACAAAATGTATTTTTTTCTAAAGGAAAATGACTTAAATGATCAACAACACATGTTCAAAGAGCATTACTTTAATAGGTATGAGACCACTATGGGAGTTTAGGTTACTCATAAATATCCTACTAGAATACAGCAAAAAAGCAAGGCATAAAGCAAGACACTTGCAGTAAGATTCAAGTCAAAACTTATTATTTTGTAAAATGTGTGAAGAAAACCGTTTCCACCAACAGTTGACTGCAGAGGAGGATGTAGTGTGTTAACTCTGTAGCAGCTTCAGCAGCACCTCACAGCGGAATACTGAGGTTCTACTCTTGTCTTTTTATCACTTTATGTGTTTCAAACAATGCCTCCAATTGGATAAAGAGCGTTGTGTTGTGGAATTTGTGTTGATTGTTTTCCGCTCGTTTGGAGAGGCCAGTGAGCAGGTCGTTGCAGTAGTCTCATCTACTAGAGACAAACGCATGGATAAGTCTCTCCAAGTCTGGTTTAGACACTATTGTTTTGACACTAATAAAATCTTGCACAGACACCCTTGGCAAACTGACAAATATTGTAAGAGGCTGAAGTAGCATAAAGTTGGTACTGTTTCTGGGGGAGGGGTGATGAAGGCGGGGGGATTAGAGGTGTGCTCTTCGCGGTGGCTCGTACCCCGCGGTCGCAACGGGGCGAGGGCCTTCATCGCTGCACGCGGCTTTAATTATTATTATTATTTTTGTTTAGCACTCCGGTCGGAAAAGCCAAGGGAGGCAACGTTTCTGGAACCAAAAAATCAAACTGAAGGACTAAAACCTCAGGGGGGGAAAGCGATTTCCCCACAAGCTAATAATGCTTTTGCTAGCACAGCACCAGAGGGGGAGCTGCCCGCAGCTGCATAGAAGAGCGGGGATCACCAGAACCCTAGTGGACGGACGGGAAAGAGGACATAACAACTCTGCAACAGGTGGTCTTGGTCCTTGTGTTGGGTGAAGTGCAGAGGGACGTGGTGTCATTGAGAGCTGAAGTATTTGAACTCCAGGTGGAGAACAAAAATATGAAGAGTAAGACTCAGGATTCGGAGTCCAGGTCCTACAAGAACAATATCAACCTTGTGGGGGTTCCAGAGAGTGAGGAAGGAGATGATATGGATCTTATATCTGGCACTGGAGTTGCGGCCCTTTCAAAGACTATAGAAAGAGCACATCATCTGGACCGACAAAGACAAGTTAAAGTTAAAGGAGACCTCCAGTACAAGTACAAGATGCATCAACAACAAGCAAAGTTTTGCCACGTCTGTGAGGAAATGAGCAAGCGAAAACTGAGGCATGGCTTCTCACCAGTGGTGGGAGACTCGAATCACATGATTTGACTTGAGTAAGACTCGATTTTCACGACTTGAGACTTACTTGACTAATGGACCACAAAGACTTGTCTTGAGTTATGACTTAGCTTTACCCTTTGTGACTTAAGACTTGACTTTGACCTGAGCCTAATGACTTGGAATGACTTGGGCTTTACAGGATCATTATATTTCTTAAGAACTAGCGTAAATGCGTTTACATGAGCCACGTGCTCTTATACTTTCGGGTGGCAAACCTGACAGGCCAGTGCTGGCCGTGCACCGCCGCGAGGCCGCTGCACCGCCGCGAGGCCGCTGCACCGCCGCGAGGCCGCTGCACCGCCGCGAGGCCGCTGCACCGCCGCGAGGCCGCTGCACCGCCGCGAGGCCCCTGCACCGCCGCGAGGCCCCTGCACCGCCGCGAGGCCCTGCACCGCCGCGAGGCGCAGCCGAGGCCCCTGCACGCCGCGAGGCCCTGCACCGCCGCGAGGCCGCCGCACCGCCGCGAGGCCCCTGCACCGCCGCGAGGCCGCTGCACCGCCGAAGCCCCTGCAGTACTGAGCCATTCATTTCGCATTAGAAGGCTGCAATTAAGATATTATTTGCAAGAACAATAGGGATGAGACCATAAAGGCAATCTACACGGCCCAATCTTCACACCTATTTTACGTCGATAGGTAACCATCAAAGTGTTTACCGCAGACACACGCTGCCTATTTCTGAAAAGGATCTCTGCAAATGAGCAAAGCTGTCATCTAAAGTTACACAAAACATGAGCCCAAACGTCCTTACAAGTCTGTGAGGTTTAGGGGCCACGTTAGACCACACTTCTGTGACTCTGAGGGCACACATCCAGGGTGGTGTGTTTTTTTATTTAATTCAAGGCCACAGATAATACCAAGTTAGAGTAAAATGCACTAAAACAGAAAGCAGTCTTTGGACCAAATCCCCCCACTTACATTTGAATTAGATATACACAAAATATGTTTGGATTAGCATTTGATTATGTGAATTGTATTATTTACAAATGAACAAATTGCCAATATTTTATTGGTGTCAGGATGAAAACTACGATGAATTCCTACTGCTACAGTGTAAATAGATTCACAAGATCTGATGATTGTTCTTTTTGCTAAACCCCGAGTCTAAACCCGAGTCTAAACCCGAGTCTAAACCCCGAGTCTAAACCCCGAGTCTAAAAAACCCCGAGTCTAAACCCGAGTCTTAAACCCCGAGTCTAAACCCCGAGTCTAAACCCCGAGTCTAAGTCTAAACCCCGAGTCTAAACCCGAGTCTAAACCCGAGTCTAAAACCCCGAGTCTAAACCCGAGTCTAAACCCCGAGTCCGAGTCTAAACCCGAGTCTAAACCCCGAGTCTAAACCCCGAGTCTAAACCCCGAGTCTAAACCCGAGTCTAAACCCCGAGTCTAAACCCCGAGTCTAACCTGAGTCTAAACCCCGAGTCTAAACCCCGAGTCTAAACCCGAGTCTAACCCCGAGTCTAAAACCCGAGTCTAAACCCCGAGTCTAAACCCCGAGTCTAAACCCCGAGTCTAAACCCCGAGTCTAAACCCCGAGTCTAAACCCCGAGTCCTGCGTTACTTCTGTTGAAGTATGACTTCCAGAGCCGAAACCAACTGTGCTCTTGTTCTCGCAGCTCTAGGTAAACAAACAAACCTTTTGCTTCTTATGAAGTTTGAATTGGCCTTTTAATCCCGGTGCCCGGCCTCTGAGCCCCCGGTGACAACAAGGACTGCTTGAGTTGCGTACAGCATCGCACCGTTATGCCCAGCTGGACCAGTTTTTACGCAGACTGGGACAAGGATTTTGGTTGAATGTGAGGTGAATGTGTTTCACAAATAGACGTTCCTCTCTGAGCTGAGCACATGAGTCTGTATGGTCCAGTCTGGTCCAGACCGCGCAGTAACAGGTGTCCAACGCGGGAGGTGCCGGTGTCCAGTTTTTAGAGCTGAGTGCGTAATGGCACTGCGCTTTTTAAGTGAGTTGGAAAAAAAATAACCACATAAATGTTATTTTATTCATTATTTTATCATTTGTGTTATTTATGCCCATGAAGGTTGTTTTGTTATGACTATCTCGTCCATATTGGGATAGTAACACGACTCCAGTGCACCAGTTTTTAAGTTTACAAGTAACGATTCTGGCCATTCGCAGAATTCACCAGACCACGGCCTCAGTTTGCTTTACTCCACCTCATATTTTGGCATGATGATCACACCTCTTGTTTAGAGTTCCACCCTCTGCGCTGTCATCAATTGCGCCGACTACAAAATGTGACGAAATGAGGGCCCACGTAATGCTAACGCCGGGGGCAAAATACGGCCCTTAAACACAATTTTCATAATAACAATTGTATTGAGAAGTGATCATGTTGTAAATCATTAGCCGTGGGGGGAAATCTATCTCCCTTTTATGAATGAGATAAAACAAACTTAAGTAAAATATGAAATTTGCACTTTGACAACATTTTAATGTGACGTTGCTGATTTCAAAGCAGTCAGCACTGGTCCTGTGCTTGTCTCCTGGGCTTTTCTCTTCTCTGTGCGGCACAAACTCGTAAAGGAGGATGTTGTTGTTGTTACTTTTAATGTCGGTTGGCAGCCAACTGAAAATGTGCATTTATCGCCACCATACTGTAGTTGTACGTCTTCGGTAGTTGTACGTCTTCGGTAGTTGTACGTCTTTAAAGTATGTGTTTTATGCTAAACCGTAAGAAAGGGTTGGAGAAATAGAGCACGCAAAGGAGGAGCATCACTTCTAAAAGTTTGGTGGTTGTGACTGCACTGGACAGTGGGCAGCTGTTCTTGCTTTTCCAGCGAGTTCTCCCATAATCTTGTCCCAGTCCAGGTTTGCCCTTCACAACTCTTCATTCCTCTCTTGATTCTCCTTCAATAGCCTGTGCGAGGCGCTGTACGTTTAGCGTGCTCATAAAGGAGACCTCGCAAATGAAGCAAATGTGTTTTCCTGGAAAGACACTCTTTGCACAATGCGCTGCTGCTGTTTACACTGGCGCTGAACTTCCTGAGCTACAGAAGCCCAGAGGAACGCGTTACGGGGAGGTGGGGGGAATAAAATCTATAAAATCTTCCAGACAAAATGAGATAAACCTCAAATTTGATTCATCGGTTAAATTGATTTATCGCCCAGTCCTAATACACACTTTTATGTGATAATGAACAAAAACGTCAATGAAGAGCATGCCCCCATGTCCACCCACATGTGCACAGCCATGCCTCAAAAAAGTCAATGAGAAGGGAAAACAATGGTTTGTCCAATGAAATTTGGTACATCTATTTTGTATGTGACCTTGAGCAAACAAAGTCTACTGGGAGCACAACCTGTATTTAATGTGAAGGTGGCCATTTTGAATAAAAATATGCTGACTTCGAGAATCTAACAAACTCTTCGAGTTTTTATCCGACGGTCACCAAACTGCAGCAGTAACATCAAGATATAACTGGGATCAAAAGTTGTTGAATACATTTGCATAAGACTCAGGGTGTGGTAATAACGAGCTCTTAACAAAGCATCAATAAAGACCGGAGGAAATTTGTTCTGTCTAAATCTAGGAACTTTGTGAGACTGGGCTTTTAGAGATGAGAGAGAACACAATCTGTACACAGAAGTGAACATTTTTTGTAAGAATTCCATGTGAAGTTTAATAAATGTGAGCCCAGACCCGTGGAGAGGTAGAGTAAAAGCACAGGTTGTTCATGGTAGTTTTGAGCTCCAAAAACACCTTTTAATTTAATAAATGTGTTTTGTTTGTCAGATGGTGATTGATCAGCTGCAGAGGGAGAAGGACCTGATAGCCCAACACATGGAGCAGAAGATGGTAGAACATCAGCAGATCCTAAAGATCAACATGGATCTGGGACTGGAGCTGGCTGCATACAGGTCAGAAGTCTCTCCAGACAAAGGGCATTTAAGCCAGATGCTGATGTCACGACTCCAGGCGGTTCCATGCTCTGTTTGACCGTTTTGCAGAGGCTTCAGTTTTGGTGCTAGATGCTTTTAAAGCTTGTGGTGCACTCCTCCCTCTCAGCTCTCAGCTCGCTTGTTACCTGTGTGCGCCATCCTTTGGTTTATCTTTCTTTTGGGGGTTAAAGTGAAAAAATACTGATAGCCAAGCGTACAAGGCTACAAGCACCAAATTAACAACAGCTAACAGAAGCAACGATAAGTTTTACTAAACGTAAAACATAGCGTCTGCACAATGGCAGCAAGGAGAATTCATCTTTCAGAACACAGTTTGATGATATCAATACGACACTGGCTTTCCTTTTGATCAAGGCAATTTTTGTCTTTAAGTGAAAGTTTGGGGCACCAGCGGATGAAGACAAAAACACAAAAGGCTCCCAATAAAGGCCTAACCGAGAGACAATAGTGGGACTGACTGAAAAATAGTTTATGCAAAAGGTAAATTTTTTCCTGACTGCATTTCACAAGAGAAGCAGTGTTTACATTAAATTTCAACTGGTTGTCCAAAAGAGTGCCAAGATATTTATGATGAGAAACTATTTCCATCACTTCATTATGGGATACACTCACAGGAAATGGATCTTTCTCCTGAAATCATCTATGAGCTCTTTTGTTTTGCCACATTCAAGTCAAAAAAATTGGTGTCGCACCACCTAATAAAGTCAGTGAGTGCATGTCCATGACCGGTTTAATTTCCACTGAGAAGAGACTGTAGTCTGAGAAGTTCAAGTAACTTCGCTCATGTGTGCTTCGTCAGTAAACAAAATCGAATCTCCCCGGGGGAGAGCCTGTGGCTACAAAAGCAACCTTAGACAAACTGTTCTTGACAAAAACTATCTGCAGTCTTTTAGTTAGTTAGTTCAAGACATCTTATATCCATAACAGCAATTGTTGAGGTAAATTAAAATTGTTCAAAAGAGAGTATTAAAAGCTGATGAAAAGTTAATGAATAAGAGCCTGATGATGGCTTGAGGTCTTATATAGAGAATTAAGAATTAAAAGTTTAGTGTCATCAACATTTCTGAGTGATAGGGAAACTGCAAAAGTAACATTTTTCCTTCCACATATTTGAGAATTTCATAAAATTGTCATACACAGTGACGTTAATGCCACAGGTATAAAGTCAGTAAATTGCTACGGCAGATTAATTTTTGCCAATAGGGATCACAGTAGAGGATTTTCATAGAATATGAATTTGAAAAACAGCCCTGAGCTGGTCAGCACAGTATGTGACAGGAGGAGACATGAAGAGAGACACTTCTTTGGAGAAGTATTTTATCTCAAAGCGACAGTAGAAGCTGTTTTTTTAGACATCAGGTAGGGCTGCCTCCTCAATTCTGACAATTTTTTAAAAATTTCCCTGAATGCCCTTTTAGCCAATTTGAAAAACTCAGGACAGGGAAATAAGTCACCATTACTGTTCAGTTGTAGTCATCTGGACTCTGTTTTAGAAAAAACAAAACGTTTCAACTCTCATCCAAGAGTCATTCTCAATCAGAGAAACAAGTCTGAGAACTCTTGTTTATATCCTACTCTGTGAAGAGCCCTGCCCACAGGGCGGGACCTCCTGCTAATGGCCCATTGAAACTGGGATGGGCCTATTGTTCCCTGCCTCACCTTGAGTGCCTATTTAGCATCCGAATGCCGAGGGCGTCTCCAGGGTTTCAGCAGACCATTATAAACAACGGGAAGGTTGAATCTTAAACCTCCATTACGATTTAATGAAGGATTCTCTTTTTTTAACAAAGATTGCCTCCTTAACTCCTCTTTCAAACCATCTTTTTCTCCCTGCTCAGAATCTCCACCTCACTGTCTTCAATAGAGTGGTTTGTGAGATGAAGATGCACAGCGCTCTGGGGTCCTGAACTCGCGTGTCTTCTGTGCTGATAAAGCCTCTTGTGAAGTGGCTGTTTTAGTCTCCCCTATGTACCGCTCTTTACAACTTTCTTCACTGCATTGGATAGAATACACTACATTGCTCTGTTTTTGTGTCGGCATCTTGTCCTTAGGGTGAACCAGTTTTTGTCTTAACGTGTTCCTGGTTTGAAATAAACAGGGACTTCGTGTTGTCTAAAAATTCGTTGCAGTTTTTCTGACAGTCCTGAGACATAAGGGACAGAGACACCCTTCTTCTTGGTTCTGTTTCCCTTTTGTCCCTTTTGTCCTGCTTTTTGGTTCTCTTCACTTTGTTCAGAGCCCAAGTCGGGTATCCACAGGCTGAGAGAGCATTCCGGACGTGTGTTTCCTCTTTCCTCTTGCTCCCTCTGAGCTGGTGGGCACCGCTTGTGCTCTGTGTTGTAGTGTTCTGATCACTCCCAGCTTATGCTGTAGTGGGTGGTTAGAGCCAAAGAGCAGGTACTGGTCAGTGTGTGTGGGTTTCCTATATACTTCTATCTGGAGCTTCCCGTCTTCTCCTCTGATAGTGGAACAATCAAGAAAGGCCAAGCGGTTCTCCTTTGCATCTTCTCTTGTAAACCTGATATGCGGGTCCACTGCATTGATGTGCTCTGAGAAGGCTTCCAGCTCTTGTTTACTTAATTGTCACAAAAGTGTCATCCACGTAACGGTACCAAAGACTTGGAGCAATGCCTGAAAAGGAGGTCAGTGCCTTCTTCTCAAAAATGCTCCATGTACAAGTTGGCCACTATGGGAGAGACGGGCGAGCCCATGGCACAGCCGTGGATCTGTCTGTAAAAATGTCCCCGGAATTGAAAGTATGTGGTGTTAAGACAGATGTCTAGTAGTTTGCAGATGTGTTCAGGTGTCAGTTTGGTCCTTTCCTGTAGGTGGTGTCTTCCTGCAGTCTCGTCCTAACCGCTGCTACTGCCTCAGAGGTCGGGATGCAGGTGAAAGAGGGACACAACATCATAAGAAACCATCAGATCATCTGGGTCCAATTGGAGATGTTTCACTTTGTCCACAAAAGTGTGTGTGTTTTCCACATGATGTTCCGAGTTCCCCACCAATGGTGCCAAGATGGTTGTTAAATGCTTGGCCACATTGTATGTGATGGAATCTGTGCTGCACACAATGGGTCTGAGTGGAACATTCTCTTTGTGAATTTTGGGAAGGCCATAAATGCATGGAATGGCTTCCCCAGGATACAGTCTGTAATACAGAAGCCTGTCTATCACCTCCTCTTTTTCAAGCTTTTGTAAACAGTCTATCACCTTCTTCTTGTAGCCACTGGAGGCTCTCTTTTCAGACGTTCGTATGTGGCTGTGTCCTCGAGCAGGCTGTGGACTTTGGCTTCATAATCAGCTGTGTTAAGAATCACAGTGCAGCGCCCCTTGTCTGCTGGAAGAATGTTTTATGCTGTCATCTTTTTGTAGTGCTGAGAGTGCCTTCCTCTCCTCAGATGTGATATTTGAAGGAGGAGGTTTGGCGCTCTTCAGAGTAGCTGTGACCCGTAACCTCAGGTCTGCAGCCTCAGTTTCTGTCATCTTGTTGTTTCTGATGGCTGTTTCTGTGGCTGTGATGTAGTTCTTCTGTAGGGATGTGTTTAGAAGTAATCGAAAAGTTCAGCCCTTTGGAGAGCACGTCTTTCTCTGCCTGAGACAGGACGCTGTCTGATAGGTTCTTGATCCAATTGTTTTTGCTGGTCTTACTTCGGTCTGTCCCTATACTTCTGTCATGCTGGTCCTTACCTGCTTCCTTTTTATTCAAAGAGGATGTTAAACTTCTTGATTTGGCGTTCCTTGCTCTTTCTGTGCTGCGCTTCCTGTGCTGTCTGTGTAAAATACATCACCCTCTTGAAGGCTTCTTCAGGGAGGACGCTGGTTAATTTCTTCTGAAAAGTTTCTGTTCTGTCTTTCAGGCTAACAATTCTAAAGTTGTTTTCTTGGATCCTTTCACTGAGCATCTGCATTAAGTTCTTCCTCCAGATCTTCTCTGCTCTGTGTCCTTTAACTGGTGGTTTGATCTGTAGGCTCTTCGGGATTGTATTGTTTTGTCTGCATCTGAGATTGAACCTCAAATGGTTCCTGTTATCCGCTAATCTTCTGGCTGTGGATTCGAGTTCCCGAACTAGTTCCAAGGTTTTTTGCCCAAAATTCTTAGAAACATGTCGGGTGTAATCTCTCATTCGTCCAGGAGTGTTCCATTGTAGAAAAAGATTCAGTTGTAGTCAACTGGACTCTGTTTTATAAAAAAAACTAAACGTTTCAACTCTCATCCAAGAGTCATTCTCAATCAAAGAAACAAGTCTGAGAACTCTTGTTTATATCCTACTCTGTGTGAGCCCTGCCCACAGGGCGGGACCTCCTGCTAATGGCCCATTGAAACTGGGATGGGCCTATTGTTCTATTGTTCCCTGCCTCACCTTGAGTGCCTATTTAGCATCCGAATGCCCAGGGCGTCTCCAGGGTTTCAGCAGACCATTATAAACAACTGGAAGGTTGAATCTTAAACCTCCATTACGATTTAATGAAGGATTCTCTTTTTTAACAAAGATTGCCTCCTTAACTCCTCTTTCAAACCATCTTTTCTCCCTGCTCAGAATCTCCACCTCACTGTCTTCAATAGAGTGGTTTGTGGCTTTGAGATGAAGATGCACAGCGCTCTGGGGTCCTGAACTTGCGTGTCTTCTGTGCTGATAAAGCCTCTTGTGAAGTGGCTGTTTAGTCTCCCCTATGTACCTCTCTTTACAACTTTCTTCACTGCATTGGATAGAATACACTACATTGCTCTGTTTTTGTGTCTAAAACAGAGTCCAGATAACTACAACTGAATCTTTTTCTACAATGGAACACTCCTGGACGAATGAGGGATTACACCGACACCATTACTGTGTTTATTTATATGCCCTTCTAGTTTTCCTCTCATCTCCTGTTTTACTTCCTTGTGAATTCCCTTCTTAGTCTTACTATTGCATCCGTACTAGAAGATTCCTTCTTTCTTATTTATTTTGCATAACGTGTTTCTTGTCTTTAGTAATCCAAGTCTGTACATGAATCATAAAAAAACATGGTCTGTACAATCGAAACAAGCCTGAAGCGAAGCGATACTGTTTGTTGGTTAAATTTGTTGAACCTGAAAAATCATGGCATTCATTGCATTGTGAAAGAGTTTGGTATAATCTTTGGGACAATGATATCTTGGACCTATATTTTAAAAAAAAAAAGGTCGATGACAACGCCAGGAAGATTTTGGCAGAAACTATTCACCCACTGCACTCACACTTCCAGGCCCTTCACTGGGCGCAGATGTAGCACCAATACACAAAAAAAACTCTTTATCCACACAGCTATTGGCCTGCTCAACAACTCTTGAGAGCTTGTCACTGCTGCACGTTACCTTTACCTGTACTAACTCATTGCTTAACTGTATCCTGCTTAAATACTGTGTTTTTTACGTAAATGTTGGAAATTCATCGATCTTTTGAGCAGCATTTAATTTCCTTTTTTATTATAGACTTGTGTGTTATACAATAGGCTTATGTATGGGAAGTAGAAGGACTGAATTATGATAAGACACACCAAAGGGAGGTCTTGGAAGTTATTTAAAAGCACCAACTACTGATCCATAAGTTTAGTAGAATTATGCACAGTTGTAAATCTGGTCAATTTCAAATTTTTTTTTTTTAAGTTGCCAAGAAACATATTTATTTCCATTGGAGAAAACAGAGTCTGCTCCGAAGAGTGCAGACGCTTCTTAAAAAAAAATATTAGGACGTTTTTAAGTAAACCAAGGATTTTAAGAACATTTTTACAGTTTTAACAACATATCTGACAAGCCAGTGACATGTCCGGGAGAAGATGGGTAACACACTCTTGTGAACGCTGTCGGAAATATCGAACCAGAAATTCATGAGCAACAAGCACGGATATTTGCTTTAGAATCTGAAAACTACTACTACTCCAGTGTCATCCAGTGGTAAGAAGTCCACCTTTTTTACAAGAAAAATGGCTAATTTCAACCTAAACCGGACTCACTGTGTCAATCCTAAAACTGTCTAAAGACCAGGCTGTATCTTGGAACAAACTCTGCAAAGCCTAAACGATACATTGATAATGTAAAGTCACCTAAAATACAGCTTACAAACAGATTTTTACCACTTTCAGAGACTGAAGTAAATGAACAAGGAAAAATGTAATACATCATGTGGCCAAAAGGCCAGTGAGAGAATCTGTGTCAAACGTCAAGGAGTCTGTCCTGATAGGACACGGTGCGTGGTGCATGAAAAAATTAAAACACAGCGTCACTATTTCTGAGATAACGTCACTCCTTCCTAATGTTTTGGCCACACATCGAGGAGTTAAACAGTTGATTGTGCGTCTGGGTGCAGTGGACATAGTGGGGACTGACTGAAATTTTTGAAAAGAGACTTCTTGAAGTTATTTGACGTGCTTGATAAAATATGGAAATTAAAACATTAAGTGGACCTCTTCCAAACATCGCCAGGAAGATAAACAAGTTTAGCCGGCTGGTTCAGCTGAACACATGGCTGTCCAAAGAGTGTGCACCTAGAGGATTGCACTACATTGAGAACCAAAAAGCAGGACACAAAAGGGACAAAAAGGAAATGGAACCAAGAAGAAAGGGTGTCTATCCCCTATGACTGCAAATAATTTTTAGACGACACGAAATCCCTATTTATTTTAAACCAGGCAACACCTCAAGACAAAAACTGGGTTCACCCGAAGGACAAGATGCCGACACAAAAACAGAGCAATGTAGTGTATTCTATCCAATGCAGTGAAGAAAGTTGTAAAGAGCGGTACATAGGGAGACTAATCAGCCACTTCACAAGAGGTTTTATCAGCACAGAAGACACGCAAGTTCAGGACCCCAGTGTGCCGTTGCATCTTCATCTTCAAAGCCAAAAACCACTCTATTCAAGACAGTGAGGTGGAGATTCTAAGCAGCGAAAAAAGATGGCTTGAAACAAGAATTAAGGAGGCAATCTTTGTTAAAAAAACATAATCCTTCCTTAAACTGAAATGGACGTTTAAGATTAAACATTCCAGTTGTGTATAATAGTGTCTTGAAACCCTGGAGCGGTAGACGCCCGGGGCATTCTGATGCTAATCAGGTATTGGTGGGAGGGAGGGAAAATCAGTTTACAATGGGATGTTGATAGCCCATTACAGGGCAGTTAGTAAACAGAGTGTTGTCTCAAGTGAAACCAAACGAGAAAACTCCTTTTATCAGGAGTTACCGCCCTGTAGGCAGGGCTTACACCGAGGAGGATATAAAATCCCGAGTTCCCAGACTCGTTTCGGCAGATTGAGAATGACTCTTCAGGTCGAAACATTTTGTTTTTGTAAAAACATAGTCCAGATGACTACTACTGAATCTTTTTCTACAATGGAACACTCCTGGAAAATTGTGGGATTCAATTCAATTCAATTTTTTTTTCTAACACCCAAAATCACAACAGTAGTTGCCTTGAGGGGCTACAGTGGAAAACAAAATAAACAATGTTCATAGGGACTTGAAAATGTCCCAGCATCCTGTGTCCTTAGACAGATGTCCAAAGCTCCCCTGTCCTTAGACCCTCCTTCTCGGCCAGGAAAAACTACCAAACCTCTTCGGGGAAAAAGTAGAAACGTGAAGGAAAGATCTGACTCCCTCGGACGGACAGGCAGACGCGCCTCAATTTGCAGATACACGGTGGAGCTGGACCCACTCAGGAGGAGAACCAGTTCTTCGAGGCCGATGAAGAACCGTTCATATGGAGTAGAGACCGTTTCTCCAGGCAGACCGTTTCTCCAGGCAGACTGTTTCTCCAGGCAGTTGAGGAACATCTGGATCCACAGGTCCTCGATGTGCCTGCTCCACTCCCGTCGGGGAATTGGGAGAAAAAGAAGGAAAAGCGAGTGAAATTAAATATTAAATATTGTTTGATAGAAAAGTAGTAGGAAACAGAGGATAGTGCTCAAGCTGCCATACTTCCCCCAGTATAGTTGCTCCTAGGGCAGCATAGCTGGGAACTGTAGGCTTTTATTTCTGTTCCTGAAGTGAAGTGAAGAGACTCGAGCACCGGCGTAATGTGCCCTCTTCTTTTAGTTCCTGTTAGTAATCTTGTGGCTGCATTTTGAACCAGTTGAAAGCTTTTTATGGCACTTTTAGGGCACGCTGCAGCAGGAGTTACAGTAGTCTAATCTAGATGTTTACAAAGGCATGGACAAGTTTTTCAGCATCGCTTTTTAGGCAAGATTTTCTGATTTTTGGCTATATTACGCAGATGGAAATAGGCTGTTTTACAGGCTTGATTTATGTGTGCTTTGAATGAGAGCTCTTGGTCAAATAAGACTCTAAGCTTTCTCACAGTGGAGCTGGAGGCTACACTGACGTCCAGTGTGACCATCTGCTCAGATAAAGCATCTCGTAGATGTTTAGGGCCTAGTACGATGACCTTGGTTTTTTCAGGGTTAAGAAGCAGATAATTAAGTGTCATCCAGGTTTTTATATCCTTCACACAAGCACCAAGTCTGTCTGATTGATCGGTCTGATCGGGGTTTCATTGATAAAATACAGCTGTGTGTCATCTGCATAGCAGTGGAAGTTAATGCCATGCTTTCTGATAATGTTACCTAACGGCAGCATATAAAGAGTAAACAGAGTTGGACCGAGTACTGAACCCTGTGGCACACCGTAGGTTACTTTAGAACAGGGGGAGGAGCTCTGGTTTACATTAACAAACTGGTACCTATTCGATATGTAGGATTTAAACCAGCTGAGGGCGGGGCCTCTGACACCTACATCAGATTCTAACCTCTGCTGTAGAATGTTGTGATCGATGGTGTCGAACGCTGCACTGAGGTCCAATAGAACCAGGATTGAGACCAGTCCATTGTCAGCAGCTAATAACAAATCATTTGTGACTTTAACTAGTGCAGTTTCAGTGCTGTGGTGGGCTCTGAACCCTGACTGGAAAACTTCGAATAAGTTATCGTCCTGTAAATGGCGACAAAGCTGTTGAAGTACACCTTTCAAGGATTTTAGGGACAAAGGGTATTTTGAAATAGGTCTGTAGTTTATCAACTGGATTACACTGACATTACTCTTTAAAATGCTATAACTTCCACTATGCAAAAAATAACCCTAAAGCCACCTAGATACTTAGAGCTAACTCACTTTGCACCTGTAACTGACAAAGCTGTCCAGGAGATCATCACCAGTCTGAGCTCATCTACATGCATCTACCTATGGGGTGCCCTAAGGGTCAATCCTGGGACCCCTTCTGTTCAACCTCTACATGCTGCCGTTGGGACACATTTTTGCTGAATATTAACTGACCTATCACTGCATCCAACTTTCTCCAGCTGAACTCAGACAAGACTGAAATCATCGTCTTTGGCCCACAGAAACAAAGAGAAAGTGTTAGCAGTCAGCCTCTAGTTTAGAGTCTTGCTCTAAAACCTACAAACCAAGTTAGAAATCTGGAGGTAATAATGGACTAACATTAGCAGATTTTTACCATATAAAAAACACTAGAACCAAGAAGTACAATGAAAATTAGTCCTGTGCTCATGTCTCTGCACTGCTCCCTGTGGCTCAGAGACTTTAAAGCTGCTCTGCTTGTATACAAGTCTCTCCGTGGCCTAGCACCAAAGTACATCTCTGACATGTTGGTTCCATATGAACCATTTTGGACTCTGAGGACCTCAGAGTACTACTGCTGGTGCCAATCAGGATTAAACATGGGGAATCTGCGTTTCAGTTTTATGCAGCTAAAATTTGGAACAGTCTTCCTGAAGATGTGAGACAGGCCGCTTCTCTAGAATTTCTCAAATCTGAGCTCAAAACAGTTGTGTTTAGCTGTGCAAATGACAGACATTATTTTCTTTACACTCTTCTCTTTTATGTCTTGAACTGTTTTGTGATATATATGTAATGTATTTATGGTTTTAATGCATTTTTTCCCTGTTGTGTAAAGCACTGTGAATTGCCTTGTGTGCGAATTGTGCTATACAAATTTGCCTTGCCTTAATTTATTGCTCACCTCTGCAATAAGTTGAGTTGACAAGGAGACATTTGCCAATGGATGGATATAGACCAGGGTAAAGTAGAGCTGGGGAAACTCCCTTGGTAAGTACTAGGGGCGAAGAGAAATGGCCAGTAGCTCCAGATCGGGGGAGGGCAGGAACCAGCCAACATCTGTCCTGAATCCCGAACTTCCGTAAACGGTGCAAACTGCCACCTCTCCCCTCGCCCCTCTTTCTGCGAGATTTCTTGGGCTCTGCATTGTCTGTAGGGCTATCAGGGTTCCGTCAACAGCCCTCCGGGATGAGCAGTAGGTTCCCCATCCCGATACTGGGGTGTAACCTAAAGTGAGAAGCAGTTCCCAAATGTAAACAATCCGGTTGTCAGCTCAATCGGTGCCATACGATGATTAGAGGTGACGCAGCAAACACAGGACCAAAGTGCTGTAAAAACTCCATAATACATACAATTCATTGTTAAAAAGATGTTCACACATATGCACGGCGCCATTTCACACAAATTCACACCAGGTTAAAAACAGGCGAGCTATTCCCAGGTCGCACAGGCAAGGCAAGTTTATTTGTAGCGCACAATTCGTACACAAGGCAATTCAAAGTGCTTCACACAACAGGAAAAAATGCATTAAAATCACAAAGACATGGCAGAAAATCACAAAATAATAGTTCAAGACATAAAAGAGAAGAGTGCAAAGAAAAGCATTTCAGTCATATGCACAGCCAAACAAAAACAGTTTTTAGTTTAGATTTTGAACATTGCCAGAGTAGCGGCCTGTCTCACATCCTCTGGAAGACTGTTCCAGATTTTAGCTGCATAAAACTGAAACGCACATTCCCCATGTTTAGTCCTGACTCTGGGCACCAGCAGGAGGCCGGTCCCTGAGGTCCTCAGAGTCCGAGATGTTCATATGGCACTAACATGTCCGAGATGTACTTTGGTGCTAGGCCATGGAGAGACTTGTATACAAGCAGAGCTGCTTTGAAGTCTATTCTCTGAGCCACAGGGAGCCAGTGCAGAGACCTGAGCACAGGACTAATGTGATGGTACTTCTGGTTCTAGTCAGGACCGAGCAGCAGCGTTCTGATGTACGCAGCTGTTTTACAGCTCGTTTGAGAGAGGCCAGTGAGCAGGCCGTTACAGAGTCTAATCTACTAGAGACAAAACGCATGATAAGTCTCTCCAGGTCTGGTTTAGACACTATACTTTTGATTTTGGCAAGTTTTTTAGATGGTAAAAAGCTGCTGATGTGATTGATCTGACGTGGCTGTTTAAATTCAAATCTGAGTCCATTATTACCCCCAGATTTCTAACTTGATGTGTAGGTGTTTTAGAGCGAGACTCTGGAGGTGACAGTTAACAATTTTTTCACAGCCTGTGACTCTGTCTAACTCCGTCATGTCTGGCTTTTGACTTAAACACAAAGCAATGTGCTGCATGCAAAAGTTCAAAAGACCAATGTAAATGCGAGTTTTGCCGGTGTGCAAGCTGCAGTCACGAAATGAGCAGCGTTTTGTGTTTGTGTGTGTGTGTGTGTGTGATGTGTCATGTGTGTGTGTGTGTGTGTGTGTGTGTGTGTGTACGTGTGTGTGTGTGTGTGTGGTGTGTGTGTGTGCGTGTGTGTGTGTGTGTGTGTGTGTGTGTGTGTGTGTGTGTGTGTGTGTGTGTGTGTGTGTGTGGTGTGTGTGTGTGTGTGTGTGTGTTGCAATATAGCATATAGCATATATTAATACTAGAACTCCCCTCCTGTGTTTGCATCCGTATGATGAATAGTAAGATTTTTTTATAACAAAATTGGGTTCGTTTTTGATGATCCATGTAAATATATAATGTCTATTCTTTCTTTTTCATCATTCTTTTCATCTCATTTAAAAAATTTTTTTTTTGTTTGATTGGGTTCAATATGCCGTTAACGTTAAAGGATGCTACTTGTAAAACTTCCGATGCCATTGCCATTGAACTTCAGATTATTGTTTTTTTTTTATTTTGCCATTGATAATTTCCGAATGCTTTTATACTCTCTGGTCAAACACAAGCAAAAAAACACAAGAACCACAGAAACGGTGATAGTGGGAGAGGCTTGAGATGTTAGATGCGGATGAGATACTGCAATTTGTGAGTAATTTTTTATGCTTGGCACAAAATTGTAAAATAAAGTGTTCCTAAAGCATATTTATGTGATTTTTGCAGGGCTCTTTTGGAGGGTGAGAGAATAAATCTGGAGGAGTCTAACAGGAGAGCGAACCAGCCGAGAGAAAGAGTCATAGGTATTTATGAATTGTTTTTATATTTGTATTAATAATTTTTCCAAACCTAACTAAGTGTTAATGGAACACCACATTTCCCACTCCAGTCACAGTATGTGTGGCAAGAAGCCATAGAAATGGCATCAGACGTAAAAATCGCCCAAACCACAATAATAATTTATATATTCGGACATACTTTTGATACTCAATCCAATTCACTTTATTTATATAGCCAATTTTTTAGACAGATTGAAATCATAATGAAAATAAGAAATAAACAGGAATAAATGCTCAGTTAAATTTACGAATCCTAAAAACTAGTCAAATCAGAAGAGCAAAACCATAAAATAACAAAGCAAGAGTTCCGTGATGTATTGTGGGACCAGCCCATTCAAACCAGTTAAGGACCACCTATTTTTACCCATCCTCGCTTGGTGTCTTTTCATTTTCCATATTAATACGAGTATCAAAAGAGTGTGTTTTGTCCAAAATACTTGTGTTATACAGTATTTGGAAGGTAAGAAGTTCTAGTTTTCGGTGATGTTCATGGAATGCTAAGCTAAGCGAATGCACTAATAATTTATAAAATATAGATTTATATGAAATAAAAAAATAATGGTTGATTTTTAGCAAAGACATACTTCATAGACAGTCCAAATTCACTACAGTTATTGTCCTACTGCTCAACAACATCTGAAATTTCAAAGCCCCGGGTCTAAGTATATAACAATATTTGTGTGCTTATAATTGTGTAATTGTGCACAAATGTACAAAAAACTGCAATAACGACAAAAACATGTCTTAAAACATGTCACATCTAGCGTGAAGCTTTCATCAAAAAATTATGAAATAGGAACTAAAATGTATGCACGGTTTGGCGTATTAATTGTTTTTGCTCATTTTATCATAAATTTCATTTTGGTTTGGTTTTGGAAACGGGGAGTGCTTGAGTGAAAGTATGTTTGTATATTCTTTAAATCTTTCTAAAAAATATACAAACCTAACTGAACAACAATAGCCTGAATAAAGGCAAGAATATAATTAAATTATTGCTATTTTTGAAATGTATTACCCTGTATTGCTTTGCACTGTGGCATGAAATAAATTCAATAAACATTTTGTGGAAACAAAATAAGCTTTCCTACAATATATAGCATACCTCGGTGACTTCAACAAAAACTTTTCTCTCTTGGATTGAATGGAAGCAGAACTTCAAACCATCCCTGAACAGGTTAAAAAACAAAATAAAATGAATTAACTAGTACACAGGGTTAAATGTAGGCTCTGTGACAACCACAAAAACTAAGGCCTTCTGTGAGTGGACTCACCTCCAAAGATCTGGCCTCCTGACTCTCCACCAGATAAGGTCATAGCTATGTTTCGACTGGCCCTTATCCCTCAAGCCGGTTTCGCTTTAGAGCGCTTTGGAACGGTTCGTTTAATGGCAGAATGTGCCTTCATGCTCAGGGCCTCAGAGGCAGGTCTACTACATGAGCCGCTGATGCCACCCAAATAAAAGTGGCAGCACACATGCCAGCCTCCATGTGCAGCTGGCCACAGTGTCGTGAGCCTAGACTAGTCCTCCCTTCTCTCTCATCACGCTAAGCTGTCCTGTTCAGCCTACGGGCCAAAAAATCCTTTACATTTGTTATTTTATTTTTAATCTAAACTGTAACCAATTTATACTTTTGTGGTGCTGTGAGATGTGACTAAAGCTAGAGTGAAAAAGAAACGACTTCCAGTTAATCTTCAGCATTTTCTGCATTTATTTCACTTTCCTGTGCCTCTTATAAAGTCTTGTTGGGTGCTTTCACACTTGAGTTCAATTTCTGCAAGTGCAGTTTGTTTGGGTTTGGACTAAAGTTCTAAGTGGACTCTGTTGTGGTATTTCTGTGGAAAAGTACCAAGAAATAAAGATGTAAACATACTTTGTCGTTCTCAAAAGATCTTTATTTACTCGTGCACAGTAAATAAAAACACTTCACGGCGGTTTCACTCTCTCACTCTCTCTATCATTCTTGGATTGACTTTTCCCCATTTTACGACCACACGTTTTCTCGCCAATTCACACGTCTGTGTTGCGCAAACGTACCTCCCACTCCTCTAGTTTAGGGTACACAGCTCGCTAAACTGATCGCCCCAGGCAACCCCCAGCTAAAGCTAATTTTAAATTTTGCTTTTAGTTAAAGGGTGAGTGAGCCAGGTTCTCCTGGTCTTTGCAGGGCATTGGCCGCGCCAACTAGATAAGCCAAGAATGTGCTGTCAAAACAGACTAAACCCTCCCCAGACTCCAGCTGAACTGGTTTAAGGACCCAGGCAGCAATGTGCAGCACGGATCCCAAGAGTAACTAAATGAATACATTTAAGATTATTATTATTATTATTATTTATTATTATTATTCTTTTATCCCTTTCTTCTCAGGAAAGCTAATTCGCTCGATTTGGCCCAACTAGTGTTTTATGATCTAAACAATCTTCCATAGTGTGCTGAACATAGCAAAAATAAAACCCCAGTGTGATAGACCGGAAGTTGATAATCATTGTTAATAAAAATGCTTAACTATGTGACCAATCACAAAAAACAGTGGTGTTTTCAGGCTAATCGGTGTACACAGGCCCAAGTAAAGTGCTATGGCAAATTCTCTCAAAATGTACATTGGTCCGACAGCCTGTAGAGTCTTATCTAACCTTGCGGACAGCGGTAAGAAAGTTGTCATAACTCCGTCGCCCTAATAGCACCCAATGATGATGCAGTCTGAACCGCATATGTCCGACACATTTGTAAAATCCCAATATTGGTGAAAGCTGACACAGCTCAACTTTTCTAGAAAAGATCAGGTAGAGACTTTCCTCTGGCAGTTTCTAGTACGCCAAATATTTGTGATGCAGTGCCAGCTCAGTCGAGGGGGATATTTTATTTTGGTTCAGTTTGTTTTGAGTTGAAGTGTTGGGGAGAACGTGAACTGCACCAAATTAAACGGAAACAATGTCACAACTTTTAGTCCCCAATCAAACCAATAAACCAAACCAAAAAAAACAGCCAATAAACAGAGAACCTGTGGGTAACGTGCGCTTGATTTGGTTTGTTAAGGATGCGGACTCAACATATAAGTAATTAGTGGAAATACAAAGGTTTATCACAAGATCAAGTTGGCATTTGGGGAGAAATTATAATTTTGTTCTTTTTCATGTATTTATTTATTTATTATACAGGAGACGACTCTCAAGGTGAGAAGCTCTCTTTTTCATGGGTACCATGTGTGAACAAAACATACATGAAACAACAGAATATTAAAACAAAATATCAATAAAACCAGCAATAAAACAAAAGTTAACGAATACATAAACCGATTACAATATGTAATAAAAGCATGTAAAGCAAGGACACTGTCTTTGTGTGTAATCTGTCTAAGGACACAGGACGCTGGGACATTTCCAAGTCCCTATGAACACTGTTTATTTGGTTTTCCACTGTCGCCCCTCGAGGCAACTACTGTTGTGATGTTGGGCTTTACAAAAAATAAATTGAATTGAATTGTAATCTTTTGTGCCTTAAATTCATAAAAAGTTACAACAGCAACATGAATATCATCGTTGTTTTGAATTATGAAAATGTCTTTTTAAAGATCTTTTGGAACATGCATGTCCTGCACCAGCACTGAGAGAAATGTAGCCTTGATTAACTGTGTCTACAATTAAAAGGAATACATTTTTTATTTCTAAAGACGAATGATCTGGCTTTAAGATTGTTTGTCAGCTCTTTTACGTGTTTGTTGATAGAAAGCTTATCCATATGCCAAAGTATTTATAGAAGGGGTACTTTTTGTTTCATATTACTGTTGAGCGTAAGAATACATACATTTTATAAATATTCTTACCTAGAGTGCCTTTTTGAGAATAGCATCCATCTTGTTTTGTTTGAATTCCGTAATAAAATTTAAATGAACAGAGTTTTGTTTGGAGTGAAATTCCACTTATTTTGAATATTTTGAATCACAGCGAGGCCTGGACTGGTTTTCCCGGTGGGCTTGATTTGTCAGACTTGCACAACACATTGCAGAGTTCTGATATCACACTTCAGCGGCCCGCTCTCTATCAGCTTTCTCCTTCTACTCTAGTTCAGTGCAGGCCCACAGACATGGCCCAGCTCGTTTTCACCCAGGCCGGCCCATGTCAGCCGACAGAGCAATGCTGGCCACTGGGCCGCGCAACAATCCCCCATGCCGTGCCGCACCCATCTCATATTCATGTAATCATTCTGATGTTTAGCCATTTAAAAAAAAAAAAAAAAAAAAAAAAAACTTTTAGTATTTTCTGTGTTTAGGTGTCACTTTTCCCCACCGCTGTTCACTGCGGCGCTCCGTGTCCAGAGGAGTCTCTAATAAGCACACTCTGGGGGCATCAACAGGGGACCTTATTTTATTTTACGTCGTAATTAAATTTAAATAATTACATACAGCCTTAAAGCATTTGGGTGTGAGTAACAATACATTTGCTACAGCGGGTTATGCCAAGCATTTTTGCTAAAAACCAAAAAGCCGTTTTGGACCAAATCCTTGCATTTACACTTGAATTCATATGCAAAAATATCAAGTTGGTAAGCTAGTAAAAAATTGCCGGTTCAGACTAAAGTCAAAAAATGTTCTCACAGTCCAGCCCAGTACTTGGCATATAGCAGAAACAGCTTGAGCTCCATTTGTATTATTTTGCTTTTATATTGAACCCAATTGCATCCATAAAAATCCAAAATTTTGCGATGATCTTCCAAATATATTCACGTCATTATGTAATAGTGAAATCGGCTAAAAGAACCGATATATCTCTGCCGATATGACACTCTGGAAATGGTAAGTGTTAATTCTGCCGTCCTTTTGCAGAAACGGAAAGAAATCAAGGGGAAAAACGGCTCCATGGACAGAGGCAGCTTTCTGCTGTACTGAATATTCTAATTGAACACACGGTAAACTCTAGTCTTTATTCTGAGTCAAAAGACCCTGGAGGAAACCGAACACCTGTCATCACCTGGCCAGTACCGTCTCTTCTGTGGAGCATGGTTGTTTATGTCCTGCACAAGGGCACCTGGATGGCAGGAGGGGTGGTCCTTGCCCAAGTGCATGTCTCTCCCCAAGGATGATCCAAAGACAAGTATTGAGGGATTTTACCTGTTTTTGAACAAGCCTGGGTGACCTACATCTGCTTTTTCCATCATCTGAGTCTGAATTCTCTCTTATCCAATCCCCTCACTCGAAAAAGCATTCAAAGTGAGCCAGACTATAGGGGTACTCTGGTCTGCCTTGAACCCCATAAACGGGCCGGTACAGTTCAACTAAGATCTTGGAGACATTTTCAGTCCCGTTCAACTCCAAAGCAAACCAGTGGCTACATTATTGTACTACGTTATGTTTCTTCAATCAATTACAGCCAAAGTAGTCCAAAGTCTGTCAAATAGGTCAATTGTCAGTTTTTTTATTAGATAATCTTGGGCCTTTTAATTATTATGTTTCAATATTATAAAACACTTACCAACAAACACAATAACACATTTTCAAATAAAGTCCAAAGACATTTTATTTTCCACTTTGTGGTGACCTTTCCTGCCGCCAAAGTTACACTTAACTTCCTTCCTTGCTTGCTCTAGCTTGCTACACAGATGCTTCCTGTGACTGAAGAGGGCAGATGCTTTCCTTGCTTGCTCTAACTTGCTACACAGATGTTTCCTTTATTTATTTATCTTTTTAATCAGGTTCTGTTTTCCATAAATCTTTAATCAAGATTTTAAGATGATTTATGCAGATACAGTTTTAACAGCCTATCTGGCGAGCCAGCGGGAAAAGAAGGGAAATCACGGGAGTTATTCTGTGTTTTTTTTCAAAATTGTGGAAGGACCAGCCGGCTGGTGCAAAGCCAAAGGGATACAACGATAATGTGAAGTCACCTAAAATACAGCTTACAAGCAGATTTTTACCACTGAAGTAGATGAACAAAGAGAACATGGAAGCCAGCACAGGGACAAGAGGCAGCAGACAGGGAGAGAATCGGTGTCATATGTAAAGGTCATACCAGATACGCTTCTGGTTGGAGATGAAGCTATCAGTGGTGTGAGGAATGGAGGAATGCACACATGTTGCTTCTCCAGCACTAGAGTTGCTGAGATTAACTCCTCCATGTGTGGGCAATATATTAGGAAGGACTGATGTAAACAGCTGATTGTGCAAGTGAATTTTTGAAAAGAGACTTCTTGAAGTGATTCGAGGTCCTTGTCAAAGTGGAAATCAAGGCATTCATAAATGGACCAAGTGATTTAATCCGGCCCACAACCCATCTTCCAAATATTGGTGTTTACGGGTTTAATTCTGGGTTAGCGCTTGTTTAGACCCGTTTTGACTCAAGGTAAGTCCTGGTTCAGACCTGATTGGTCCTATTCTATTCCTATTTTCATTCTCATTCCTTCTCCATGTTCTGAAGCATCAGAATGGGCCTGGACCGGGTCCTGAGTAGATGGTTAGAGAAGAGAGGAATGAGACAAGAATTCCTAATCCATCTGCCAGAGACCAAGCCAATGTTTTAGTAACCACAGCCTCCACCAAAGAATTCATCAGCAGCCGCTCCACCACCTCAGTGAATGATACAGTTCAATTTCTATTCAATTCAACAGCAGTTGCCTCAAAGGGAGAAAGTGAAAAAAATATAAAATGTTCATAGGAAATTAGCCAATGGATAATGTCCCAGCATCCCCTGCCCATAGACCCTCCTTCTTGGCAAGGAAAAACTACAACATCCTTTGGGAGAAAGTAGAAACTTCAGGGAAGAACCACAGTGAAGAAGAGATCCCACGGATGGACAGGCTGATGTGCTCCCATTTTCATAGAACGGGATCTCCAACCTGTAGCTCGCGGTAGCTCGCGGCCCCATTTTGAGAGAATGACAGCTGCACAGAAGCCAAACATAGTTTTTATTTTTTTTATTCACAACATTCTGTGTGTGTGTGTGTGTGTGTTCTGTGGATCCAGCTGGCTGTGGGTAAGCGATGCAGAACAGTGGTGTAGTCTATGATTTTCGTATTGATCACTGATCCTTAACTGTTATTACCCTCGTGGCACTTCAGTGCGTCTCCGTGTAGACCTGCACAAACTTTACCTTTCTCTTTCCCTGCAGTCACTTCTCCGAGCCCTTCTTTGAGGTGTCACCGCTCCTTTTTCGGTTTTCTCTTTACTATAGTGCACAGGCTTACCTTGTTTCAGCTCTGATGGGACTTATTGTATTGGTGTAAACCACAATATGAAGCTCAATGGAAAAATATTGCGTTATGCCGTGGGTTCCTGTACAGGCTTTACTGGCAGATGACAAACGGTTGAGACATTTGGAAGGAGTGGAGAACCCTTGGGTGAAATCTGTGTTTACAGGATGGAAGGAGCTGATCAAAACATACAAAATAAACAAAGATGTTAAAATCCTAAACGGGTTGGCTTACAATTAAATTTCACAGCTAACAGCACAGACTCAAGTTTTAAAGTCTGGAAAACAAAAGGTATAAAGTTTTTTTTTTTTTTTTTTTTTTTTTTTTTTTTTAACCAGATCAACTTTACAAATAAGGAGTTATTATGACCAAGAAATTAAACAGAGTAATGACCATCATTGGCCTTTGACTGAAATATTCATTAAAGCTTATAAATCAGAACTGTCAAAGGGAATAATATCTAAATCATCCAATGTATTTGGGCAGACTTTCTACTAATTAAATTAAGGATAGATGGGAAAGAGAGGGTCATTTTGTTCTGGCTGATGAAGAATGGGAAAGTATATGTACATCTCAGTGGAAAACCACAAAACCACATGTTTGGAGGGAATGATGTTGGAAAAATGTGTCACATGTCTTTATAACCCCATGTCAAAGTGCCCATTACTCACAGGGAAATGCAGACTGTTGGAGAAACTGTGGCAACCATGAGGTGAACCCCTATCACGTGTTTTGGGACTGTCCTGTTGCTTAGAAATTTTGGACTGAGATCAATAAAGCCTTAAAATTTATGACACCATCCCACTGGTTTTCAGGACAATGTATTTGGGCTTCAGGACTCCTGCCATGGACGCCACCAGCAGCTATCGGTGGAGAATCCTCCTGGCAGCAGCGAAAAAAGGCCCTCACAAAAAATGGATGGCACAAAATCCACCAACGATCAAGGACTGGACTAACATTATATTGGACATTCGTACTTAATTTGAAAATGTACAAATTCGACAGGACTTGACCTATGCTTGCATCACTTCCACGTTTGATGTAAGGATTGTTGCCACTTCCGGTTGGAGGAGTTAGTTGAGTTTGCGGTGCTGTTTGCGGTAAGTCTTTGGACTTTTTTCAGTGTTTATTGGAACTTCCTGAAGTCATCATCAATACTGTGCAACGGAACTAACATGATTGTCTCATCCTATCATGTTAATTGTTAGATATAGCTGTCTTTTTTTTAATAACACAACAGAAGTAAAAAAGTGTTGGGTTCTCCTGATTGTAATTCCTTCTAAGTGTCAGGTAAAAGACAGGTGAGGGTCAGAGCTTGGTGCTACAGCTCTATGTAGGAGTAGGACTCATTAGCAGCAAAAACGCATGTTCTGTGTAACATGTGTCATCTTAAAAACCCTTGTGTTTGTTCATAAGTGATAATGGCACGATAGTGCTATTGATAGTAGCACAGCAGCAAACACTCTGTTAAAGCGGTTTTGTGCAGAGTGTGCTCTTTGCGGAGACTTCAGAGTAGTGTCCAAACCTGTCTCCCCACTGGCATGAGTGTTAATAATTACAAAAACCAAACCATTCATGTTATAACTTCTCGGGTAAACGCTGGCTGTGCAACGAGACATCCGTGTTGTCATTTGAAAATAAAAAATCTGAAACAATGGTAATTGTAGTTAGAGTGTAGCTGTGCTTTGTCATTGCTCATCATAACAGTGGTTGGTCATAGCATTGGTTTTGAAAAGGTGATGTCCAGCAGACCTTTTTATTTCTGTCAGGATTCCATTAAAATGCAGAAATGTGTATGATAGACAGTTTCATGTGATTACATGCTGTGCATGCTAAATCATTATATTCAGCTATTGTTTGTTCCACAATGTAATGTTTCAGAAGTTATTAACCTTTTAAAGCAGTAATATTGTTCTCTTTGTTATTAAGATGACCCTGTGTGATTTGGTGCCGGATGTGAAGCTCCAGCACCTGTGCGGCCGGCCAGGGAACAACCTTGGGGTCCTATTACTGTATCAAAGGACACAATACGTTGAAAGTGGGATATCAGAAATGTTACCTGTCCTTTTTGACACTGAACAGAAGTGGCATAAATAACGCACCATAGTTTGTGTACTTTTATTGGATCATCTTAAAACAGAAGAGTAATTAAGTTTTGAAGTTTAATGATCTCTGTTGGAACAAATAAACTCTAATGTTTAATATTTGCGATACATTTTAAACTTGTTTATTTTTGTGTTGTAAATGGAAATCAGAAAGGCATTTACAGTCCATGGTTTAATTTTTATACACTTACAGGCTTATAATAAGTATGAAATTAAACAGGTTTGCAAATTTACAGTAATTTTTCAAAGCAATTATTACTGTATACAGCTGCACACGCATACAAGTTACTGCTTTTACATAAAAAAAGGTCAAATCATATTGTGTGTGTTTTGGGGATTCACAAAATCATACAAGTACTTCTGGTTCTTATGTAGGCAAAAATCAGTAATATTATGTAGTCAATAATTCCCATGTTTACTCGTTTTAATTAAAACTTAAGAAAATTATACATGCAGCAACATTGCACTTCTAAATTTTAAATGAGATGAAATGTATACTCCTGCCATTATTGACTATATACACAGCACAGAGCTGATCAATGCTGGGAGAGTGCGTGAACTGTGGACTCGCAGCCTTAAGATTGCTTGTGTGTTCAGAACATCTGCAGTCCAGGATGATGTGGGTGTCTGCGCAGTCAGAAAAGACTCATCGTCCGGCCAAATGTCCACAGCTCCGGCACATTGTAAAGGAAGTTAACCCAGGTGGTGATGACGTGACTGACTGTAGACTGGTGGAATACAAATCTATAGGCTTGATGGCATTGCACCTGGTCTAAGGACAAGTCAAACGGGGGGGGGGAAATCAACAGGCTGGAGAAACTGGAAAAAGAAAAACAGATCATTTATTATGTGACACATTCTGGTGAGAACTGATGACAAACAAGAAATATCCGACACAATGTGAAAGTCATGTAAGAAATAAGTCAATATGTGCTGTTGTATTCACTGCTTGACAGACTTGAGTTTGGGGTACAGTCCTTGTGCTTGTCACATGCAGAATTCCAGGTACTGCTGGTTCTATCTGAATCCAAATGGACAAATTTATTTTTTATGTTATTTTGAAAAGACATTATCGATAGTATTTGTTTGTGCGACTGAAAATATATTTTCAGTTTCACAGGCCTCTGGATGGCAGTATTGGACTGACTAGTTGGGAAAGATAACTTATTTTTTGTTAAGTTGTATTGTGAACATTTTCTATTAATTTTGGGTGACACAAATGCACAAAAATTAAGTATAGTAAAATGGTGAGTAAACCCCACATTGTCACAACACCATTCATTAGTAAAAAATGTCTATACATCGGTATAGTTAGCCTCGATTTACAGTTCTATAGCCTCCTGTACTTTAACAGTACTACATAATTACTGTGATTAAGTCACACGGCCGATCCTACAGAAAATACCATGCTAATACTACATTTTGACCCAACAACATTAAGAACTCAGATGCAATAACTTGTGTACGACCTGATGTAATTATTGAGCAGCGGTAATCCCTCTCATTTGGAAATAGAACTTGACCTCCTTTTGATGTCACGGTGAATTCTCACATCCAAAAATGCAACACACACACACACACACACACACACACACACACACGTTCTATCATAAAATACAGACAAAATAAAGCTGTGAATACAATTCTCAGTTTTCATCGCACTCAAGCCACTCAAACACATGCAGCCGGAAGTGGTTGGGTTTATGTCACATAATCCTCCTTGCGGTTGTATTTGTTAACATAGGCCTGCTGACCTCGAGAGAAAATGACTTGTACGCAGACTAAAATGTCATTGTGAGGCTGCGCAGGGAGTCGGTTCATCGTTGACATGTTGGTGCACGTGAACACTGAACAATTTTCACACATCAATCTCCTTTTGAGCATATTTTAGTGCAAGACATTTAAGTGAATGTAGTTCCCCCTCGAGTGTGAAGTGCCATTAAAACAGACAAATCAGTGGCAAAAAGTGGATGCAGAATAAGCTGAATACTAATCTATAACTATAGGTTACCATGGCGATGTTCTTTCTAGCCTACATTTTAACTCAAAGAAAGCAGCAGACTACACTAGACCAGTCTACCTGACCTTGTTTCCTCATCCTACTGATATGTGAAGTACTTTCTTACTAAAAAGAAGTTATTTTGTCATTACAGAAATCAAGATGCCCCCTCAGCTTTACCCTGCCAGAAACACCTTATCCGTCCGGCAGCACACTGACTTCAGGTCCTCATCAGCGGCTTGCTCTTACAGAAGATCTCCTTTGCCTCTGCCTAGCCCTTTAGCCCTAAGCCCCTCCAGAGTGGTCCCCATTTCAGTGTCCCGCAACCAGAGCCCCGCAGCCAGAAGGGACATGATCTCCTTCACCAAAGCACGGGCTGTCCAGTCCTCCATCACCAAAGACAACCAACCCAGCACTAAACCTGGAACTAAAGTAGCTCCATTCAACTACCAAAGTTCAAAGATCCATACAGAAACTAAAATGCTAAGTGCGAGCATGAACAAAAAGAATGTTTCAGAGAGCAGAGAAGAAGGAGAGGCATTTGACAATAGCTTGACAAACGGTGGGTCTGAAGAACCAAGGGGTAAGAAGACCCTAAACACAGAATCTGTTGAAGAGATTATTGAGCAGGCGCTCAAACCCGCAAGTTTAGGGACACCGGGCGACAACAAAGTTCGCTATCACGTCGAGAAGGTCCAGGAAGAAGATGGAACAACCAAAACACGAATAGTGCTAGAATCGAAAGTTGAGGAAGAGTTGGATATTTCAAAGGATTCCGATTTGGAGGAACTTTTGAACCAAGGAACCAAGAAGATGTCACTGGAGGACATCAAGGATACAGTGACAGCAAGTATGATAAAGAATATTCTAAGTGGGATGAAGGAAGGAGAGGATTTGGCAAGCAAGTCCATTAATGTTGAAATTCTTGAAAAGCCAGTAGAGA
This sequence comes from Chaenogobius annularis, assembly GCA_015082035.1. Taxonomy (NCBI): domain Eukaryota; kingdom Metazoa; phylum Chordata; class Actinopteri; order Gobiiformes; family Gobiidae; genus Chaenogobius; species Chaenogobius annularis. The sequence continues at coordinate 1,214,395 of BJKM01000128.1, read as the reverse complement.
CACTAAGAGATGATGAGATCAAGAAGTTGCATGCACATTTTCAAGCATCATCTTATTTTCAGACTGAGGAGTCGGAACATGCACCAACAAAGGCTACAAACGAACAATGGAAAGAAGGATTGGGTCCGGTCGATGAGGTTTCAAGAGAGAATGATTTGTCCTTCATACCGCAGGATAAGGAAGATCTAGAATATTTTGTCTCCACTCCAGATTACTTCTCTGAACCAGAAGAGGGTTGCGGGATAATGCCATACGGCCATTACGGAATGGTGGATGATCTTTCCGATGAGCGATATTACGAAGAGGAAATGCTCCCAATCAGAGGAACTCCAGAAGAGAGCAGAGAGTACAAGTTGTTCAAAGAAAGTTTTCCGGAATACATCATCGAGGAGGAGGTTTGTAGAAAAATGTACTTTTTATAATTGTGTGTTGGGGTGTGAGATGGTCTTTCTGATTCTGATATTCTAAGTGCTTTTCTATTTATTGAAGCCTATTTTAGGGCTAAACCAGGATTCACAACACACAAGGAACAAATCAGGAGGAGATTTGGTCGAAAGTTGCACCTAAGTCGACCTAAACCAGTAATAAACCAAGGAGTTACCAGACATTAAACGGGTGTAGACCAGGACTAATCTAGAACCAAACCAGGATTAAACCAGTCGAACAAAAGTAATGCACATCTAACACCACCGAATACCAAGGCTAAACCAGTGTTTACCCAGGACTAATCTAGAACTAAAGTGTGTCTACTTTAAACCAGAACTAAACCAGATCCAACCAGAACTAAACCAGATCCAACCAGAACTGAAATAAGTTTAGACCATGTCCAATGTAAAACATATAAAGTAATGCACAACTAACACAGGAGTTGGACTACAAATGAACAAGGTTTATACCAGGATTTAACCAGAACTGACACAGGAGTAAACCAGAGTAAAATTTGTTTAGACAAAATGTCTTCCTGGTTTAAAGTTGGACCATTACAGGACTTTAGTCGTCGTAAACTAGGTTGAATCCAGGACTAAACCAGACCCGAAGCAAGAGTAAACCAAGCCTAAAGCAGAACTAACACAGGAGAAGACCAAGGAATTGACCAGGTCTGATCTAAAACTAAGGCACATCTACCCTAAACCAGAACTACAACAAAAACGAGAGGAAATCTGGACCAGTTAACTATGACTAATCCAGAACCAAACCAGAACTGAAGGGTCAAAGCAGGACTCAAGATTAAACTAGATTTAGACCAGGACTGCCCGCAGTTTAAACTTGACCCACATCAGAGCAAACGCTGTATGATGCTAAAGATATAGAGTGTATGTGTGTAATGAAAGCCTGTTTTGGCTGTCACAGGTTCGAGTCTCACCAATTGTGCAAGAATCCATGCTGGAATTTCTTCGTGAGGACTCGTTGGAACCGAAAGACCAGCTGAAAGGGGCTTTGGAGAAGATACAGGAATCTGTGTCTGGCCCTTTGAAAGAGGAGCTTGCCTACCTTACAAAAATCAGCCGTGAAAGTCCAGACAAAGTGGCTGTAGATGTCCAGCAGTCCAGCGACGGTGGAACCATGACTTTCGTGGCAGAGCTGAATGTCTCTCAAACCTTTGAGGAATGCGGTTTATTAGACGAAGGCGGAGATCTTTCGGAGGAGCAGATTATGGCAGCGTTGACAAGAGCCGGTCTGGAGAAGCCATTCCAGAGCAAAGCAGAAGGAGAGTACAGCATCAACGTGTCAACTCAGGAGAATAGGTTTGAGGACATCTCCGAGAAGGCCATAACGGAGAAAGTCATGAAAGAAGAGACTTTTTACAGCTCTGAAGTTCAGGAGGGTTCAGAGGAGGAGGAGTCAGCTGCCGGGGTCATATCCCTGCTGGGGAAGGTGAAGGAGAAGAGGATTCTGTATCTGGAGAGTCCACCAGAGGATTAGGCAATATGGGGTGTAAATGAGTTTGCTATAACCCTTAAAGGACACACATTATACTGAATTGACTTTTTTGAGCTTTTAAACATTGTTCCCTCATAAAAAAACATACCTGGAGCTGTGTTTAGCTTCATTCACGCTAGTTTAATGAATCCTGGTTAGAAAGTCTTTTCCCCCTCTGACCGCCAAAAACAATGCATTCTTAATCTCCTCAATAACTGAGGTTTTTCCCATCTGTCACATAGCTCTGAGAATCTTCTTTGCTGTTTTTAAGTCCATAAATCTTCTCCAGAGGATCCTGGGGATTTATGCTAAACTGCATGTTTAGACCAGGAAGTCCAAAGCTTGCCTGAAATGTTGGTAAAGTAAAGGTACTCAAGAGCATGTTTAAAGGCATATCAAAATACAAATAATGCGTAATATGTGTCCTTTTAAAGGCAGAGTTTTGCCAATTAAGCAGCTGACAAACATAACAAATGCGTTCTTGATTACTAAAATCTAAAGCTTACCTGAATTATTATTATTATACTTTTTAATCATTAAGCCGATCTCAGCAATTCACAAAAAGAAGTTTAGTTATTCCAAATTGCAGTGCTGTGGAAGTGGCTAAAGCCAGAGTAAACCAGAATCTACTTCTAAATTAATAACAATAAATACATTTTTAAAACTTCTGGTTTATTGTTGGATTTTTCTGCATTTATTTCACTTCTCTGTGCCTCTATGTACTCTAACATCTCTTTATGTAATGCATTGAGTTTGGATGATGCTATGGAATCATATTGTTTTGGTCTTGACTTAAGTGTTGGATTGATAAACAGGAAACAGCTGATGTTAACGTGTGTTAGCTTTGTTAAGTTCAACAACTTACCATCACTGGTAATACAGCAGTTTATCACAAGATAAAGTCAGCGTAGAGTGAGAAATTATTATTTTTTGTTTATCTGCTTTTTGCCATCTGGTTTTCACCTGAGTCTGCATTCTCTTTCATCTCGCTAGAAAATGTTCTGTTTGCCGCAAGCCGTAAGCGAGCCAGAGCACTTTGGAAGCTAGATGCTCGCGTAACCTGCATATGACAGGCTGCAGTTTATGAAGAAGAATAAAAGTACAGAATTACAGGAAGTACTGCTGACTTCTAAAACAGAATCCTCTGTCATCAATAAGCGACATTCCATCTAAATATATATTTACCTGCTCATCTGTGACTTAATAGGCGCAGAACCAAAGTGACATTTCACAAGTGTACGCGTGCCGTTTGAGCATGTCAGGACAAGACATCGGTGTGCGTGTGCGCTGTGTGAGGAGGGGGACGGCACTGGTTTGTGTGTGCGCGAGGCGAGAAAACAGAGGAGCCACGCCGTGGTGCTGCGTGAGGAGAGTGAGGAGGGGACTGGACTTCGATACCGGTCCAAGTAGAAACCGACCTAAAAGGTCCATTAAATACTGGACCCAAAAGAATAAAGTTCTTCCTTGGCTTTAGATGACCGCGTCAATGAGCCAGCACAACACAGAAAACAAACGGCACATACACCGGACAGTTTGCACAACAGTACATTTTAACTTTAGTCCTCCATGTCTGAACAAAGCGCTGTGTATCATCTTACCATAAACAGAAGAGCTGAAGAAACAACGGAATACACAGACTTCAGTGCTGAGCCTTGTGGCCAATGTCTACATGTTGTGCTTAATAATAAATCCACATCAAGTCACCGCCTGCAGTGTCCTTCTGAAGACACTGCTAATATGGTCCAAACATTAAGTTTCAATCTGAAACACGAGACAACAAAAAGGGTGGCGGTGTCTGTGTGGTTTTTAGAGATCAAATATTTACCCGCAGGTTGTCTTTTGGGGTGTTTCAGTTATTTCTGTGCCTCCTCAGCACTGCCAAGTCTGATTGATAATACTGAAATGATTTCAGTCGTATGCACAGACTTTGATTTGGTCATTACACGTGGTTTCAGTGTTCATGTGGATGTCGGTGACAGAAACGCTAAAGAGCTTGATGCTGTCAGCACGTGAGTGGCCCCACCCACAGCAGAGTGGCCCCACCCACAGCAGAGTGGCCCCACCCACAGCAGAGTGGCCCCACCCACAGCAGAGTGGCCCCACCCACAGCAGAGGGCAGCACTCTAAGATCTTCTAATTACAAAAGGGGTTAATATTTCAAAACGTCAATGTGGTCGATGTTGCTCTGTCTGATCATTTCTGTGTCTTCTTTGACCTGTCTGTTTTTCCCCAAACCACAGCTGGTCTGCATTTGTCCTGGAGGATGACACATAAATGACAGCACAGGAAAAACTGTTTATGGAAATGATTAACTTTGAAATGTCTCATTTTCTAATGTAAATGATTTGTTGAACTCTGTTACATCAGTGTTTTGAATGTTCTCGACACCATTGTCCTATGTAGGCTAAAATTGTAAACAAATAAGCAGAAGGCGCATGGAGAAATGATGATTCGGTCAGGGCAACAGAAAAGGGAGTGCCCGGGCCGAACGAAAATGGAGCAAGTCAAAGCTGCCAGGTTCAGAAGAGATTTACAGAGAGAAGTTGTACATGTACAACCTCATTTTATGTAGAACATAGGAGAGGATATTTTTCTGAATAATTGGAAGCTGCAGTAACAACTACGCCGCTGTCCTGTTTGGCCACAGTAACAGATAACAACCCTCTCAGCATAGCTGCCGTTAGAACTCATTTCCACATCCAAGTGTAATGAGTTTGCATTATTCTTTAATGACAAAGTTCAAGGCATTAAAAATGCTATCAATTCTACAATGCAAAAAATAACCCTCAAACCACCTACACACTTAGAACTGACTCACTTTGCACCTGTAACTGACAAAACTGTCCATGAGATCATCACCAGTCTGAGTTCATCTACATGCTGCCTCCATGTGTTACCTCCAGATTTCTAAAGTCTGTGCTGAACAGTTTGTTAGCACCACTCACTCACATGGTTAACATCAGCAGTATGCAGTGACCTTTATGGATGGGCAAGCAGTCATGGGGCGTCAGCAATATTCGTGGATAACATTTGCAGGATCTTCTGCACTAAATTACCTTGCCAGTTTTAACTGCTGGATGGATTGAATCTCTGGATTGATGGATCTAACTTTATTACACATATTAGCACTCTGTTACTAAAGTACTGCTTGTATTTCCAACTAACATCTAAACATCACAACCTGCAACCATCAGAAAGGCAAAACGCTATTAAAAACGCCTCCGCTACAAACAAAGACTTGTCTCTAAGACCTAGTTTTTAAGTTTGTTGAAACTTTGCACTGCTGTTGCCTTGCTTCTCCTCTGCACACACGCAGTTAGGGCACAACCTGCAACCATCCAAGATTCTGGGACACCTTCTGTTCAACCTCTACATGCAGCCGTTAGGTCAGTTAATGCGCAAGCTAAAATGCATCACAGTTTTGCAGACGACACTTGGGTCTATGTTCCACTGGGAGATGAATATTGACCTGTGGATTCACTTTGTCACTGCATCCAACAGATCAGTGTGTGGATACCAAACAACTTTCTCCAGCTGAACTCAGGCAACTGAAATTATCATCTTTGGCCCACAGAAACAAAGAGAAAGTGTCAGCAGTCACCTCCAGAATCTCACACTAAAACCTACAAATGAAGTTAGAAATCTGGGGTTAATAATGGACACATCGTATTAGTAACATCAGCAGCGTTTTACCGTCTAAAAAACATTGAAAAAAATCCAAAATGTACTGTAAAACAGCTGCAGTACATCCAGAACGCTGCTGCTCGGGTCCTGACTAGAACCAGGAAGTACGATCACATTAGTCCTGTGCTCAGGTCTCTGCACTGCCCCCTGTGGCTCAGAGAATAGACTTTTAAAAGCAGCTCGGCTTGTTATACAAGTCTCTCCATGTCCTAGCACCAAAGTACATCTCGGACATGTTAGTGCCATATGAACCATCTCGGACTCTGAGGACCTCAGGGACCGGCCTCCTGCTGGTGCCAGAGTCAGGACTAAACATTGGGAATCGGCATTTGTTTTATGAAGCTAAAATCTCTAACAGTTTTCCTGAAGATCTGAGACAGGCCGCTACTCTGACAATGTTAAAATCTAGACTAAAAACTATTTTGTTTAGCTGTGCATATGACTGAAAGGATTTTATTTGCACTCTTTAATGTCTTTAACTTTTTTGTGATTTTAAAGCATTTTTTCTGTTGTTTGAAGCACTTTGAATTGCCTTGTGTATGAATTGTGCTCTACAAATAAACTTGCCTTGCCTAAGTATTATCAACCATTCATTTCACACGAGCAAGGTTTTAAACCAGATGTAAAATAGACTGGGGCTTTGAAGTAATGCATGTAATATTGTAATCCATTCTTATTAAATTAGTGAGCATCATTCTCTACAGTATGCACAAAACAGACCTCTGAGCTGTGTACTTCATTGTAACACTATGATGACATATTCACAAAGATTTTACCATTAAAATAACAATGATAAAATGTATTTAAAAAAAGTCTTTCGCCATTGCCAGTAGATTTGCTTTGGCGATTGGTGCCACATGAAACAATGTTTATTAGCAAAACATAAACTATGATAAAATAAAGTTATGAATAATGCAAAATATAAAAACATTAATTTTGATTAAGTATATACACAAAAGTTGTTGTGTTGCTGACATGACTTATTTTAGTGACAGGTGATTATAAAGTGCCTCCTGCCCAAGGGGAGTGGATTAAATAGTCAAAGTCCAGGATGAAATGGATCAGCTGTGAACCGACCTGCTGCACACTAAAGTCCTCGAGACACACATGTTGTGCAGGCCCCGGGGGACGCACAGGCCCCGGGGGACGCACAGGCCCCGGGGGACGCACAGGCCCCGGGGGACGCACAGGCCCCGGGGGACGCACAGGCCCCGGGGGACGCACAGGCCCTGGAGGTGGTACAGGTCCTAGAGATGCACAGGTCATAAGGACAAGCAACATACAACAATGAATAATAATAGTAACAATAATCATAATAATAATAATAATAATAATAATAATAATAACAATAATAATAATAATAATAAACAAAGCATGCATAAAATAAAAATGTACTACAGAGGGGAGCAACTCAAATGGAGAGTCCAGGATGAGAATGGCTGCTGTGATCCGATGTGATGTACAAGCGCTGAAGTAAAATGTGAAGACAGCTCCTCAGCACACTCATCTGGATGATATTTTCACTAAGTCTGATTACATTGAAAATCAAACCAGAAGAAAAAAAAATGGCATTATTGACGGCATGATCAAAGAAAAGGAAGAGAGTGGGAGTGCACTGGAGAGTAAGGGTCATCACATTTTCTCCAGTAATTTGGTTCTGGGTGGAAATGTTGAAGTAGAGCATGTTCAGAGCATGGGTCAGGACCAGGAATAGAATGGTGAATCTCCTGCGCCTTGAAGATAAACAGTGCATGCTTTCTCCTAAAAAGCTTAAAGGGACCAACATCTATACTGACGAAGACTTCTCTGGATCTGTGCTTTGAGAAGAAAGGAACTTAAAGCCTCCAGAGAGAGTGGGGAAAAGGTATGATTAACAGACTATTTTGCCCAGCACCAATCGAAGGGCACATAACTTCTAATTCAATGTCAATTGCATTTTGAACATTATTATACATTTTTAGGCAATACTGTTGCTTTTACACTGATGGGTAAACTCCAAACTACAAAAAGTTTTGGTTTTCGAACATATAAATATTTGCATTATAAACCTTAATGATTTAGTGCATTCGGATTTGATCAACATATTAGCTGTCTCTGAAATGCATCTTGACAATTCTATTCAAGATTCTGAAATATTAATTAAATGCTTTAATGTGTTTAGAATGGACAGAAATACATTTGGTGGGGGAGTGGCCATCTTTGTACAAAGGAATTCCCTGTAAATGAAAACAATATCTTCAGTGCAGTCTTATTGAAGCTATTTGGGTGGCAGCCCATGTCGCTCACACCATGTTATTTATAGTCCCCCTGATGCAGATACGAACTTTCTGACACGTTAAAGCAAAATTCCTGACGAAGCCTCAGATTCTAATTGTGAACTATATTTGCTTGGTGATATGAATCTAGATTGGAAGGATGATAGTTCATTAAATTGTCAACATGAATTTCAACTAAAACATGAGGCTGTACAACTGCTACATGCATTGATCACATTTATACTAATGTGCCAGATCAGTGGAAGGCAAGGCAAGTGTATTTGTAGAGCACAATTCGTGCACAGGGCAATTCAAAGTGCTTCACACAACAGGAAAAATGCATTCAAATCACAAAGACAAGACAGAAATCATAAAGATGTTGAGTCGATACCAGTTGGGTTCAGCGACCATCATCTCATAGCAGTTCCAAAGAAATTTAAAACCCCTAAAGTGAAGGCTCATTTTCACCATAAAAGGATTCATAAAAAATCTGCTTTAGATAATATCAAGAGAAGTAAGATTGATTGGAATATTGTGTATAATGGTCACCAAGCAGAGGTTTCTTTATGTCTTTTTTATGAGCTTACTTTTGGACATTGTTGATAAATATGCATCCAACAAAGATAATGAAAATAATCAAAGCTTAGTTAATTCGACATAGAATATGATGAATCTGAGAGATCTAAAATAAAGAAGTGTTTGCAAAATCTGTATTATTGGAGGACAAATTAAGATATTGCAAGTTATGGAATCAAGCCACTAAAATGAATAAAGAAAGAGAAAAGAATAATATTGAGAAAAAAAATTACAATGCTAATCATGATGAGGAAAAGCTCTGGAGCATCCTAAATGAAATGGAACAGAAAGGGGTGTGGTTTCCTAACAAATCCTAATGATATTACAGAATACTTTAACAGGCATTTTGTAAATAAAGCTAGTGTTTTAAGAAAGGGTCTTGGTAACTGCAATGAACTGAATAAAACAAATATGATGACCCTGCTCAGGTCTCCTCCTACACATGATAGCCCTGGAATAGACAATGTAGACAGCATAGTTCTAAACAAAACTATAACATATTTTGCGGCTCCTTTGAGGGAAAAATCATAACATAAGAATTGCAGACCTATCAGTCTCCTCCTTGCACTTATGGAATAAATAATGGTGCAAAAATGAACAGATATTTCAAGATGAATGGCTTGATGACAATGTTTCAGCATGCATATAGGAAAGCACATTCTACCTGCACAGCTCATGTGCAAACACACAGATGGCTCAGAAGTATGGACAACTCTGAATTAGTGGGTGTGGTCGATGTAATAGATCATCAGATTCTAATAGAGAAACTGAAAAGTCCTGGTTTTCTTTCTTCTGCTGTAGCAATAATGCAAAGTTGTCTCTCGCACAGAACTCAAATCATTTTCTACAATGGTTTTCATCTGACAGTTAAAGTTTAGAATGCAAATTTCCACAAGGAAGCTATTAAGGACCTCTTTTGTTCTCTGTTTTTATTCATTACAATTAATTGTGAAAAAAAATAGCCTCAATGTCAGTCTATGCAGATGACTCAACTCTTTATTATGCTGCAGATTCATGCAATAAACTTCAATTCTCTTTTGTCTGGAGAGTTGGACCTGCTGCATGAGTGGGGGAAAGGAAACAAGCTAGTTCTGAATATATGTATCTAAATAAAGGTATGATAATAGGTTACAAACAAAAGTTGGCACGAGGTCTGTTTTGGACAAACATAATTGTTAAACATTACACTTTAGAAATAATCACAGTCTTTAACATTATGTCACTTTTCATATTGTTCAGAAGAGTGGTCTTCTGCATCTCAACAACACTAGAAATGTGGCCAATGGTCAATTAATTCTATCACATCCCAAATCAAACTTTATGAAAAGAACTGTTTTGTACAGATCAATATCCATTTGGAACAACATTCCTCATTCGTCAACTCAAAAAAATGAATTCTTTTTAACCCTTGCTATGTAAAATGTGTAATTTAAATGTGCACTGTGCATTATTATGGACTGAAATTTTACTTTCAAATAAGTGTGAAATTGTTGTAATGTAATGACATATTATGCAATGAAATGATTGATATTACTATGCTATTGTATTTGCAACGGACCCGGAAAACTAGCTGATTGCTTTTAGCTAGCAGGACTTCCAGAACAGCCTGTTCACAACCTTTCTCTGAATTGAGAGGGTGGGGGGGAGGAGAGGGGGACCAGGGTTGTTTTTTCAGAGGTGTCATGAAGGGGGGATGGTTTCAAATCTTTAATAAAAGGAGACTAGCTGGAGCCCCCTCCACACCGAGAGAACGGCGGCTCCAGACGCGTATTGTACTGTGATCTAGCTCTCGACACCTCCCTGCTGAATGAATACTTTGCACATTTGTAGCTTTCTCTGTCACCAGCCCTGTATGCTGCTTTCTTCGGCTGTCTTAACTGCTTCAGTTTGGATGCGAGTCATTGTTATAACTCACCCTGGTGCATGTAAATATAATGCTGTCCTCACAGAATCGAATGTATGACGTCACAGTGTCCAAACTATCTGTTCTCTCTGAAAACCTCCCAGTCTGTCATGTCCAAACGCGTGCATAGCTCCTCCACTGCCTTGCATTAGAAGTCCTCACTACAGGTTTGGAGAGCTTCAGTTTCTGTCTGAACATGGGGATCTGGGGAACCATGGCGTGATCTGAAAAGCCCACAACGGCTCGGGCCATTTTGTTATGTTACAACAATACACAATAAATCTCCGAGAAGTGATGGGGTCACCTCGGAGTCTGAGCCGTCTTATCTCACGGGCTCAGAGCCACTGCTAGCCATTTGGGTGCCCTAAGCAGGAATGCCCAGTGGCACTCCCAGGCCCCAACCCACTTTGAACGTGTAAATAATGCGTAGGGGTTTATTTATTTTAATATAAATACATGTAAATTAAATGTTACAAATACTCTTGGCTGCAAAGTATTGACGCTTTCTGTTTCTGTTTATTAAAATATGATTTAGACATTTGGAAGAAGTTTGAATTTGGCTTTGCGCTCACAGCTTCGCGGTTCGCCACGCCAGCTGGACGCATTGCACGTCCTGTTTCATTCTCTTTTTTCTGCGGTTTCTAATTGAATATCAGGCAAATTTTCATCATTTATAGACCGTTTGGCTCCTTGGTTCGTATGTGTTCCCTGTGTGTGTGTGTGTGTGCGGCAACACTCGAGACCTAGTTAGTTTTGAATTGATAAAGAACTAAAGACAGGCCTACTCTAGCCTCCAGCACGTGCTGCTGTGGGCGCTGCTCCTCACCCCTCCTGTTCTGATACCCAACACTTCATTGGGCCACAGCAGGAAAGCAGCAGATCCCAGCCTCTGCATTAAGGTGCAACATAAAACAGTGTATTATAATAATAATAATAATAATAATAATAATAATAATAATAATAATAATAATAATAATAATAATAATAATAATAATAATAATAATAATATGTCGTGTAATCCCTCATTCGTCCAGGAGTGTTCCATTGTAGAAAAAGATTCAGTTGTAGTCATCTGGACTGTTTTAGAAAAAACAATTTATAAAACAGAGTCCAGATGACTACAACTGAATCTTTTTCTACAATAATAATAATAATAATAATAATAATAATAATAATAATAATAATAATAATAATAATAATAATAATAATAATAATAATAAAAAAATAAAAGTATATAAAGTAAAATAAGGGCATGCAAAATCAAATGTGTTGAATAAAAGCAAAACTGTGAGGATTGCACATGTGGATGTAGCACTACTGACAATGTGTACAATGTCCCTTCGCAAACTCCATGCTTCAAGTTATTTATACTCTAAGAACGCAGGTTAGACACTGCAGCCTTAGAGGATAGAGATAAGCACAACACACGGTAGGCACTGTTAACACATTCTGTGCTTCACTGAACTTTTGATTCTTAACCTGGAGCTGGGTTAAAACATCTTGATTTGAACTGTCATAATATGTAGGCCTGTAGTGAATGCAATGACAAATGTCTGTGGTTAACACTAGTTAAGAATCTTCTGTATTCAGTATATTAAAAACCAAATTAATATTTACTCAAATGATTTTTAACAAAAATGAAATAAATAAACAAAATTGGACTTATAGTTTCTTTTTTAAGGTACCTTTTTTCTTCCACATAATAATAGTATAAGGTGGCCTCGAGGATCTCTTAGCCCAAGGGCCTACTGATATCTAAGGCGGCCCTGCGCACAGTGGTATAAAGCTTTCAAAGAAACACTCCTCTGCTTTTTAAAACTTTTAACTGGGCACTTGAAAAAACTCAAGACTCCTCATAGTTGGAAAGAAGCCATCATATCTCTAATACAGAAAGAGGTAAGGACCATACCTGCTTGCCAATGCACGATCTCGTCAGCTCTGGGAAGCTAAGCAGGACAGGGCCTGGTTAGTATTTGGGTGGGACACAGCTGTACACCAGGTGCCACAGTGGGGCAGCTAGAGGAAACGCAGTTGTGTCCTTAGGAAAGAAACGTCACCCACATTGCCAAGTAAAGCGCTTTGAGTGCCTTGAAGGTGGAAAAAGTACTAGATAAATACACTATAATAATAAATATAGCCGCAAGCGGCAATGATCGGCCCTCACCTGCCTCTGTGTCGCAACACAAGAGGTGGGGGTGCAAGTGGGGGTGCTAACACAAATAAATGTGATAAATGTTATACAAGTATGAAGTGTAAACATGTTGTACACTTCATTCTTGATTTTCCAATTGAAAGGTTTCTGTCGTTGCTACGGCATGATCAGCATGCCAAAAGAGAATTTTGTGCAACATTTTATACTTTTTGGAAGAACTAAATGTTATGGTGCCCATTCAAAAGGAAATGTTTTTTAAATTCTTGGCAAAATGTAATAACTTTTGATGGCCCACGACTGAAGAGAAGTCTCACCGAAATTTGGTCAAACGCCCTCGGAGGAGTTCATAAAAGTATAAAGCGTAAACATGTTCAAATTTCATAGCTTTGGCGATTTTCCCATTGGAATAACATGGGAGGTTTCTGTCGTTGCTACAGCTACACCATAACAAATATGATATGGTTCTCATTGACTTTTTGGATCGGGATGCCAAAATAAAAGTTGGTGACAAATTTCATAACATTTAGATGTAGTAAATAATTTGCTCCCCATATACAATTTAATTTCACTCTGTAGGGGGCACTATTGCACCAAATTAAATTGTTTCACTTCAAGTAGGTTTAGGGCAAGGGGTTTAACAACTGATTCAAATTGGATGCAATTCAGACTTTGTATGTACAAATGGCAGAACATTTTATATTTGGGAAATTTCTCAAAGTCTAGCTACATTTTGCGGCTTCGGCGCACAGAGACCATGCAATATAGCAAAATAAATGGGAAAACTTTTGATGCTCCACTCCACAACATCATTTTCACAAAATTTCAGCTTTTATGGGCCAACGGTCTGGGAGAAGTCAGACATTTGGAGTCATGCTTAGCAAATTTTTTTCCAATGGTTGAATAAGTATTTTTTACTTCTTTTGTCACTATCGACCTCTCTGCCTAATTTTCTGATTCAACAAGCTTTTTTGGGAGGCCATTTCTTATCTTGCTGAGGCGCCAGATTTTTGGGGATAGCCAGACTATAGAGAGGCATGATTTTTAGACATGTGAACATTTTCCTGACTTTTGGTCAATGTTCACTGTGTGAAAAGTAGGGGGGTTGGTCCTGAGAAGAAGAAAGAAGAAAGAAGAAAGAAGAAAGAAGAAAGAAGAAAGAAGAAAGAAGAAAAAAGGAAATAGTATTCTGATGCAAAAACAATGTTTCCTATTTTCTAAATATCAAGCTGGTGCTTTCCCACGTCATGGTGTGAGTCCCTGGTCACTGACTTTCGTACCCCTCAGTTATTTTTTAATGGGCTCTGCCCATTGTGTGTTATTGGCCCTCTATACAATAATAATGTTACATTTTTGAATGACATATTTATATGCACGGAGTGTGCATGAGTTGGGGACACATGAGTGTGTTACTCAGCGCAAACAAGCACTTTAAAGTGCTCGTTTAGTGAGCATTTTCGCATGGTCTTCACCCATTTACAACGATAATGTAACATTTTCCCACTACTAATTAGTATGCACTGGACATGCATGAGTGGAGGAGTGCGTTAGTGAGTGTTTGGAAGCAGCAAGCGCTTCACGCCCGATTTCATGCGCACATTTGCACCCGTTGAGAGTGCGCACAAGAGTGGCAAGAGTGAATCAAGTTTGGGAACTCAGGTTTTATATCCTCCTCCTGTGTAAGCCCTACCCACAGGGCGGGACCTCCTGATAAAGGGAGTTTTTGGTTTCACTTGAGACTAATATCTTTGTTTACTTACAACCCTGAGATAGGCCATCAACATCCTATTGTATACTGACTTTCGCTCCCTCCTCATTGAGTACCTGATAAGCATCAGAATGCCTCGGACATCTCCAGGGTTTCAACACACTATTATAAACACACTATTACATTTGCAATCTTTGAGACGAATTCTACCCTGCTTTTCAGACATAATTAAGTCTAAGTCAAATTATTGAAACTCTATAGTTTCTATCTATTCGTGACTCATCCAATTTCCATCCCATCCCCCCATCTGTTTGATGAGTGGAATAAATCCATCAAAAGATTTGTATTGCAAGGTAAAAAAAAACCAAAACCTCTGGTTCAAAACTTGACAACTATCAAAACAAAAAGGAGGTTGGGAATTACCTTGTCTGAAAAATGACTTTTTATTTACTACTACTATACTTTTGCATGAAATGTTATGCCGTGGGTTCCTATACAGGCCTTACTGGCAGATAACAAACGACTGAGTCAGGTGGAGGAAATTAAGAATCCCTGGGTAAAATCTGTGTTTTTTAAGGTTTGTTTATGACCAACGTTTTGCACCAAATAACACCCACCTGATTTTTAAGGTCTGGATTACAAAAGGTATAAAAGTTTTTACACCAGATTGAAGAAAGTCAAATTAAAAGCTTTGATATGTTCAAGAAATCCTTTGTCTTGGAGAAACAGGACTTTTATAGGCATTTACAAATAAGGAGTTATTATAACCAAGAAATTAAACAAAGCAAAGACCATTATAAGCCTCTGACCAAAATTTTAATCAAGACATATAAATGAAAATTTTCAAGGGAATACTATCTAATTTATATCAATGCATTAATAAATTGGATAACTCTTCTCTTAAATATATAAAAAAACAAATGGGGAAAAAAAGGTAGTACTTCCGGGTTATGGCGCACCTCTCACCACCGCTGCAAAAATCATCTTTAAAATCTTCGTTTGACCCAACTAATCCTAAAGAGAAGAAACGAAAGATGAGTAAGCAAGGGAGAAACAAGTCTGGTAACACTACTGGACAAACGCAAACAAAGCTGACGGCCCACGATCTCATTGGAAAACAGCCCGCATCAGAAGCTAACAAGGCTAACATGGCTAACATGGCAAGCAAACCTGACGTGGAAAAACGCAGTTCTTCCCCGCCGGAGACACAGGGTCCAACCGGCCCAGATGGAGATTCTCGCAGCTTCTTTGCATCGGCAGGGGGAGAGAATGAAACGAATCATCAGTTGTTGCTCAAGATGTCCGAAATAAGACGTGAAATGTAGTGTGATATGGTGTCCCTCCGAGCGGAAATGATAGCGGCCGTTGCTCCGGCGTATTTGCGGTATCTGCTGAGCTGAGCCGGGGCAGCGCGGGCACACATGGACGAAGTCGAGCTGCATGTTTCTGATAATACGGACAATCTGCAGACAGTAAGGGCCAAGATTGCAGCGCTGCGGGCCAGGGTGACGACGCTTGAATCGGAGAATAATAATATGAAGAACAAGATCCTGGATTTGGAGTCCAGATCGTCCTAACCTGAGGCTTGTGGGCATCGAAGAAAGAGTAGAAAAAAAGGATACAGAGAGCTTTTTGTAGAAGATTATTCCTGAGCTCCTTGATGGCTCAGGAGTTGACAACCATCACAATCAAAAAAGCACATCGCCTGGGCAAACCAAGACCAGTTTCTGATAAACCACGAGGCCTAATAATGAGGTTTCTTAACGATCGCATGAAGGAACGTGTCTTGAAGCCTACAAGGGTTAAAGGAGACCTCCAGTACAAAGACAAGTGTGTCTTCTTCCCTCCAGATATTCCATACGAGGTTCGTCAACAATGGCAGAGGTTCAACCACGTCTGTGAGGAGCTCAGGAAGAGAAAACTGAGACATGGATTCTCTTTCCCCGCGACGCTTCTGGTGACTTTTGAAGGTAAAAAAAACATGCTCAGAACACCAGGGGAAGCTGAGGTGCTCCTAAGGAAGATGCAAAACACAGATAACTGAAGAGTACGAGAGATGGAGCCACCTGCATGCGGTACGTGAGTTCAGGTTGTGGTCACATGGTGATTCTGCACGTCTGTTAATTTGAAGAGACTGACATTATTTATTTGTTTTTAACGTCGGACTTTATGCTCCATGTTAGCTGTCTGCTTTCGTGCATAAGCTCTGTGATTAAACACATCTACTCATCGATGTGTCAAATGTGGGGGATTGGATTTGTGGGAAATTGTAAAATATTTTTAGAATGCAGCAGGGGTTTGGTGAGTTAATGAGGTTGGACATCCAGTTCTTTATGAGGATTATTGTCGGGAGTGACTGGGGAGTGTTTTTGGGGGGGGGGGGCCTTCATTAGGATTGGACTTCCCTCCCTTTCGCAATCTTTTTCTTGATCAGGTTTTGGGTTCTATGCATGTTTCTAGCATGAACCCTTTTGTTTTCTTTAGCCTTTCAGCTGTTTTGTGTTGCTATGGTTCTTGTGTATGTTTGTGGTTTTCACATGAAATTGTGTACCGCATCTTAGCTAAGAGGGGTAGGACACTCTTAATTTTAAAACGTTCTCCTTTTCGGCATTGTGGACCACCATTTTGTTTATTGTTTTTTCTGCAATTTTTATTATGTTATATTAATTCTATTCTTCATTTAAAATGCTCAACTGATGCACAAATAAATACATTACCACCTCCAGAACAATCTTTCACTGTCTTTAACATGTGTTGTCTAGTATGATACTTTGCTCTTGGACTAGTTCCTAGCGGGAATCTGATATGGACTATTTCTGGACCTCAGCAGCTTAGAGCCAGTACACCAGGACTTGTGATGTATTTGTGCCAACACAGTTACGTGACTTGAGTCTGGTCTGGTCTGGTCTAATGTCATGTCCCTTCTACCATTATCTGCACTGTCCTCTATTGACTCACACACGCTTGTCTAACACTGATCTGCAGAAGCTGCTCACACAGGCTATGTCCTTGTCATGTTAAATTAACTTGCTGAATATATGTGCATAGAGTGACACAACTTCCATTTCAGAATGTCTTTTAAACAGAATAACAAATGAGTGTACAAAATGTACAACGTCCTTTTGACAATTTAAGGCGAGACACTGTAGGTGACAAATCTTAAAGGTGGAGATATGAAATTTGAAGATTCTGTAGTTTGCAGACACAAATTTCCGTTCTTCATTCACCCTCTGATGTTTTCATTTATAAATAAGGCATTTTATGTGCAATATAAAATGGATAACGCCAAGTTTAAATGTCTTACTTTATTTTATTTGTTATTTTGGAATATTTACAGAGGGTATTTTGAAAAGCTTATTTGGTATTTGAGAAAATAATAAAGTTTCAAAGTTTGCTTGATTTTTTTTTGCTAAAACTTTAATAAATCAGGCTTGGAATTAATCAACAAATTCTTGTGTTGTCTTGTTGTAGTTACAATGTTCTCTATAGCAATAGTTCCCAACCTTTTTCAGCCGCGACTCCCAAAATAACAACCGTTGGCATTTGCGACCCCCAAACATAAAAAGTAGGTGGCCCCCAAAGTGATAATAGATGTCTCTATTTTTAAGATACAGTCCTAGATAAATTACTTTGTTAAGACAACAAATAATAATCTACATTTACCACTGCATTTGAAGGAAGTCAAGCCTTGTTTGAGTCTGTTGTATCAATTTCCAATTATTTTTTCATCTGAAATCATTGTGGATTCAATTAAATAATAAAATGTCTTGAGATTCAGATTGGACAATTTAATTGTTTACACGTGACAGTTTAGATGAAAAAAAAAGTTTCCTCAAAGATTTAAGATACACTTTATTGTCTCTGTAGTGTCTCAAAGGGTAAATATCTAATTTAGTGATTAGAGTTATTTAGCATCACAAATAACAACAACATAAACATTTACCCAACAAATAAAGTTAAAAAGCTGTAGCACATTAAATTTAAACAGAAGTTAAGAATTTGTTTAAACTGGGGTATCCAACTGTGTGAGGAGAGGGAAAACTGGCGGCGATGACAATTTATACGCAATGGGGAAAATTGACTGGGGATATACTGTAAACTTTTATGGGCCAATCGACTCAGAGGAGGTGCACGTCTTATCAAATCTGCCACTCTGCCAATTAAGGCCACAATTGGCTTACGGTTTTGTCGTTAGTTGCTTGCTATGCAGATAATGTTATATTATATTTGACCAAACCAAACATTTCCATACCCAATGTGATGTATTTTCTTCAGAAAATTGGTCCAATGTCTAGATACAAAATGTATATACTAAAAACTGAAATCATCTCATTCTGGCATCCCCCTCTGACCTTTAAGAAAGACCTACCCATTTAAATGGAATCTCTTAGATATTTAGGTGTGATACTCCCTAGAGACCTGTCAACAATTTTGGATAAAAATTGTACCCCTCTTTTTACTACTATAAAAAATATCTTGAAAAACTGAACCTTATTTAAGTCTAAGTCAAAGGATTGAAACCATCAAAATGAATGTTTTGCCCAGGTTTCTCTATCTGTTCCAGACTCTTCCGGTTTCCATCCCCAACCGGCTGTTTGATGAATGGAGTTTATTTGTTGCACAATTCGTACACAAAGGCAATTCAAAGTGCTTCACACAACAGGAAGAAATGCATTAAAAGATTTATATGGCGAAACTTTTCAATGATCAAAAGACAAAAAGGAGGGTGGGGTTTACCTTGAAGCTCTATGGAAAAATATTGAGCTTAATGTTGTGTCAGGGGTTCTAGTACAGGCCTTACTGGCAGACGACAGATAGTTGAGTCATTTGGGGGAGGTGGAGAACCCTTGGGTGAAGTCTGTTCTTACAACATGGAGGGAGCTGATCAAAACATACAAACTAAACAAAGATGTTACATTTTTAAATTGGTTGGCTTATGATCAAAATGTCACAGCTAACAGCACAGACTCAAGATTTAAAGTCGGGACAACAAAAGGTATAAAGATCTTTTACCAGATTGTAAAGGAGTTATTATAACCAAGAAATCAAAAAGAATGATGACCATTATAGCCTTTTGACCGAAATATTCATTTCAGCCTACAAATCTGAACTTTCAAGGGGATTAATATCTAAACCGTACAAATGTCTGAACAATTTGGGCACTCACTCTTCTGATTACATTAAGGGTAAATGGGAAAGAGAGGGTCACTTTGTTCTGGATGATGAAGAGTGGGAAAGCGTTACATACACTTTTACCTTTGACGGAGAACCACAAATGCACAATGCATGCCCTTTTGTTTGACTGAATATATGTTGTTTTATTATTGCTCAGTGTTTTGTGTTGCACCTTCATGCAGAGACAAGTTCCTATGTCTGTGAAGTTTGTTCATTGACAATGGCAATAAACCCTTTCTGATTCTGATTCTGATGTGTTTTGGGATTGTCCTGTTGTTCACAAGTATTGGACCGAGATCAACAAAGCCTTACAGACAATGTATGACATCACCATCCCAATGGATTTCAGAACTATGTATTTGGGCCTCAGGACTCCTGCCATGGACACAATTGGCAGTCATCTCCTGGAGCATCCTCCTGGCTGCAGGGAAAAAGGCTCGAACAAAAAAATGGATGACACAAAATGCACTGACAATCAAGGAATATCAAGAATGAATGCACTTTTGTCATCCAAAATAAACAAAGCCCTTCAGTTTTCAGTCTTTACGATACAATTTGAGAGATTTTGGTCCATAAATCTCTGGGGAACAGGGCCCTGAAAAAAAAATTGGGAGTTGTCATTGTGGTTCTATTCCTTTCAGAAACCTGAAGTCCCGATTTAGGACCAATGTGCTTGAGGTGTGTGTGCACGTGCGTATGTGAGATCAGTCACCTCCTCTACCTGGATGACATCAAGCAGTATGCTAAGAACAAGTGAGACATCGACTCCACTGATCCACAGAACCAGGAACTACAGCACTGACATTGGGATGTCATTCGGGCTTGAGAAGTGTAGTCAGACGGTGAGAAAGAGAGGGAAGGTAGTCCACACAAAAGGGCTGACGCGGGCACGAGGACGCACACATCTCGTGCACGCGCGTACGCATCCCCCACTCAGAACACAACATACGCAAGAAAAAATGACTGACCAAACTTTCTCTTTACAGAGTCGACCTGTCAGCTGGACCGGGACAAGGAGCTGCGCAGTTACGCATGCCAGGGCGCAGGGGCTTCCATTATGGCACACTATGCTAACATTGGCACCATACAACAACAGCAGCAGCAGAACCAACAAAGCCGAGGATGCAGACGTGAATCACGTAATGAGGGTACGTGTTTCCACTGTGGACAACTTGGACATTTCACTTGAGACTGCCAACAACCGGGCACACATTCTGGGGCTTTTTACAACCCCCGGGCAACAGCGGGTGGCATACCACATGCCTGGCCAGCAGCAGCAGGCCCACCCAGCACAGCAGCATTACCTCGCCCAGCCACAGCACCACACCTTCCAAAAAAGGTTTATTACCATTGTCAATGAACAAAATTCACAAACATAGGAACTTGTTTCGGCGTTAAGGTACAACATACAAAAATGAACAATAATAAAAACAACATATATGAAATCAAAAGGGCATGCATTGAAGAAAAGATTCTATTTACTATAGTATAAAAAAAAAATGGGCTTACTAAGTACACAAGAATTTCCAGTTACATTTACAGATGTAGTGCAGAAAGTGACAGAGTGATTGATTGAAATTGTAGTTAAAGTGGCATGAGTTCAACTGCAGAGGGAAAGAAACTGTTCTTGTGGCGGGAGGTTCTGGTCCGGATGTACCGTAGCCTCCTGCCTGAGGGGAGTAGTTAAAATAGTCCGTGTCCAGGGTGAGAAGGGTCAGCTGTGATCCGACCTGCTCGTCCCAGAGCCCTGGAGATGTACAGGTCCTGCAGAGATGGAAGTCTGCAGCCGATCGCCTTCTCAGCAGCAGGAGCGCAACAATGCGCTGTAGTCTCTGTTTTGTCCCTGGCTGTGGCTCCAGCAGAGGGCGCTGTAGTCTCTGTTTGTCCCTGGCTGTGGCTCCAGCAGAGGGCGCTGTAGTCTCTGTTTGTCCCTGGCTGTGGCTCCAGCGTACCACACGATGGAGGAGGTGAGGATGGACTCAATGATGGCTGTGTAGAACTGCACCATCATCTGCACTGGCAGCTTGGCTTTCCTCAGCTGCTGCAGGAAGTACATGCCGGTCCACCTCCCTCCTGAAGACAGACTCATCCCCGTCCGAGATGAGCCCGATGAGGGTTGTGTCGTCCGCAAACCTGATCAGTTTTACGGAGTCGTGGCTGGAGGTGCAGCAGATTTTGTACAGGGAGAAGAGCAGAGGGGAAAGTATCCAGCCCTGACACATTCTTCCCCAGCCGCATGCACTGCCGCCGATCCGTCAGGAAGTCAGTGATCCACCTGCAGGTGGAGCAGAGCAGGGAGGATGGTGTTGAAGGAAGAGCTGAAGTCCACAAACAGGATCCTGGCATAGGTTCCCGGGGAGTCCAGATGCAACACAAGAACAACACACACAATGGGAAGGTAACATACACACTACTCACACAATCACTTATCTTGAATCCTGTGCGAAAGTACTGGTACTTATTCCAAACTTGGACAAGATAACACAACATTTTTCGAGTACCCCTTGATTATTAATGGTGAAAAAAGTTAAATTTTTGGTGGACTCAAGCGCCACACATACTGTGGGTAAAAATGTCATAGCTCGCACAAAAGCTTAAGCTAAGTGGTTTATATACATTAGGAGCATCTAGTGAGACCACCAAGGAGCGTTTCACATCTCCACTATCATGTTCTGATATCAGTTGCGCCTCATTCAAACATGCACTTCTCCATTCTCCTTTGTGTGCAGTACCTCCTCGTATGTGATCTGATGTGTAGCTAGGGCATACAACATGTCAGAGACATTTCCTGACAAGGAAATTTCTAGTGTTCTGGGTGCCGACAGATTAAGAACAAGCTTTTGAAGCTCAGTGGTGTGAAAGTTGAGAGGGCTTATTGACTACAGACTACCTTTATTGGAGGACATCGGGAATGTTTCACCTAACGCAAAGTACACTGATGTAGAATGAGGCTAAGTAAACCCAGCTGGCGTAAATGTAATTGCTTAGTGTTCTGTAGAGCAAAGATCAAGAGTGTCTGTTTTGATTGACGGCAATCAAATACAGAAAGATTTTATTAAACGTGTTGCAGCAATTTGAAATATGGTCAATATTTTGGGAAACGTGATCAGAAATAGGACACGTCCTGTCACCGATATAGACACAAAAGATGTGTTTATACATGATCATTTTAACAAATGTGCATAGAACAAAGCAATTTTTTTTTGACTTAACGTGTTACTAACACTATATGTTGGCGGAATGTGAATGAATGAAACGGTCTTGTCTGTGTTTGCGGACTCGCCTGTTTACATGTTTTCTGAATTTTCAAATAACATCGGGGCATGGTTATCATAATTTTAAATTTGCAGGTTTCAACAGATAAGGCTAAGAGTGAGGCCAAGAGTTGTTAAAAAAAATTATAATTATAAAATAAAAAATGCAACGCTCCCTACTGCTTTATCTCAACATATTGTTTCAGATTAAAACAGCATTTAAATATTTTCGCAATATAAAATGAGCCTTTGAATTGAATGTGGACTACAAAAAGTCCAGAGAGCTGCCGTTTCTCTCCCACAGACCAGACCGAGTACATTTTATTTTTATTTTTGTGCAGATGAAAGCAGCTCTACCAAAGGCAGCTGAGGCGCAAACATTGGAGATCAAAACGCTGGTTGGTTCTGCTGATCACCGACACCGCAGTAAAAGTGGCAGAACGGCGCACTTGGATCCACGCTTCATATTAAGAGCAGTTTTAGGTTCACTTGTGGAACCGGAAACCAACCAGACATTGTGGTGGTGGATAAACAGGGTGATTTGTGGGACGTGAAAAAAAGTACTATACATGTTCACAATTGTTCTATGAGCACAAAAAAAGCAATTAAAAACATTTAATAAAAAAAATTACCAATACTGTCACACATGCACAAAACATGTATGCAGGAGGGGAAAACCCCTACACAACAGTGGCTCGTACCGCGCTCAACACATGCACACATGCATACACACACACAATTTGGCCTCATCTCGCGGAACCAAAAGTGCGGAGGAGCTGAAGTTACAGCAGCCAAATTAGTCATGTTTTTCTTGATGATAAATAAGCCAGATAATAACTTCATGACTGATTTGTGTTACAGATTCCTACAGTCAAGTATGCGAATCATTGACAAACAGGAAGGGTTGCATGAATGAGATGCAGAATTAGAGGCCAGAATCCGGACCAGAGTCTGCCTTTTTGTTACCTAGGTTATGATTCAATGTGAATCTTGGAGTGATGTGCAGTCATATAATGTATGACTAATTTACAGAAATTAACAACTGCAGCAGATGTCCATGTTGATCTAAAATACCCCAAATGAAAGGAAATTTTCTTAGAAAAATAGAAAATGTTCCTAAACCCCTCTGCTTTTTATACTAATATTAAACAGAGGACGACACAGTCTCTTTATTTAAGAAATAGCTGATGGTCAGGTCAGTTATGAACAGAAATAAAGACCTAGTTTCTTACTTTCTAGTTTCTAACTATGCTGGGGGAAGTATGGCAGCTTGAGCTCTATCCTCTGCTTCTTCCCACTTCCACATTCAACAATCTTTATAATTTAACAATCTTTTATAATTTAGCTATCCTCTAAACCAGGGGTGGGCAGTTATTTTTCCTCGAGGGCCATATTGGAATCCAGGCGAGTGGCGGAGGGCCGGCCCGCGATCATTGGTGTAAAAAATTCTTATCATTATAAGCACTTTTCTGTAAAATACTGGGAACTGAATCTATTATTCATTCATTTCATGTCATCTTTATTAAGGACACAAGTGCAGAAACGTTACAGCGCCAAGACAGTTAAAATGAAAGAAACTAAGAGTGAAACACATATGATCCCCGGCGGGAGGAGGGCCAGATTAAAACAAGCCGAGGGCCTAATCCGGCCCCTGGGGCCGCAAATGCCCAGGTGTGCTCTAAACTGTTCTTTGCAAATATTAGTCTAATTTGGGAGTGGTTTCAGGCACTGCTGATGCCGCCCCGCCTCTACTCACGAACATATCTTAATTTCCCTGGATGAACTTTCTTATCTGCAAATGGATGCGCGTCAGTCCTGACCATCTGAAGTTGTCCGGTCGTGGGAGTAGGAGCCCTCCTTAGCTGTGGTTCTCCCTGAGGTTTTAACTTTTTCCCACAGGGTTTTTTGTAGTTTTTACTTGCCAAGAAGGAGTGTCTAAGGCAGGGGTCTCCAATTTTGCATTTTCGTTAAAGGGATTTCCAAAACATTTAAATTTAGCAGTCTACTTTGATTTGTCACTGTCTGAACACATAAAAGCCTTTCTTTATCCTCATTTTAACGGAGAAAAATGTGGATGAGTAAATAAATGGAAGTGCAAAACAGTTTGTTCGAACCAAAATAAGCTGTAACATGTTTTGGAACATGATTTTCATAATAATTTTGTTTTTGTCAAAGTAGCTCTCAGAGGAAAAAGGTTGAAGACCCCTGGTCTAAGGACAGGGGATGGTCTGTTATCCATTTGCTAAATTGTTTAATCTGTTTCTCTATTTGTTGCCCTCCGAGGCAAATGCTGTTGTGATTTTGTGCAATACAGAAATAAATACATTTTAATTGAAATACTATCAGACTAAAATACATTGAAAATATCCAATTAAATTAAACCTTTTTTTAGGGCTACCAAAATACTCTTAGCAAAAGCAATATGAGACCGTGGGGGGAGGCAGGGGGCGCCATCTGAAATGTTGCTTAGGGTGCCAAAAGAGCCAGTCCTTCATCTAAAAATATATGTAGTGCCCAAATAAATCAAGATATCATTATAATATTATCACTATTTTGATATTTTATTGTTTCTAAAATAGCCTTTCATGCTGTACGTTGTAAAATCTGACATAAGAAAGCTGAAAGTTTCCCTGTTCTCTCCTCGACCGGCTCTGTTTGGCTTTGTTTCTGTTGCTATGGGTGAAGTCATGGAAGCACGTTTTTCATCCACACACAAAAAAAAACCTGTCTAAGCGTAGCATTGTTCTGTTGTGTTTTTAACCTTCTCTGTTGGCCCTTTTGTCCCTTGAAGGCTTCTTTTGATAACAGAGGAGGGCTGAGCAACTCCGAGGTGTCTTGTGTAACTTGGAGAACCGCTATCTTAAAAGCAATAACAACAACACTGTCGACATGGCAACCACAGTGCACTGGGTTAGAGAGTGTGCCCCCGCCCTTCTTTCCCATCTCCCACAGTGGGACATTTCAGAGGGTTTGACGGAGCAGAAATGAGCTCATAGTTCAAACACATGCATTCATTTATGGAAACAAACTACGGCTGAGTTACATAAGCATTTCACTGTGGAGGGAGAGAAAATAGACTTGTTTTTGAGAGTGAAAAGGATTTTCTGTTCATGCAGATACTGATACATGTATTCACTTTTTAATACAATTGTACAACTCAGAGTACACCATATATTTTCAATTACTTTAGTAATAAGTAACAAGTGTAACAGTACTCTCAGTTTTTTGTGAGTTATACAATAGCAACATAATAACACCCTTTTTATTTTCCCCGATATAAAATAAACATACATACATTTGACCATTTTCTTTTGTTTGTTTACCTGCTTAACATGTTTCACCTACTTCCTTTCTCAGAAGCGTCACAGGATGGTGTCGTGACCAGTGTTGGGCAAGTTCATCTGGAATTGTAATACTTTATATACAGTGCATCTGCAAAGTATTCAAAGCACTTATATTTTTTCACATTTTGTTATGTTTCAGCCTTATTCCTGAATGGATTGAATTCCTAATTGGCCTCAAAATTCAAGAAGCAATGCACCATAATGCCAACTTGTAGTTAAAATTAATTATTGACACTGAGGCAAGGCAAGTTTATTTGTAGAGCACAATTCGTACGCAAGGCAGTTCAAAGTGCTTCACACAACAGGAAAGATTTTAGCTAAACAAAACTGAAACGCAGATTTGCCATGTTTAGTCCTGAGTAGGAGGCCGGTCCTTGAGGTCCTCAGAGTTCGAGATGGTTCATGTGGCACTAACATGTCGGAGATGTACTTTGGCGCTAGGCCATGGAGAGACTTGTATACAAGCAGAGCTGCTTTGAAGTCTATTCTCTGAGCCACAGGGAGCCAGTGCAGAGACCTGAGCACAGGACTAATGTGATCGTACTTCCTGGTTCTGGTCAGGACCCGAGCAGCAGCGTTCTGGATGTACTGCAGCTGTTTTACAGCTCGTTTGGAGAGGCCAGTGAGCAGCCTGGCCGTTACAGTAGTCTAATCTACTAGAGACAAACGCATGGATAAGTCTCTCCATGGGTCTGGTTCAGACACTATACTTTTGATTTTGGCAATGTTTTTTAGATGGTAAAAAGCTGCTGATGTTATTGTTTGTTTTAAAATTCAAGTCTGAGTCCATTATTATTACCCCTAGATTTCTAATTTGATTTGTAGGTTTTAGAGCGAGACTCTGGAGGTGACTGTTAACACTTTCTCTTTGTTTCTGTGGGCCAAAGACGATGATTTCAGTCTTGTCTGAGTTCAGCTGGAGCTGGAGAAACTTGTTCTGCATCCACACACTGATCTGTTGTTGGATGCAGTGACAGAGTGAATCCACTTGTCCATATACACCTGCCGTCAGTGAAACATAGATCTGAGTGTCGTCTGCATAATTGTGATGAGACACATTTTCGCTGCGTATCAACTGACCTAAGGGCAGCATGTAGAGGTTGAACAGAAGGGGTCCCAGGTATGACCGCCTTGTGGCACCCTACAGGTTAGGGGCATCTGGTCTGAGACACAGTTACAATCGACACCATCGACCACATTTCTACTGCAGAGGTTAGAATGTGATGTAGGTGTCAGAGGCCCCACCCTTAGCTGGTTTAAATCCTACCTATCGGATAGGTACCAGTTTGTTAATGTACATCAGAGCTTCTCACCCTGTTCTAAAGTAACCTACGGTGTGCCACAGGGTTCAGTTCTCGGTCCAATTCTGTTTACTCTTTATATGCTGCCGTTAGGTAACATTATCAGAAAGCATAGCATTAACTTCCACTGCTATGCAGATGACACACAGCTGTATTTATCAATGAAACCTGATCAGACCGATCAAGCAGACAGACTTGGTGCTTGTGTGAAGGATATAAAAACCTGGATGACACTTAATTATCTGCTTCTTAACCCTGAAAAAACCGAGGTCATCGTACTAGGCCCTAATCATCTACGAGACGCTTTATCTGAGCAGATAGTCACACTGGACAACGTCAGTGTAGCCTCCAGCTCCACTGGTAAGAAACCTTGGAGTCTTATTTGACCAAGAGCTCTCATTCAAAGCACACACATAAATCAAGCCTGTAAAACAGCCTATTTCCATCTGCGTAATATAGCCAAAAGCAGAAAAATCTTGCCTAAAAGCGATGCTGAAAAACTTGTCCATGCGTTTGTAACATCTAGATTAGACTACTGTAACTCCCTGCTCGCAGCAGCGTGCCCTAAAAGCGCCATAAAAAGCTTTCAACTGGTTCAAAATGCAGCAGCAAGATTACTAACAGGAACTAAAAGAAGAGAGCACATTACGCCGGTGCTCGAGTCTCTTCACTGGCTCCTGTCGAGTTTAGAATCAAATTCAAAATCCTCCTCCTGACTTACAAAGCCAAAAATGACCTGGCCCCATCCCACCTCAAAGAGGCTATAGTACCTTATCATCCAAACAGAGCACTTCGCTCTCAAAAATGCTGGACTTCTGGTGGTCCCAAGAGTCTCTAAACAGCACAGTAGGAGGTAGAGCGTTTAGCTCCCAAGCTCCTGTGTTGTGGAATCAGCTTCCTGTCCATGTTAAAGAGGCCGACACAGTCTCTTCATTTAAGACCAGGCTTAAAACGTTCCTCTTTGAAATCGCTTATGGTCAGGCCAGTTAGGAACAGAAATAAAAAACTATAGTTCCCAGCTATGCTGCCCTAGGAGCAACTATACTGGGGGAAGTATGGCAGCTTGAGCACTATCCTCTGTTTCCTACTACTTTTCTATCAAACAATATTTAATATTTAATTTCACTGGCAATTTGTTCATCGCTTTTTTCCTTCTTTTTCTCCCACTTCCCCAACGGGAGTGGAGCAGGCACATCGAGGGCCTGTGGATCCAGATGCTCCTCATCTGCCTGGAGAAACGGTCTGCCTGGAGAAACGGTCTCTCTACTCCATATGAACGGTTCTTCATC
Source organism: Chaenogobius annularis (assembly GCA_015082035.1). Lineage (NCBI taxonomy): Eukaryota > Metazoa > Chordata > Actinopteri > Gobiiformes > Gobiidae > Chaenogobius > Chaenogobius annularis. Next base: position 1,185,837 of record BJKM01000128.1, on the reverse strand, counting down.
GGCCTCGAAGAATTGGTTTCTCCTCCTGAGTGGGTCCTAGCTCCACCGTGTATCAGCGAATTGAAGCGCGTCCGCCTGTCCGTCCGAGGGAGTCGGATCTCTCCTTCACTGTGGAACTCCTACAGGTTTTCTTTTTCCCAAAGAGGTTTTGGTAGTTTTTCCTGGCCGAGAAGGAGGGTCTAAGGACAGGGGAGCTTGGGACATCTGTCTAAGGACACAGGACGCTGGGACATTTCCAAGTCCCTATGAACATTGTTTATTTTGTTTTCCACTATAGCCCCTCGAGGCAACTACTGTTGTGATTCTGGGCGTTACAAAAATAAATTGAATTGAATTGAATTGAATTGAATTGAATTTCAACAAAGTACTTCCTGTCTTCCAGATAGGACTTAAACCAGTTTAGGGCAGTGCCAGTGATGCCCACCCAGTCCTCTAGTCACTGTAAAAGGATCCCGTGTCAAAAGCAGCACTCAGATCTAACAGAATTAAGACTGAGGCTTTGCCCACGTCAGTGTTCAGGTGGATGTCATTTGTCACCTTGACAAGAGCAGTCTCAATGCAGTGATGAGGTCTAAAACCTGACTGGAAAACATCAAAAGAGTTTATTAAGAGGAAATCGGTGAGCTGTTGGTAAACAACCTTTTCAAAGACTTAACCCCAAAATGGCAGATTAGAGATGGGCCGGTAATTACTCACTAACTATGTGAGTGAGTGGTGCTAACAAACTGTTCAGCACAGACTTTAGAAATCTGGAGGTAACACATCGAGGCAGCATGTAGATGAACTCAGACTGGTGATGATCTCCTGGACAGTTTTGTCAGTTACAGATGCAAAGTGAGTCAGCTCTAAGTGTGTAGGTGGGTTTTAGGGTTATTTTTTTGCATTGTAGAATTGATAGCATTTTTAATGCCCTGAACTTTGTCATTAAAGAATAATGTAAACTCATTACACTTGGATGTGGAAATGAGTTCTAACGGCAGCTGAGCTGGAGGGTTTGTTAATCTGTTTACAGTGGCAAACAGGACACGCAAGTTGTTACTACAGCTTTCAATTATTTCAGAAAAATATTCTCCCCTTGTTCTACATCTCAGTAAAATCATCAATACAACTTTGGCAGTGCTGGAGAGCCTTGTATAAAACTATGAGGAGAATGGATGGATGGTTTTAGCTCAGTTTTAAAGGATACGTACTCAAATGTTGAAAACACCCCAAAGGACAACTTGTGGGTAACAATTTCATCTCTAGCAAAATAACACACACCTCCTCCCTTTTTGTTTTTCTCGTGTTTCAGATTGAAACATTAAATTGGGTGGCGCAGATTCTATTAGAACTAAATTACTTGTGTTTTTGTCAAGCCATGTTTCAGTTAAAAACATAAAATTACGATTATAAGGAGAAATAAAAATGATGAATTAAGAAGATTTGTTACATAAGGTCTGACATTTAGCACAGCAAGTTTCAGACTAGTTTCAGTGAGACTGGGCGTTATCTTTTTACGGGGAATATGAATCAAATTTCTCAGATTGGGCAGTCGGACAAGCATTTTGTTTCCCCATCTGTGTGATGTTACAACAGAAATAGCACTAGGGGAGGTTGTTTTTACACAGGGCCCCGGGTTGGTTTGATTTTTATTATGACTATAAGTCCCGGCAACGCTGAGACCCAGTGCATCCTAGCTATGGGAGATACCAGGTGAAAGGCGAGGGGGGATAGGTGGAGGGGCTTTTGTTGGTGCAGCGGGAGCCGGTGAGCGTTTGGGACCAGGTGAAAGGCGGGGGGTTTAGGTGGGGCGGTTTTTGTCTTTATATGATATATAATAATATATGAACACACCTGTCTATAGAAGGTCCCACAGTTAACAGTTCATGTCAGACTTAGCTTCCTGGTTGGGAGCACGGGAGAACAAGCAGTAAAAAAATAAAAAAAAAAAAAAAAAAAAAAAACAAAAAAAAAAAAAAAAAAAAAAAAAAAAAAAAAAAAAAATAAAAAAAAAAAAAAAAAAAAAAAAAAAAAAAAGAAAAAAAAATAAAAAAAAAAAAAAAAAAAAAAAAAAAAAAAAAAAAAAAATAAAAAAAAAAAAAAAAAAAAAAAAAAAAAAAAAAAAAAAAAATAAAAAAAAAAAAAAAAAAATAAAAAAAAAAAAAAAATAAAAAAAAAAAAAAAAAAAAAAATAAAAAAAAAAAAAATAAAAAAAAAAAAAAAAAAAAATAAAAAAAAAAAAAAAAAAAAAAAAAAAAAAAAAAAAAAAAAAAAAAAAAAAAAAAAAAAAAAGGGATAGTGGTAGGGGTTTGTGTGGTGGCGGCGGGAGCCTTTAGTGGGATGGCGTTTGGATTGCAGAGGTGAAATTGGTATGGTGGGTTCAGTGTCAGGCCTGTTTTTGTATTTATAAAATATGGTTAATACATGATAATGAATATTGTAAATCATCACAACTGAAGTAAATGTTCACAGGTAGTTCAGCACTAGGGACTGCTGTTCCAGGAGCCAGATGGATGACTTCAAAAGTTTATCATTGTGGGTTTCTAGTAGTCCAGAATACTATAGTGTGTCATGTGTACTTTATAAAAGGCGGGGAGTGACACAGTCAAGTTAATATTGATTAAATTAATTATGATTAAAACATTCAAACATGCCACAGCTCTGTGAGATGTGTAGAGAAGCACAGTGAACCAGCTCAAACACACAGAGAGATGGTGGAGAGAGGAGACAGTGGGGACACTAACAATACCTCATGTTTTATTTACAATCAGTCACATATTCAAGAGGAACGAGACAAACGAGGAACTGAATTCAGAATTCAGGAGGAGAACCAATTCTTGAAGAACCGATGTCGAGACCGTCTCCGTTTCTCCAGGCAGATGAGGAGCATCTGGATGCACAGGTCCTCGATGTGCCTGCTCAACTCCCGTCGAGGAAGTTGGAGAAAAAGAAGGAAAAGCGATGAACAAATTGCCAGTGAAATTAAATATTAAATATTGTTTGATAGAAAAGTAGTAGGAAACAGAGGATAGTGCTCAAGCTGCCATACTTCCCCCAGTATAGTTGCTCCTAGGGCAGCATAGCTGGGAACTATAGGTTTTTATTTCTGTTCCGAACTGGCCTGACCATAAGCGATTTCAAAGAGGAACGTTTTAAGCCTGGTCTTAAATGAAGAGACTGTGTCGGCCTCTTTAACATGGACAGGAAGCTGATTCACACAACACAGGAGCTTGGTAGCTAAACGCTCTACCTCCTACTGTGCTTTTAGAGACTCTTGGGACCACCAGAAGTCCAGCATTTTGAGAGCGAAGTGCTCTGTTTGGATGATAAGGAACTATAGCCTCTTTGAGGTAGGATGGGGCCAGGTAATTTATAGCTTTGTAAGTCAGGAGGAGGATTTTGAATTTGATTCTAAACTTGACAGGGAGCCAATGAAGAGACTCGAGCACCGGCATAATGTGCTCTCTTCTTTTAGTTCCTGTTAGTAATCTTGCTGCTTAATTTTGAACCAGTTGAAATCTTTTTATGGCACTTTTAGGGCACGCTGCAGCAGGAGTTACAATAGTCTAATCTAGATGTTACAAAAGCATGGACAAGTTTTTCAGCATCGCCTTTAGGTAAGATTTTTCTGATTTTGGCTATATTACGCAGATGGAAATAGGCTGTTTTACAGGCTTGATTTATGTGTGCTTTGAATGAGAGCTCTTGGTCAAATAAGACTCCAAGGTTTCTTACAGTGGAGCTGGAGGCTACACTGACGTTGTCCAGTGTGACTATCTGCTCAGATAAAGCATCTCGTAGATGATTAGTTTTTTCAGGGTTAAGAAGCAGATAATTAAGTGTCATCCAGGTTTTTATATCCTTTCACACAAGCACCAAGTCTGTCTGCTTGATCGGTCTGATCGGGTTTCATTGATAAATACAGCTGTGTGTCAGCTGCATAGCAGTGGAAATTAATGCTATGCTTTCTGATTATGTTACCTAACGGCAGCATATAAAGAGTAAACTGAATTGGACCGAGTACTGAACCCTGTGGCACACCGTTGGTTACTTTAGAACAGGGTAAGGAGCTCTGGTTTACATTAAGAAACTGGTACCTATCCGATAGGTAGGATTTAAACCAGCTGAGGGCTGTCCCTCTGACACCTACATCAGATTCTAACCTCTGCAGTAGAATGTTGTGGTCGATGGTGTCGAACGCTGCACTGAGGTCCAATAGAACCAGGATTGAGACCAGTCCATCGTCAGCAGCTAATAACAAATCATTTGTGACTTTAACTAGTGGAGTTTCAGTGCCGTGGCGGGATCTGAACCCTGACTGGAAAACTTCAAATAAGTTATTGTCCTGTAGATGGCGACAAAGCTGTTTGACTACAACTCTTTCAAGGATTTTAGAGACAAAGGGTGGATTTGAAATAGGTCTGTAGTTTATCAACTGGTCAGGATCAAGATTAGGCTTTTTCAGAAGCGGTTTAATGACTACATGTTTGAAGGACTATGGAACATAACCACTTTTTAGTAAAGTATTGATTATATTAAGAATAGAATCTATAATTAGGGGGAGAATGTCTTAGAGGAGTCTGCTTGGAATCGGGTCTAGAATACAAGATGACGTTTTAGAGGACATAATGGCTGACGTTATCTCTGCTTGATCAACAGCAGTGAACCTTTCTAGTTTTATTGATGGATTTATATGGGACACTAGTTTTACAGCTTGGGCTTGTTCAGGGCTAGTAGTGGGAGTAGTTTCATCTAATTTATTTCTGATTGTTTTTATTTTATTGTTAAAAAATAGAAGAAAATCATTAGAGCTGAGAGTAGCTGGGATTGAGGGCTCTACTGCGCTGTGACAGTTTTTTAGCCTGGCTACAGTGCTGAAAAGAAATCTAGTGTTATTTTTGTTGACTTCTATTAAATTTGACTAGTATCTGTTTTGGGCCTTACGCAGAGCCTGCTTATAGGACAGTAGGCAGATTTTCCATGCTTTTAGGGATTCCTCCGTATGGGAGCGACGAAATTGTCTTTCTAATTTTCTAACTCTTTGTTTATGTGAACGCAGTTCTTCATTGTACCATGGGGAGGCACGCTTTGGCCTAATGACCTTCTGCTTTAGCGGAGCTGCAACATCAAGAGCAGACTTCAGAGAGTTCATGGTCAAGTCGACAAATTGATCACTTACACTGGGACTAAGGCCGTTCTCAGCAGGATCACATGACATGTCGCTGACTATTGGCTCTATTATTTCTTTGAACTTTGAGATAGATTTTTCTGATATTGTCCTTTTCATTATGACTTTATTTTGTGGGGTTGGATAATCAATAAGAACTAACTGAAAGGTAATTAGGAAATTATCTGACAGTATAGGGTTTTGAGGGAAGACAGTGAGGTCACTAATCTCTATTCCATATGTTAGAAAAGATCTAGAGTGTGCTTGTGACTGTGAGTTGGTTTATTTACATTTTGAGCAAAACCAATGCTATCTAACAGGGCGTTGAAAGAATTACTGAGAGAGTTATCGTTCATGTTCACGTGGATATTGAAACCTCCAACTATCACTACTTTATCCCAGTCTAACACCAAGTTTGATATAAAGTCTGAGAACTCTGTTAAAAACTCTGAATAGGGACCAGGAGGTCGGTAGAGAACCACGAACAGGACTCCTTTTTGGTTTCTCCAATTTGGACATGTGATTGATAGCATGAGGCTTTCAAATGAGCGAAATGCATTGGTAATTTTAGGACTCAAGACTAGGCTTGAGTGTGAGATTACTGCCACCACCACCTCGGCCTGTGCTCCTGGCAGTCTGAAAGTTAACATGAGTGGGTGGAGTGGACTCATTTAGTCTGACAAAATCATCTTGTTGAAGCCAAGTTTCAGTTAGAGCTAGAAGATCTATGTTACAATCATTAATTCATTCATTAACTAAAAGCGATTTAGACTGCTACTTCCTGCTTCCGAAGAGTGCAGACGCTTCCCGGCTTGCTCCTGCTTGCTTCAGCTGCTTTCATTATTATTTTGCTTTAAATCAGTTTTTGTCTTCCAAACATTTATTATGATGACTTTTTTAAGTCAACCAAGGATTTTAAGAGCATTTTTCGAGTTTTTAATCAACAAATCTGACGAACCAGCGACATGTCCGTGAGAAGGAAACAAACTCCTGTAAACGCTGTTGGAAATTTCAACAAGAAATTCATGAGCTACAAGCACGGATATTTGCTTTGGAATCTGAAAAAGGACTGCACGATACAATCCCAGTGTCATCCAGTGGTAAGAAGTCCACATTTTTTAGAAGAAAAACAGCTACTTTCAACCTAAACCGGAGTGACTCTGTTTCGTTTCCAAAACTGTCTAAAGGCCAGGAAAACAAAGTCGGTTCGAAGCCAAAGCAATACAAAGATAATGTAACGCCACCTAAAATACAGCTTACAAACAGATTTTTACCACTTTCAAAGACTGAAGTAAATGAACAAAGGAAAAATGGGAGACATGACGTGGCGAAAAGGCAGACAGAGACAGAGAGAGAATCTGTGCCGAACGTCAAGGTCGTCTTGATTGGGATGATGGTGCGATAAGTCACATGATGCATGAAAAAATGAAAACACATTATTTTCCCAGCGCCACAGTCACTGAGATTACGTCACGTATTTCTAATGTTTTTGGCCACATATAAAGGAGCTAAACAGCTGATTGTGCACATGGGCGCAGTGGACACACGACGCGAAGAGACTGAAGTTTTGAAAAGAGACTTCTTGGAGTTATTCGACGAGCTTAATAAAATGGAAAATAAAAACATTCATAAGTGTGACCTCTTCCAAACATCGACAGGAAGATAAACAAGTTTAGCCGGCTGCTTCAGCTGAACACATGGCTGTCCAAAGAGTGTGCAACAAGAGGATTGCACTACATTGAGAACTTCTATCTATTCTGGAAACGAGAGGACCTGTTTAAGAGAAATGGCCCACACCTCTGTAGAGGTGGAGTGAGGGTGCTGACAGAGAACCTGCTCCACGCTCTGAGGCATTGGACTGGGCCTGGACAGGGTCCTGAGCAGATAGTTAGAGAGAGAGGAATGAGAGAAGAATTCCTGCTCCATCAACCAGAGACCGAGCCAATGTTTCAACATCAGCAGCACCACAACCACAACCTCCACCAAAGGATTTATTAGCAGCTGCTCCACCACCACAGCAAAGAATTCAATTCCAGCTGCTCCACGATCACCTCCACCACCTCCAGCAAAGGACTCATCTGCAGCAGCACCACAACAATCTTCACCACGGCTAGCGCAGGAGTCATTTCAGTTCTTCCTGCTGCACGGCCCTCATCAAAGGCCTTGGAACCATCTGTGGCGGGCCCGGCAGTATCCCCGCCATCGCCCCTGCCCTCAGAGCAGCCCTGGATCCCCCCTGCAACATCTACTCCCACTACAGATTCCTCACTCTCCTTTCCATCTCCACTCTCACCCAGGGGCCTTCCCAGCCATCTTGAATATCTGATCAAATCAGGCATTAAGATGGCTCCACTCACGCCTAATATAGCAAGATCAAGAGTTCTGATATCAACGATGATGAACTCTCCCCTGACTGTTGCTACACAGACAAAAATCACCCAACCTAAACCCCCCGCCTTTCACCTGGTCCCAAACGTTCACCGGCTCCCGCTGCACCAACAAAAAGCCCCCCCACCTATCCCCCCTCGCCTTTCACCTGGTATCTCCCATAGCTAGGATGCACTGGGTCTCAGCGTTGCCGGGACTTATAGTCATAATAAAAATCAAACCAACCCGGGGCCCTGTGTAAAAACAGCCTCCCCTAGTGCTATTTCTGTTGTAACATCACACAGATGGGGAAACAAAATGCGAGTCCGACTGTCCAATCTGAGAAATTTGATTCATATTCCCTGTAAAAAGATAACGCCCAGTCTCACTGAAACTAGTCTGAAACTTGCTGTGCTAAATGTCAGATCCTTATGTAACAAATCATTCTTAATTAATCATTTTATTTCTTCTTATAATCTTGATTTTATGTTTTTAACTGAAACATGGCTTGAGAAAAACACAGGAAAATTTAGTTCTAGTAGAATCTGCTCCACCCAACTTTATGTTTGAATCTGAAACACGAGAAAACAAAAAGGGAGGAGGTGTGTGTGCTTTTGTTAGAGATGAAATAGTTGCCCACAGGTTGTCCTTTGGGGTGTTTTCAACATTTGAGTTTGTAGCCTTTAAAATTGAGCTAAAACAGTCTCCATCCATTCTCTTCATTGTTTTATACAAGCCTCCTCAACACTGCAAAAGTTTTATTGATGATTTTTACTGAGATGCTTTCAGTCGTATGCACAGACTTTGATGGTTTGGTCATAACAGGTGGTTTCAATGTTCATGTTGATAATATCTGTGACAGAAACGCTAAAGAGCTTCATGCTGTCCTTGAAACTTTCGGTCTTACTCAGCGCGTGAGTGGCCCCACCACAGCAGAGGGCACACTCTAGATATTCTAATTACAAAAGGGGTTAATATTTCAAACGTCAATGTGGTCGATGTTGCTCTGTCTGATCATTTCTGTGTCTTCTTTGACCTGTCTGTTTTTTCCCAAACCACCAGCTGGTCGTGCAGTTGTCCGGAGGAGACACATAAATGACAGCACGGGAAAACTGTTTATGGAAATGATTAACTTTGAAAATGTCTCTCTGTTCTAATGTAAATGATTTGTTGAACTCTGTTACATCTAGTGTTTTGAATGTTCTCGACACCATTGTCCCTATGAAGGCTAAAATTGTTAAATATAAGCAGAAGGCGCCATGGAGAAATTATGATTCGGTCAGGGCACAGAAAGGGAGTGCCGCCGGGTCCGAACGAAAATGGAGCAAGTCAAAAGCTCCAAGTTCAGAAAGAGATTTACAGAGAGAAGTTGTACATGTACAACCTCATTTTATGTAGAACTAGGGAAGGATATTTTTCTGAAATAATTGGAAGCTGCAGAAACAACTCGCGTGTCCTGTTTGCCACAGTAAACAGATTAACAAACCTCCAGCTCAGCTGCCGTTAGAACTCATTTCCACATCCAAGTGTAATGAGTTTGCATTATTCTTTAATGACAAAGTTCAGGGCATTAAAAATGCTATAAATTCTACAATGCAAAAAATAACCCTCAAACCACCTACACACTTAGAGCTGACTCACTTTGCACCTGTAACTGACAAAAACTGTCCAGGAGATCATCACCAGTCTGAGTTCATCTACATGCTGCCTCGATGTGTTACCTCCAGATTTCTAAAGTCTGTGCTGAACAGTTTGTTAGCACCACTCACTCAAATAGTTAACATGTCGCTTCAATCTGGAACATTCCCAATTTCTTTGAAAACTGTGCTCATAAAGCCTCTCCTGAAGAAGAGCAGTCTTGATGCCGCAGTACTGAGTAATTACCGGCCCATGTCTAATCTGCCATTTTGGGGCAAAGTCCTTGAAAAGGTTGTTTACCAACAGCTCACTGATTTCCTCTTAATAAACAACTCATTTGATTTTTTCCAGTTAGGTTTTAGACCTCATCACAGCACTGAGACTGCTCTTGTCAAGGTGACAAATGACATCCACCTGAACACTGACGCGGGCAAAGCCTCAGTCTTAATTCTGTTAGATCTGAGTACTGCTTTTGACACTGTCGATCATGGGATACTTTTACAGAGACTAGAGGACTGGGTGGGCATCACTGGCACTGCGCTAAACTGGTTAAAGTCCTATCTGGAAGACAGGAAGTTCTTTGTCGAAATTGGTAACTGTGTCTCAGACCAGATGCCCCTGACCTGTGGGGTGCCCCAAGGGTCAAACCTGGGACCCCTTTTGTTTAACCTCTACATGCTGCCGTTAGGTCAGTTGATACGCAGCGAGAATGTGTCCTATCACAATTATGCAGACGACACTCAGATCTATGTTTCACTGACGGCAGGTGAATATGGACCAGTGGATTCACTCCGTCACTGCATCCAACAGATCAGTGTGTGGATGCAAAACAACTTTCTCCAGCTGAACTCAGACAAGACTGAAATCATCGTCTTTGGCCCACAGAAACAAAGAGAAAGTGTTAACTGTCACCTCCAGAGTCTCGCTCTAAAACCTACACATCAAGCTAGAAATCTGGGGGTAATAATGGACTCAGATTTGAATTTTAACAGCCACGTCAGATCAATCACATCAGCAGCTTTTTACCATCTAAAAAACATTGCCAAAATCAAAAAGTATAGTGTCTAAACCAGACCGGGAGAGACTTATCCATGCGTTTGTCTCTAGTAGATTAGACTACTGTAACGGCCTGCTCACTGGCCTCTCCAAACGAGCTGTAAAACAGCTGCAGTACATCCAGAACGCTGCTGCTCGGGTCCTGACTAGAACCAGGAAGTACGATCACATTAGTCCTGTGCTCAGGTCTCTGCACTGGCTCCCTGTGGCTCAGAGAATAGACTTCAAAGCAGCTCTGCTTGTATACAAGTCTCTCCATGGCCTAGCACCAAAGTACATCTCGGACATGTTAGTGCCATATGAACCATCTCGGACTCTGAGGACCTCAGGGACCGGCCTCCTGCTGGTGCCCAGAGTCAGGACTAAACATGGGGAATGTGCGTTTCAGTTTAATGCAGCTAAAATCTGGAACAGTCTTCCAGAGGATGTGAGACAGGCCGCTACTCTGGCAATGTTCAAATCTAAACTAAAAACTGTTTTGTTTGGCTGTACATATGACTGAAATGCTTTTCTTTGCACTCTTCTCTTTTATGTCTTGAACTATTATTTTGTGCCATGTCTTTGTGATTTTTAATGCATTTTTTCCTGTTGTGTGAAGCACTTTGAATTGCCTTGTGTATGAATTGTGCTCTACAAATAAACTTGCCTTGCCTAGAGGAAATTGACCTAATGTTTAACAGTCCACATTTTACAAAATTATTTATTTGTTTATTTGTGTCATTTGTGGGTGTTATTTTTATTAAGTTCTTTGGTCTGACGCCTGAACTAGCTTTTCTGAGGTTCTGAGGACTTTTTGGCCTTATTTGCACGAGGGACACACACAGTCTCTATCTGCCTTGAGTCTGAATACTTAATTTGTGACAGAGCGGGCGAGAGCTCAGCGACAGAGGAGCGTCTTACACTGCTGCTCTGCCGGGGCTCATCCCTGGGTGGTCACTTTAGACGACTAATGGCTATCGGTCAAATTCCGAACTAAAAGGGATGTACCCTCCGAAGTCAGATGGATGCCATCCCTGCGTATGAGCCCGGGCTTTCCCCAAAACGCACTCCAATTTTCAACAAAGACTACATCGTTTTGAGGGCACCAAGTAGATAACCAGCGATTGAATGCTGAACAGCGGCTGTACAGTTCAGCATTGATCCGATTGGGCAGGCGACCAGAAAATATTACGGTATCTGACATCGTCTTTGCCAATTCACACACCGCACCTACTTGTAATTTGAGCACATCTGATAAGATAAGACCACTTGGCTTTGATCTAGTTTCAAAGCCAAGAACATTTCAAATGGAATAGACCACAAACAATATGCTATCAGGGTATTCCACGATCTAACCAAATCGTTTGACAGTTAATCATGAACTATTACTTAACAAATCCTATGTTAACATTATGGAATCGATTCAGAGCCTCTGACCTGCAGTGACGTGTGATCCGTTTCATTTCTAAAACTCTACACTTTATACTATTTGCGGATGATATGAATATATTTTGTTGTGGGAATAATTTAGAAGCATTAATAGGCATAGTGGAAAAATAATTAAAAATACTAAAAAGTTGGTTTGATTCAAACAAACATACTTTAATTTTAAATATAACTAAATGTATAGTAAAGACAAAGTTATGTAAATCATTATGAATAAACAAGCTTTATATATTTGGTATTGTTTCTTGATTCTCCCTAACATGACCTATGGTCTAGAAGGGTAGGGAAACACATACCAAAATAATACAACTAGAATTTATATGATCCAAAATAGAGCAATGTGTTTTAAAAATAAAGGGCACATACGAACAAACTTTTTTTTTTTTTTAAATGCTGTAAAATTCAAGGAGCTAGTTGATTTTAAAATGGCACAATTAAGGTTTCTACTTTTTCCCAAGAAGGTAGTTTTTCCTGGCCGAGAAGGAGGGTCTAAGGACAGGGGCGCTTGGGACATTTCCAAGTCCTATGAACATTGTCTATTTTGTTTTCCACTGTAGCCCCTCGAGGCAACTACTGTTATGATTTTGGGCGTTACAAAAATAAATTGAATTGAATTGAATGTATGAATTAAAGAGTAAACAAATAACCTCTGCATATTTGAGAACTGTTTCAAAAGAGGGAAAATGCTTATGAAATGAGAGGGTGTGAAATGGATAGAAAACCAAATTTGAGATCAAATGTAAAACAGCATTGCTTGGGTTTGATGCAGTTGTTGGGGTTAATGTATGAAATAAATTGGACCGGGAGTGTTCCACTGTAGAACACTAAGACACTTTACAGGTTTGTATAATTGTAAAATTATAAAATCATAAGTTCAAATGGAATACTGAGGGGAGCAATTGGATTATTATTAGTAGTAGTTTATATAAAAGGAATAGAACAGAGAGCATTGCCACATATAAAAGAGTAAGCGAGGCCATGTCCATAGGCTATCTAACTGCAGGATAATTTGCAGACCAGTTCCCTGACATTAAAACAGACAAAACAAATAACATATAAACACAACTAGACTTCCTGTTATGGTGACTGACTGAGTGGACACACCTTAGACCGCTGCTGCAAACACATGGTTTTAAAATCATCGTTTGACCCACCCAATCCCAAAGAACATGGACGAGAGATGAGTAAACAAGGAAGACACAAGTCTGGTAGTGCCACAGGACCAAAACAGACAAAGCTGATGGCCCACGGCCCCGTTGGAAAACGGCCCGCATCACAAGGCTAGCAAGGCTAACAAAGCGAGCCGCGCTCCCTCCCCGCCAGAGACGCGGGGCCCCGCCGGCGCAGATGGAGACTCAGGTGATTTATTTGCGTCGGAAGGGGGAGAGAATGTAATTGGACGTCGGCTGTGGCTCAAGATGTCCGAAGTGCAGCGTGCCATGGAGTCTCTGAGAGCCGTGTAGTTAGCTACCAAAGCTCCGGCATTGTCTGAGGTAGTGACCACTAAACTCAAAGCAGATGGAATAACCGGGACACGCATTGAGGAGGTCGAGCAGCGTGTTTCAGACAATACGGACGATCTGCAGACAGTAAGGGCCGAGATGGAGGCGCTGCGGGCCAAGGTAAGATCCTGGATTATGAGTCCAGATCCCGTCGTCCTAATTTGAGGCTTGTGGGCATAGAAGAAGGAGAGGAAGAAAAAGACACTGAAAGCTTTTTGGAGAAGATTATTCCCGAGGAGTAAAAGTCCCCCCCCATCGTCCAATTATCATATCATAAACGTGAACAGGGCCTTAGCTACAAACTTAGACTAGTCTCTAAAAGATAGTTTTTTTAAGTCTGAAACTTTGCGCTGCTGTTGCTTCACTTCTCCTCTACACATGCTCAGTTAGGGCAAAAGCTGCAAATTCAGCGTGGTTTGAGCATAAATCCATGGGTTTGAGGCTGTGTGGTCCTCAAAGCGCATGTGCAGATCCCTAAAACAAGCTGCTGTCCGGTCTGGTTCTAAAAATGTATGTTCGAGGGCGGAGCATGAACGGGCCTCTGAACACGGCCACAGACTGAGCCGCTGTGTGAAATTAAGTCATACTTCCCGCGCAGTGCTCAGTGGCCTGTAGAGGCCACTAAAAGACACTGAGTTCAGCCAAGCTTCAGTAGAAGAAGTGGGGGGAAAATGGGCTTATTTGGATATATTTTAAAACAATTAAAATTTTGTTGTGAGACTCTGTAATTTTAGAGTTTATTGGTCAATCATTGCTTGCCTTAATTTCCCTGACCGCACGACACTGGTCTAAACCAAATATATCCTTAGCTTTAGAGTTCAACTGATGTCACAAATATTTATTTAATGAAGCGACGATCTCTATAGGATCATCTGCCCCTCAATATTTAGTGGTTTTGGGCCTGTCCAAGGATGTCCTTGTTTCTTGTCATCCATGGACATTACGGATACTATATGTTGTGCTTTAGGTTTAGCCTGAAAATGGCACCTTTAAATTTCTTTCAATTAAGGTTTTGTGATTTCTGTCTTGTCTTTGATTTCAATGCATTTTTTTCCTGTTGTGTGAAGCACTTTGAATTGCTTTGTGTACGAATTGTGCTCTACAAATACACTTGCCTTGCCTTGCCAGCTCTTTTTGTTAAATGTAAATGTACAAGGGTAGGCATTATAAACTCAGGCTTTTTGGACTTTATACTTATTGTTTTAAAAAACCATTGGACAAAACTGAAACTAAACACATATTTAAATAAGAGCCCATTGAGTTTGTTAGTTGTAATTATTGCATATTCCCAATAAACAGCCTTTGGCTAGAAATAAGATACATAACAGACTAAACCAGGTGATGCGACACACAAGCACAGGAAACAGCCCACACAGGAAGCCAAGGCAGCAATGGGCCGTCTGCTCAACCCTGAAGCCTGAATATGAGACATTTAGATATCATATGTCCTAATTTGTCGTCACACTAAAAGTTTTCTGTGGTGCTAATTTAGAATTATCTTTGTTTTTGTTATTTTTGAGGTTGTCCCAGTGCAGCAACTGATGTCAACTCCCAAGACTGGGCTCCTACTGTTAACCTGGGGTACCAAAGGTGTAACATTGAACCCCCAAACAGAAGCATCCCACCAGCGTCAGGAAAGGGCCAAAGTACGTCTGCACTGTACTGAGGAGAAAGCAGCCGCAGCCAACTTGGAGGATGATCCCGGTGATGAGGGCTCACCGATCCCTGAAGAGACGCCTTTCAAACGTAACGAAGTCACTTTGTTTGATGTACTATTTACTTTAACAAACTAACAGTGATCACGGTTATTAAAAGTCTTTAAGAAAAGCATTTTACATTATTTCCTTTGTTGATGCAGTATGCCAGACAGATCTGTGCCTGGAGGGCCTCCCAAGGCAATGAAGGGCTACACATCTGAGATCTGCTGCCTCAGGAAAAGGGTATTGGACAGTGAATTTCAGAATGAAGAGAAAATAATGTTTTAGACTGGACTGCACTTTTTTTTTTTTCAAATGTAGTCATCTTTGTGAACCATGCCTCACAGCATCATCTTCATCAGCTCTCACATTTGTGCAATCTATTATGTAGCGACTGAGATTAAATCTTCAAATCCAAGATCTTACATACCGATTGAGTGAGAAATGATTGAATCAACCATCGGTGTTGCCAGATTCGGCAGTTTTCCGCAACTTTTGTTACCCCTCATCAGAAAAAAAAAATATATGTGTTTGGCGGGTGGCAATTTTTTGGGCTACTTCTGGCCTTATGAGGCCTTTGTGCTACCCTCAAAGATAGCGCGCGGGTTAAAGACATGTTTTCTTTTTTAAAACATAAAACAACAAAAACAAACCCACAAAAAAAAAAGGTTTTCATGTTGTGGAAGGAGGGGGGAAGCCATTGTACTACAGACGCCTGTGGATAGATCGCCAAAGGTCTTTAAGTGTAAAAAAGTTCATTTTAAAATAAGTACAGTTAATATATACCATTCTGACCATATATGGCCCCAAAATAACCATGATTATGAGGAAGTTTACAAATCACCGCACAGAGCGGATGAGCTCTAGCTTTCAAGAACTGAACAATATGAAAAAGATAATAGCCAATACTACATTATTTTGGGTCATAAATGAAAGCAAGGGAGACCACGGAGCAGGACAGATGAGGAGAGTGAGTGGATAGATCCGCATGTCAGGTCACAAGATGGGTTGGTAAGATCAGGATTTTGTAGTATTTCAGATTTTTATGAATGAACTGTTGCTTTTATCTAGTGACATGTCACTGACACGAGTGGCTGGAGCACAACAGTGTTTGAGCGTGGGGAGGGAGCGAGGGGCACGTGCCTATGGGGAAGACAGAGACACTGCAGGAGCAGCATTTTGACAACGGGTCAAATGTATGCGTTCGATTTGATAACGAGGTCGTTTTGGTGCTTTGGGGTTTTATTAGTCAGGTTTTATTAGGCCTATTTATAATGTTGGTCCTGCTCACATTGACCATGTTCCAGTATGTTATGTGCCCTACCAGGTTGAGGATGAGACATTTTCTTCTAAAAATGCTGTGAGTGAATAATATACAGTACACAATTTTATATTTTCTTTTCTTTCTAATTGCCCCTTGTTGATGTTATTTTGACCACTGATGAAATTTGGTTAATCAATTCAACTATACAATAATACATTTTAATTTGGGTGGGTTTTGGTGGTTTTGCGTGGATTTTCACCACCCATTGGGTAGAAAACAGTAAGATCTATCCGGCAACACTGCAACACTCATTCAAGAAAGCTTTTGGACTCAAAGTTGCAGTGATTTTGGACTGTTTTAAGTGAAGAAACAAATGCCTCCGCCTCTTGTGTTTTTACCAATGACATCCCTCTGTCTGGTGGCACAGAGGAGCTGAAATCCATACAGATGCACTGCTCAGGAGATGAAGAAAAGCTAAATCTGCAGCAGATGCTAAATAAACTGGAAATAGAGTAAGAAAGGAGTGGTTGTTCTGTTGTCTAAGAGCCCTTTGCGGGTGAAAGAGCACGCGGACACACAATTTAACAGACAAAACAAAGAGCACAAGAAGGCCAGGGCATCTGTGGGCGGCGCCATCTTGGCAAGGGCTCCAATTTACCAAGTGTGGTAAAATTTTGAGCCATGTTTTTCAGGGAGATTATTGTAAATTTGCAATCTTTTTATAATCTGAAGAGACCTAACCTGTTATGAATTTACCTCAAAGACCATACATTTCTTGCAGGGTTATACTTCACTAACTTTACCATTAACTCACCAATCTGCTCGATTTAATTCACTGAATAAAGTCTCCAACTTTCAAACCCAAGTCCCTCGATTGGCAGTGCGGTGCTTTACCACATGAGCTATCAATGTATATATTTATATCCTCCATCCATAATAATAATGACATGAACAGCGT
This sequence comes from Chaenogobius annularis, assembly GCA_015082035.1. NCBI lineage: Eukaryota > Metazoa > Chordata > Actinopteri > Gobiiformes > Gobiidae > Chaenogobius > Chaenogobius annularis. The sequence continues at coordinate 1,168,784 of BJKM01000128.1, read as the reverse complement.
CCCATAACTGCATCGTCACTTGTGACTCATAGATTCCCTTATACATTCACATATAAAATAAAACTCACAAGCTTATGCCCTTTTGTGTTTATTAATAGTAAATTCATAGTTGATTCCCTTTTTAATAATAATAAAAGCTAAATAAACGTACTAGTCTGATATTTGATTCCCGGTTATCTGTGGGACATATGGCACATGCCTAGACCGCATCGCACGTGTGAAGTGAAATAATAACGATACAAAACATTGTCCCTTGACAGCATTGTGATAGTGCTGTGTCTATATCGTGATCAGATCGCCTTACAAAAAACAAAAACACATACAGATAAAATAATGATGTATTTGTTGTAAATTGAATATCTAACAGTTGTTGGTGGGATTTGAACCCGAAAGCAGGCAGGTGTGAGTCCAGTGCTCTCGCAACAGCATACGTGATATACATACAACACAGCAGGTGGTTTTCCACTTCACCAACAGCGAATTACAAAAAACAGTCTGACAGATTTTTTTCAACAGCAAAGAGGGAAAAAAAGATAACTTTTTTTTCTGATTTTCAGTCCGGCAGTTTTTGGGTTGTTTTTTCTTCTTCTCGGGAGGCCATTTTTAAAAATGCGATTTTTTTTTTTTTTTTTTTTTCTTTTTTTTTTTTATAGCTGCGAGCTCAAACTAGAGTGAAACATTTGAATTTAGAAAAATCCTCCTCATCCTGAATTAAATTTAAATTCAAACCAGGCCACCATAAGATATTATAATGTCATATAAGACGAGCGATTCTTAAATGTATGAGCTGTTTATTTAAGGTTAAAGAGGTCGGCACAGTCTCTTCATTTAAGACCAGGTGAAAAATGATCCTCTTTAAAATAGCTTATGGTCAGGCCAGTTAGGAACAGAAATGTCCTGCCCAAGGAGCAACTATGCTGGGGGAAGTATGGCACCTAGAGCACAAGCTTCTGCTTCCTCTTACCTTTCCTATCAATATACTTTTTGAAATAAAAAAATAAATATAGATATATATGATATAATTTGTAGTCTGTTCTTTGCAGTCTGTCCATCCGCAGTAGTAGTAGGATCTCTCCTTCACTGTGGTTCTACCCAATGTTTCTACTTTTTTCCAAAGGGTTTTGTAGATGTGAGATGGTGGGACATTATCCATTTGCTAATTTCTTATGAACATTGTGTAATCTGTTTTTTATTGTCACTCCTCGAGGCAACTGCTGTTGTGATTTTGGGCGTTGCAAACATAAACTGAATTGAAATTAATTAAATTGAATTTGATAATGCTCAAATGGAAAAGAAAGAAAAAAGCTAGGCACATTCACCAGCCTCTTTTTTCCACTGTCACTGCAACGCCTGGGTGTGGCCGCTAGAGGTCAGGAGTGTTAAGGAAAATACAGGACTTCATGAGAGGATTATATTGGTCAGTTAGTTTGAAACGTTTTAGAGTCAATGTGGCACAGCACATTAATTTGTGTGCGGCGGATTGTTTTTGTAGCACGTAAACATGATAATAATTTGTTATACCAGACTGAAAATAGCAGACAATATTTGGAAGAAATCTATTGGCTTAAAACAAATTTAGCTGTGCTTATGACTGCACTCTTCTCCTTTTAAAATTGATTTTATAAGCTATTTAATATAATCATTTTTGTTTCTATCTTGTTTAATATACAATTGTTTTAACAAGTACTGTTTCTTACACAAATAATTGAAAGGTGCTCTGTGTCACTTTTCAGGATCCACACTGTGGAACATTGTGGAGAGGCGTCCACACTCACAGTAAGAATGCAGGTTTTTCAAGGTATTGAAAGCAATAAAACATGTAATTGAATAACATTACAATTAAATAACAAATATAAAACAGACAAACTGAGTTGTTTTCAATGACAGGAGCTGGTTGTTTGTAGTTGTGATGCCTTATATTGATTAAGAGATGTATTTAAGGCATCAGTTAACATCTCCATTGAGACAAGTAGGTGACGCCACCAGGCCAAGTTAAAGGTCAGATCTATGGAGAGGCCATAGAGGCCACCAGTTCCTAGAAGGTTTTCTAACAGATCAAATTTCACTAAATACTATGACAACTATAACAGTACAACAACAATAAAAAGCAATACATATTGTAGCTATGTCTAAAACACCCAATATATAATAGAACAGCAATATACACTCACTCTCCTCACACATGAGCAATTCGCACATGATCACACTGTTGCTGTTGGACGAGCCAGGACTAAGTCTGCTTTTTGAACGTGGAGAGTCCGTTAATATTCTTTATGTGAGCAGGTAAAGAGTTAAAAAGGTTAGCTCATTTTACTGAAAAGGCATCCATCCATCCATCCATCTTCTTCCGCTTTATCCGGGGCCGGGTCGCGGGGGCAGCAGTCTAAGCAGGGACTCCCAGACTTCCTTATCCCCAACCACTTCCTCCAACTCCTCCGGGAGGATCCCGAGGCGTTCCCAGGCCAGCTGAGAGACATAGTCCCTCCAGCGTGTCCTGGGTCTTCCCTGGGGCCTCCTCCCGGTGGGACATGCCCGAAACACCTCCCTAGGGAGGCGCCCAGGAGGCATCCGGAACAGATGCCCGAGTCACCTCAGCTGGCTCCTCTCAATGTGGAGGAGCAGCGGCTCTACTCCGAGCTCCTCCCGTGTGACTGAGCTCCTCACCCTATCTCTAAGGGAGCGCCCAGCCACCCTGCGGAGGAAACTCATTTCGACCGCTTGTATCCGCGATCTTTGTCCTTTCGCGTCACTACCCAAAGCTCATGACCATAGGTGAGGGTAGGAACGTAGATTGACCGGAAAATCGAGAGCTTTGTCTTTCGACTCAGCTCCTTCTTCACCACAACAGTCCGATGCACCGATCCGCCTGTCAATCTCACGCTCCATCCTTCCCCTCACTCGTGAACAAGACCCCGAGATACTTAAACTCCTTCCACTTGGGGCAAGGACTCCCCACCCACCTGGAGAGGGCAAGCCACCTTTTTCCGGTTGAGAACCATGGCCTCTGGATTTGGAGGTGCTGATTCTCATCCCAGCTGCTTCACACTCCGTCCCAGTGCATGTTGCAGGTCCAGGTTTGATGGAGCCATCAGGACAACATCATCTGCAAACAGCAGAGATGAGATCCTGTGCTCTCCAAACCGGACCCCCTCCGCCCCCTGACTGCGCCTAGAAATTCTGTCCATAAAAACAATGAACAGAACCGGTGACAAAGGGCAGCCCTGGCGGAGTCCAACACGCACTGGGAACAGGTCTGACTTACTGCCGGCCAATTGCGAACACGGCTCCTGCTCCGGTCATACAGGGACCGGACAGCCCTGAGCAAAGGGCCCCGGACCCCGTACTCCCGCAGCACCCCCTAAAGGACACCCCGTGGGACACGGTCGAAAGCCTTCTCCAGATCCCCAAAGCACATGTGGGCAGGTTGGGAAAACTCACATGAACCCTCGAGCACCCGATGGAGAGTATAGAGCTGGTCCAGTGTTCCACGACCAGGACGAAAAACCACTGCTCCTCCTGAATCCGAGGTTCGACTATCGGTCGGATTCTCCTCTCCAATACCCTGGAATAGACCTTACCAGGGAGGCTGAGGAGTGTGATCCCTCTATAGTTGGAACACACACCTCCGGTCCCCTTCCCCCTCTGAACAGAGGGACCACCACCCCAGTCTGCCAGTCCAGAGGCACCGTCCCTGACCGCCACGCGATGTTGCAGAGACGTGTCAACCAAGACAGTCCTGTAACATCCAGAGACTTTAGGTACTCGGGACGTATCTCATCCACCCCCGGAGCTCTGCCACCGAGAAGTTTGCCAACAACCTCAGTGACTTCGGCTTGGGTGATGGATGAGTCAGCCTCCGAGTCCTCCGTCTCTACTTCCTCTTCGGAAGACGTGACAGTGGGATTTAGGAGGTCCTCAAAGTACTCCTTCCACCGTCCGACGACATCCCCAGTCGAGGTTAGCACCGTAAACGGTGTTGGTAGAACACTGCTTCCCCCTCCTGAGGCGCCGGACGGTTTGCCAGAATTTCTTTGAGGCCGACCGATAGTCCTCCTCCAGGCCTCCCCGAACTCCTCCCAAACCCGGGTTTTTGCCTCTGTGACAGCACGAGCTGCGGCGCGCCTGGCCCGCGATACGCCGTCAACGGCCTCAAGGCAAGGCAAGGCAAGGCAAGTTTATTTGTAGAGCAACAATTCGTACACAAGGCAATTCAAAGTGCTTCACACAACAGGAAAAAAATGCATTAAAATCACAAAGACATGGCAGAAATCACAAGCATTTCAGTCATATGCACAGCCAAACAAAACAGTTTTTAGTTTAGATTTGAACATTGCCAGAGTAGCGGCCTGTCTCACATCAGGAGTCCCACACGCCAAAGAGGCTGATAGGCCTCCTTCTTCCGCCCTGCATCCCTTATTTCCGGTGTCCACCACCGGGTTCCGGGGTTGCCGCTGCGACAGGCACCTGAGACCTTGCGACCACAGCTCCCGAGCAGCCGCATTGACAATGGAGGTCGGAGAACATGGTCCACTCGGACTCAATGTCCCCAGCCTCCCCCGGGATTTGGGAGAAGCTCTCCCGGAGGCGCGAATTGAAGACCCTGCTGACATCGGGCTCCGCAAAGACGTTCCCAGCAAGACCTCACTATACGCTTGGGCCTGCCAAGTCTGTCCGGCTTCCTCCGCCGCCAGCGGATCCAACTCACCACCAGGTGGTGATCGGTTGACAGCTCCGCCCCTCTCTTTACCCGAGTGTCCAAGACACGCGGCCGGAGGTCAGATGACACGACAACAAAGTCGATCATTGATCTCCGGCCTAGGGTGTCCTGGTGCCACGTGCACTGGTGGACACTCTTGTGCTTGAACATGGTGTTCATTATGGACAGTCCGTGACTAGCACAGAAGTCCAATAACTGAACACCGCTCGGGTTTAGATCGGGGAGGCCGTTCTTCCCAATCACTCCTCTCCAGGTTGTCACTGTCGTCGCCCACGTGGGCGTTGAAGTCCCCCAGTAGAACAACGGAGTCCCCGGTCGGTGCACTGTCCAGTACCCCTCCCAGGGACTCCAAGAAGGCCGGGTACTCAGCACTGTTGTTCGGCCCGTAGGCCGACACCACAGTGAGAGACCTGTCCCCAACCCGAAAGCGTAGGGACGAGACCCTCTCGTTCACTGGGGTAAACTCCAACACATGGCGGCTGAGCTGTGGGGCAATAAGCAAGCCCACGCCAGCCCGCCGCCTCTCCCCGGGGCAACACCAGAGAAGTGGAGCGTCCAGCCCCCTCTCGAGAGGATGGGTTCCAGTGCCCAAACTGTGCGTGGAGGTGAGGCCGACTATATCTAGTCGGAACCGTTCAACCTCCCGCACAAGCTCAGGCTCTTTCCCCCCCAGCGAGGTGACAATCCATGTCCCCAGAGTTAGTCTCTGTGTCCGGGGATCCGGTCGTCGAGGCCCCTGCCGTCGACTGCCGCCCAGATCCCTCTGCTCTACTGAAAAGGCAGTCTGAGCAAAAGAGGTATTGCAGCAAGGAACTCTACATACAGTATGTGGTGGCTCTTGTAGCCCTTGTGGACAGTCTAGATACAAACCTACTGAGTGGTAGGTAAGTTTTACATAGTTTGAATTACAAAATGTTATAAAGTTTCTTTAAAGTTCAGATAAAATTGGACTATCTAGAATTGTATAAGCATGCAGGATAGGCTTTGGAGGGGGTTTGGTGCAGTACGACAGCTGAGACGAAATCCATTTTTTGACAAAGACACAGGCTCTTTCAAAAGAGCAATCTCTGATAATTTTGAAACAGTTAATGCTTGCCTTTATTTTTGATGATGGGGGTCTATTATTATATACTAAGTATTTCTCTTGTTCTGTTTGATGAATTCATATTTCATGATAACATTTAACTTGTTTTCTATTTTGTTTGTATTTAATTATCCAAAAATTCAATTTTTGTAACATATAGCTACAAAAATATGGAACAAAACACGGCCAGGGAGAAAACAAAGCCGACAAATAAGGTGACAAAAGCATCCTAATATACGTCATGGCACACACGGTAGAAGTCCCATTTGGTCCATAAACCTTCAAATGTGTCAATTTTAAATTAAGTCCAAATGTGATCTTTTCCATTTATTGTAGGTGCAGTTTGGTACAATTTGTTGGAAAAGGCCTTTTCCCCTACTACTAGGAGTGTACTCCAAAGGTAACCGTTAATTGTGTTCATGGCAGGTGTTTTGAGGCCCAAATGCACCGCTTTGAGATCCAGTGGGATGGTGATGTCAGTCTGTAAGGTTTTATTGATCCCTGTCCAAAATTTCCCAACAATAGGACAGTCCCAAAAAAGCCTCCCTGTGTGAATAATATGCACTTTGACAAGGTGTCAATTTGTCACTGAGATGCACACACATTTTCCCATTCTTCGTCAGTCAAAACTAAATGACCATCTCTTTCCCATTTATTTTTAATATATTTTGTGTGGCTGTCCAAATGATTATACATGTCTACAATTTATTTGATTTCCATTTTCTGTATATCAGTTTGTGTGTCGGCCCAGTCCTTAATCTTCGGTGCAGTTTCTGTCATCCATTTTTTTGTTTTTCATTAAAAGGATTTTTTTGGCCCATAGGCTTTATTCGACAGGACAGCTCAGTGTGAAATGGGGATGAGCGAGAAGGCAGTTGTTGTTGTTGTTGTTGTTGTTGTTGTTGTTTAATGGCGGTTCACGTTTTTATTGACATACGAGAAACATGTACACAAATGTATAGAAATGATTGCCATTTTGGGGCTTCTGGCGAAGAGGGCTGTATGCTCCCGGGCCTCGGTACCCCCATCTAGGAGATAAATTAGAATAATTAAAAGAGGTTGGGACGGAGGGGCATGAAGTCACGAACACCGATGTATGTTAACTGGAGGCTTAAATAGTGTAGCTGCAGGAAAGGGCGTGAAAGGGATGTGGTCCTTCTCCCGAACTAGGCGTCGGTTGAAGGTCCTTGATGCCGGGGAGAGGAGAACTGTTGTGGACAGGGCTACCTCTGAGCGGCGGAGGAAACCGAAGAAGGCAAAAAGGAACATGCCAATTCAAGCAGACAGGAGAGGAGATCACCAAGCCTAAGAGCAGCCTAAAGATATGAATGTCCCTCAGGTAGGCTTTGAGTACCAGTAAATAGAGACTGGTAGTCAAAGGTGAAAGGGACGTAACACGTTAGGGAGAGTAGGTCGAACATGGGGAAAGGCAGGTTGAAGCCATTATGGAAAGAGCAGAAGCTGTACCAGGTGGTCTAGTAGGAAGAGGAGGTCAGCCAGAGCAGGGCTCAGGTGTCGAACGTGGTACTGAGCATGGAGGAACTGGGCTCAATGACAATGTTCTGAATGTATTTGTTGATGTGTCGATGACTGCAGGGTTATCGGACTGGATAGTCGCGAACATAGATGGCCCGACAAGAGGGCGCCGATCCCGACTGGATCGGTCTAAAAGAAGGCAGCCGAAGACATGCAAGCTCGCAGATGAAGTGGAGGAACTGCCTTAAAGTAACCCCTAAAATCGGCTGATGGAACAGCATATCAAGTGGAGCACCGACTTGATGGACTAGATGGGAATCACATTGCTGTGGAGTAACTGAACAGAAGACGTTAGGGTCGGGAGGTGGGAGAAGAAGGGCTTTCCTTTGGGGGATGATCTGCATGGTGAAGTTAAGATGACCAAAGAGTTACTGTTTGGAGCACGAGGAGAAGTTCCTGAGAAGATTTAGTTTCGTGTTGAGTGTCCAAGAACGTAGAAGGACCGGCAGCTCTGGAGGTGGCATCTGGGTGCCCGGAGGCGGCGGCACTGGAGGGGGCATCCCGGTGCCCGGCAGCGGCATCTCGGTGCCCGGCGGCGGCACTGGAGGGGGAACCCCGGTGAGGAATTAAGGGGCATGAGTTGGGGCAACGAAGCTAGCATGTGTCAGGTCCCCTGTCCTTAGACCCTCCTTTTCAACAAGGAAAAACTACCAAACCTCTTTGGGAAAAAAAAGAAACCTTGAGGAGTTCCGTGGTGAAGAGAGATCCGACTCTCTCGGACGGACAGGCTTACGCCCTTCAGTTTGCATCTAGACTGGGGCTGGAATCTCTCAGGAGGAGAACCAGTTCTCCGAGCCAGATGAAGAACCGTTCACTGTGTTGGTGGATGGAATCCGGTAGGGGGGAATGATGGACCGGTGGGCGGGGCCAAGGATTAGCCGGGGGCCAGCCAGCGATGGGGAAGGCCCGGGCGATTGTGAGGTTGGAGGGCGAATCCAGGGTGCCTGACGTTGGAACTGGAATGAGAGGCACTACTGAGGCACAGCCGAATGAGAAGCCTGGTTGGAGGCTCGACCCATGCATGAAGAATTGTTGTCTCCTAGAAGTAGACAGGATGGGGTTGAATGGAGCATTGGTAGATATGCCGGGAGCGGGCAATGTCGCTACGGGTAATCCGGTGCTTGAGGAGGCTGGAGTAGAACCTAGCAAGGCGGTGCTTGGAAGTGGGCGGACCTGGAGCCCGGTGCCCAGGGAGGAAGAGTGGGACCTGGCATTCCGGTGCCCGAGGGGAAAGGGAGTTGGACGTGGTATCCCGGTGCCTGGGGAGAAAGAGAATGGGACGTGGCATCCCGGTGCCCGGGCGGAAAGGGAGTGGGATGTGGCATCCCGGTGCCCGGGGGGGGAAGGATTAATTTATTTTGACATTTCCTTTGAGAGATGCCTGCTTCTACTGTTAAGACAAAAATTGGAAGCCCGAGGGGATAGCAAAAAGCTGAAAGATTTACTTGAAAGGAGTGATCAGGTCTGGCAACAACACCTGGTGCTCCGGAGACGTGCTTTAGGAGAGAAGTGATGGGCAACCTGCTGCGGGGGAAACGAGACGGTGAGTACAACTTGCTCTTCTGGAGGAGCCGCTGCGGCCTGCAAGAGTGGGCGGGGCAAAGAGCACTCCGCTTCCTGGGTGCGGAGCAAGGCGGCTAGTCAAAGATAAGTTTGAACAACAAGGTTTTGTGGACAGTGCGATGGAAACGCGGTCTGAAGCGCAGTCTGGTGACCTGCCACTATCCACGCGGGCAGGCCAAAAGCAAAGAGGAACGACGAGAGCGCAGGACCCCCGGGAGGATCTAAATCCAGAACTAGCAGAAGGTGATCCGTAACGAGATGCCGGTCTACTGACTGGAGTCTGGCCATGGAGCGTGGATGGAACCCAGAGAGTGGGCTACCGGACTAGTGTGTGAGACAAAGCAGGAGAAGGCAAAACGGAAGGAGATGCGCCTGGGAGAACGGCTGGAATGCTGGGACCGGTGGAGAATGGCAAGGTAAGGCTCTCCTGTGCTGGGCGAGGTGAGGCCTGGGTCGGGCCGATACGTTGGAAGGAACGAGGTTGAGCTGAGCCATTGAACGGTAAGGAACAAGTGCGTATTCAAGCGTGGGCTTCCGCCACCACGTAGTGTGTGCACGAAGTCACGAACACCGATGTGTGTTAACTGGAGGCTTAAATAGTGTAGCTGCAGGAAGGGGCGTGAAAGGGGTGAGGTCCTGCTCCCAAACTTAATCAGAATCAGAATCAGAATTTATTGTCAATGAACAAAATTCACAAACATAGGAACTTGTCTCGGCCTTAAGGTGCAACATAGAACACTGAGCAATAATAAAACAACATATATTCAATCCAAAGGGCATGCATTAAGAAACATTAAACAATTAAAAAATTACTATAAAATAAAATAAAAATAGGCATTTCTATGTAACAAGAGTTACAGTTAGATTTACAGTTTGAGTGCAGAAAGTGACAGTGCAGTGAGTGGTTGAATATTTGCAGTTAAAGTCACAGGTGTTTAGAAGTGTTCATGAGTCCAACCGGCAGAGGGAAAGAAACTATTCTTGTGGCGGGAGGTTCTGGTCCCGATGGACCGTAGCCTCCTGCCTGAGGGGAGTGGTTTCAAATAGACCATGTCCAGGGTGAGAAGGGTCAGCTGTGATCCGACCTGCTCGTCCGAGCCCTGGAGACGTACAGGTCCTGCAGAGATGGAAGTCTGCAGCCGATCACCTTCTCAGCAGAGCGCACGATGCGCTGTAGTCTCTGTCCCTGGCTGTGGCTCCAGCGTACCACACGGTAATGGAGGAGGTGAGGATGGACTCAATGATGGCCGTGTAAAACTGCACCATCATCTGCACTGGCAGCTTGGCTTTCCTCAGCTGCCACAGAAAGTACACCCTCTGCTGGGCCTTCTTGATGAGGGAGGTCCTGGGTGATGGTGGTGCCCAGGAAGCGGAAGGAGTCCACGGTGGTGATGGGGGAGTCTGTCATGACGAGGGGGGGCTGGGGGGCTTAAGATAACAGACTTATCTTCATTTGGCAGCCAACTGCCACCTACTGTACGTTGTACGTCTTCTGTAGTTGTACGTCTTCAAAGTATGTTTTACACTATTCCGTTAAAAAGAAAAAAAGGAAAGAAAGCGAGACGAGTACATGCAGTATATTGTCAGAGCCGGGATTCGAACTCATGATAATACACGTGGAGCCTGGCAGGTGTGCTGCCGCCTTATCCACTCAATCACCAGCAGCACGTTTCATCATTTTTTTTTCCCAGCAGTCAGAAGTACAGTATATTGATATGAGCTATCTATTTATGTTGGCCTAAAAACATAGTTCTGAAATTGAGTGGGATGGTGGTGTCAAAAAAAGTTAGCAGTGTCTTGATAATTTCAGTCTAATAATTTTTTGCAACAGGACACTCCTAGTAAAATTTCTCCGACATTCAGCCCCACCTTGTGAATAGTGAACACTTTGACAATGGGTCAAATTCTTCCAACAGAATTAATTCCATTCATTGTACTTTGTGGTCCTCCATTGTGAAGTACATACATTTTTGCATTCCTCGTCTGTCAAAACAAAATTACTCTCTTTTTCCCCATTTAGTTTTAATGCATTTAGTAGAATAGCCTGTCCAGGTCATCAATGCATTAATTAAGTATATGCATTAATGCATATACTATAGATATATAGCTATTATTCCCCCTGAAACTTCTGATTTATAAGCCTTAATACAGATTTCAGTCAGAGGGTTATAAAACTCCTGTTTTTATTCCCAGGCCAAAGGATTCCTTCAACATATTGCAGCTTTTCATTTGATTTTCTTTTACAATCTGTTCAAAAACTCTTAAGCCTTTTGTTATCCAAATCTTAAATTGCAGGGTGGAGCTATTTGGCTTAAAACCAGTGTAAGATTTTAACATCTTCGTTTGAGTTATGTGTTTTGATTAGCTTTTACCGTGTCGTAATCACAGATTTTACCCAGCAGGTCAAACAGCAACCCCTTACACAAAATTGAACTCAATATTTTTCCATTGTGCATCGTAGTGCTGGTCACACCAGTACAGCAACGCTCTGATTTGAGCTGAAATATAATCATTTTTCGGACTAGGAAGGCCCCAACCACCCTTGGTAAATATTTCAATCAGATGGATGTAGTGGTTATTGCTTTGGTTAATTTATTGGTTATAATAACTCCTTATATGAACCATAAATATCCATAAAAGTACTCTTGCTCCAAGCCAAAGGATTCTTTCAATATATCAAAGCTTTTCAGATGATTTTCTTTTACAACCAGCCAACCAGTTTAAGATTTGAACTTTGTTTAGATTAGTTTGTATGTTTTGATTTGCTCCCTCCAGGTTGTAAGCACAGATTTTACCCACGGATTTTGCCAACAAGGCCTGTACAGGGACCTCTGACACAACGTTACTCTCAATATTTTTCCATTGAACATCATATTCTAGGCCACACCAGTATAACGCTTTTATTTGAAATAAAGTAATTTTTCAGGCAAGGTAAACCTTAACCTCCTTGAACTGGATACAAGGTTTTTTGCCTTGTCAAACAAATCTTGAGATTGATTTATTCCATTCATCAAAATGGTTCAACTGAAAAATCTTTTGTTAAAATCTGTGCTTGCAACTTGGAAAGAAATAGCCTAAATATACAACCTAATAAAAGATGTTAAAATCTGTGGTTGGCTGATCAAAGTTTTACACCTTACACAGATCTGAAATTATAAGTCTGGATAACAAAAGGTATACAAGTTGTTTACCAGATTGTAAAACATGAAACGTTTTGATATGCTGAAAGAATGTCGGCAGAAAAAAAGGGCCATCACAAAGAAATGGATGAAACAAACCTCACCAATAATCAATAGTAACAAACATCAGACAAATGTAAAAACGGACAAAATTTGGAAATGGACAGATTTGATAGACTTTGGACTGATATTTTAACTTCAATGTGCCACGATTTTGTTTTCTATTGATGCAAATTTGATGTATTCTTGTATTGTTATTTAATGTTTTGCTCTCTGGTCGTGTTGTGTTCTGTGTTCTATGTTTATTCCTTTAAAAATGTTTTTTAAAAATCAATATAAACTTTTTTACATAAATAGGAATAATCTGATCCTCTGCTTTATCATGTTTTGAATGCCTAGAGTAATTGGGCGGCAGCAGCTCAGTGGGTAGAGCGCTAATCCATCAACTCGAAGGTTCTATCGTATTGTCCTGAGGCAAGACACTCAACCCGCATTGCTTAGCATGAGCGTGAAGGGTTGGTGATGGTCAGATGGGCTGCTGGTGTAGATTGGCTGCCTTACCTCCATCAGTCTTCCCCAGGGTAGCTGTGGCTACACTAGTAGCTTACCTCCACCGAGTATCGAGTTAATTAATAGTTACAACACTGTATCAGACTTGCCCTGTTTAACTTACTGTAGCGGTACGCCACCGATCATCTTAACTGATCCAACTGATGGCGCCACCCCATAATATAAAAGTGCCTCTAGAATTTGCAAACTTCCTGTCTATCAAACTTCTGCGTTCCTGTTTAGTAGGTCTAGACTTAGGTTGTGTTTTGTCCTTTGAAGGGCCAGGTAAAAACAATTGTACTTTTCAGATTAATTTAATATGTTAATCAGTAGTGCCACGGTGAATCAAGGCGTGCTGCGTCTCACCACGCCACCTCCATGGCGCCCCATTTTGTTGGGTTTGGCTGCTGGCAGTGTTACAGTCCTTCATTGTAGCTGGCTGTAGGATTCATTGTGTCCCCTGCTGGAGTCCCTCGTAGCCGGTACCGGGAGAGCCGAGCCAGGAGAAATTATTCGTCAGGATGCAACAACGTGTGTCCAGGAATTCAGGGCTCCTCTCACCCCTCTAATTTAGGATAATGGTAAATTAACCAAATATTTTTCTATGGGCTCTCTACCACGTCACTGGCCCGTTTTTATTTTTTATTCTTGCTGTCTTGCGTTAGTGCCTTTTGTTCCTGCTGCCTTGTTCCTGCTAAAAATGCACCTATTTGAACTCCGGAAAGAATCTTGGAAGTTACAAGGCCGTGTACTGTAACGATTATCTGAATTGAGGCACATGATAGAAGTACATGAGAAATTATTTACATTTAGTGTACATCAGTGTTGTTACTGTGTTACCCATCCAAGTAGCCTAAATACTTTTGATGACTTTTTAGAGTGTTTTGCATGTAGATAGATAAACTTGTCATCTGAATACATTTGACATGTTGCAGAATGATAGGCATTTGGCAGATTGTTTATTGTGTAACATGTAGATGATGCAGAGCAGGGGTTCCCAAAATGTTCAATAAAATATTGACTGATAGAGCCATGACAATAAATAGATTTTTGTAAATACATATAAAAAATGTACAGTTTAGCACTATATATACAACATAATAATTAAATTGACGTATGAAAACAAAATTGCATTAATATGCAAATGTTCTGATGTAGTTTCTTTAGTTTTTCATCTATAAACATTTCAAGACAACGCTTCTGAGTCGTAGATCCACGGCTCTCAGCTCCATGGTGGTCACATTCACATCACCTACACGCGCTGATTGGTCTGGACAGTTACCGCTCTGACCAATCAGCGCACGAGCTGGGCTAGAGCTACGTGCGTAACCGAAGCTAATGGCTTAAAATGCGTTTTAAAGACAACTGAAAAAAGTTAAACCGAGAAAAAGTTAATGACCCGAAAATAGGTAAAAATTGCCGCTATTTTCGCTATTTCTGCAAACCGTAGGTCCTCTGTCAGCCGAACACAAGCAGTTTTTCGTTACATTGCGCTCAGAAAAGCTTTCTGGTTTTTTTTGCTGCAGTACCAATGGACTGGCCACTGGGGCCACTAGCGACATGTTTAATATAGCAATACCCTATCCAGTTATTATAATAGATCCTTGCAGCCTTCGTACTTCCTGCCTGTTCATCGCTCCACGGCCCCCAGACCAACCTCTCAGCTCCCCTGGTGGCGGGAGCCAGGTTGTATTACCCCCGAGCCTGCTCCCTCTGTTCTCAATCGTTCTCATCTCATCATTTCTCTCATCCCAGGGTGACCAGATTTTCAAAATTACAGACTGGGGTGATAATAAAATTGTAAAAAGCAAGGGGTAAAAAGGTGCATTTATGGCTTATTCTCACCTCTTTCTCGGCTCACTTGCGAGTCAGTATATAATCTGAGAGAATTCAATCATTTTCTCTATTTTAGCTAAAGAAACAACAATTTATTCCCCTCTTTAATTACTGTTGGTGGGTCTCAAAGTGGTCAAAAACCAGGACAACTGGGACGTGTGTTGTAAAAAACTGGGACAAATCAGTGGTTTTGGATACCTCTGCTGGAACATGGGACACAGAGCTCAAAAGTGGGACTCTCCCGGGTAAATAGGCACGTCTGGGACGTCTCATTCCCCTCTTTGCAGTGCACTCAATCCCCACGCACATCCAGTCTTTCATCCCTTCATCCCTCCTCTACACCTACTGCTACAACTACATCTGAAATCAATAATCAGGATGTATTTATTTCCGTTGTCCCTGAATCCATTGTTACCTGAATTTCCGCGTCGCGTCAAGGAAAACATTTAAACCACGCTAATGAATGGGATTTCATATTAGCAGCTCAGATTTCAACTGTTGAGACCGCATGAAACCCCTGCACCCTATAAATACTGCCAACGTCTTCTCCGCTGCCCTCCGCACGTCTCATTTCCGCTCAGAATTTACATCGGGGAAGTGTAATGGATGGAGCGCGCACATGCGATACAGCGATCTGCCGCATTGAAATTAAACTTTCTTGGCCAGACCTGACTCACGGGTCAAAAGACAAAATGTGTATCACTACACAGATACACAGAGTCTGCAGTTGTTATTTTGTCCGCTTTCTCAGTGAGTTTTGGAAGGAGGTAGGATTACGCAATCCTCCAGCACACAGAAGTAGCAGACTCATGCATTTTAATATTCCCATGCGACCATCGAACTCCTCACTAGAATGATTCTTTCTCTCGTTCCAAGGCTTCAAGGGAAGGCAGCTGGTTTCTGTCTACTCTAACAGGTCCTCCACGTCTGTTCGAATGATACCCCACTATCGTTCCAGACATTCTTTTGGGGGTCAGAAGTCAGAAGGCACTCATTCGACAACACCTCTTCAGTATATCAGAAAGGGATATTCCATTATGCCGTCCGTACCTCATAGTTCTCAAGACACTTTGTCTACTCTCCTCTATCAATCTATCACCCGCATTCCTTGTACTCGAGTCACCATAATCAACCAACTCCTACATACGATTCGCTGTCCCAAAATCTGACGCTCAGCACCGAACTTCGATGATCGTCCTAATTTCTCTTCTTCGATCTTCAGGAACCATCTTAAATCATTGCCCCTTTCGTTCCACTTATTCTCAATCTCATTCACTCTCCATTAAGTTCCCTCATCCATTACTCATAGTGATTTCATTACTGTCTGCGTCGTCGTCAACTCCTTTATTCATGTAAGTGTTCCACTCTCCTCAACTTTTCGCTCTATTCCAGAGCAAGCCGACCACCATGTAATCCACACTGTTTAACGATTACTCGTCCGAACCTCAACCCCATCACTCTCGCACCTTAGTCATATCCATGCACTTCCATCGGCTACCCACGAATGCATTGTCTTTTACGCCACCCATTTGACTTGAGACTGTATTACCGCACCGCCTACTCTATTGCACTCACCTGCTCTCCGTATCTTCCAATTCATTGCCTAAAACTCTTTCAAAACTCAACTGCATCGGTATTAATCCTCTTCTCCTGTAATGGACAGACTGCTTTTAGATTCCATCCAGCAACTCTTCAGAGAGTCCTCGACTATCCAGCTCCTCTTCTCTCATGCCACTCAGTGAACATCTTCATTTTCAGCCAGGCTTTAAGTTGAGATCCAGATCATCTTTGCTCATTTTAAATCATCTTTGGGGGTTCTGAATCGGCTGTGCCGATTACCCGAGATGAAGCCCCCATCCTTAGTCTCTACCCAGCCAACTCTAATGGATCCATCAATCCATCATCGATCCATCATTGATCCATCATCGATCCATCATCACTATTATCAATAAACGTTCTCTCATATTCTATTGTTGTGGCGTGGTCCTTGCTAGTGAAATGTAGATGATGATGTTAATCATTGACTGAGGTTCGGGAGCGGGACTACGCCTCAACCTCCTACTCCTCCAGCAAGCACGCCTCCACTCTTTAACCACACCTCTAGTTACCCAGAAGTCCTATTTGCCTATCCCAGCATCTCTTGTTGTCTCTGTGCTCTCAATCCCACCCTCCCCCCCATGTCTCTATCATCTTCACTGTAACACATCACCATCTTAGGAGGGCGGGGTCAGAATCGGCTGAGCTGATTACCCGAGACGGAGCCCCCATCCATAGTCTGTACCCAGCCAACTCTAATCGATCCATCAATCCATCATCGATCCATACATGTAGTTGATGATGTAATCATTGACTGAGATTCGGGAGCGGGACCACGCCTCAACCTCCTACTCCTCCAGCAACCACGCCTCCACTCTTTAACCACACCTCTAATTACCCAGAAGCCCTATTTATACAGGCCTATCCCTCTTGTTGTCTCTGCTCTCTAGAGAGAGACAATCAGTCAGCGAGCGCATTCGTTTGAACAAGAATCATGAGCCGTTTTCTATTAGATACTGACCTGTTCCCAGTCTGAACTTTCAGTCAGTTGTATCTCCAGTAGTCACGTTCCCCAGAGGACTCGCCAACGCAGGTCCCCTCTCCGCCGCGCACACACATGGTAGGCGTGCGTGATTCCATAGCCACCGAACACCATAATCTCAGTACGCGCCTCTTCCGTGGACCCCTACGTCCGGGGCGTTTACACACACTTGCATTTACACACCGACCTCTACTCCATAGGCAACGGGACCCAAACGCTCTCCTTCTCGCTCTTCTCCCCCTCATTCAACCGGCCGCAGCCCGACCTCTCAGCTCCCCCTGGTGGCGAGAGCCAAGTCTTATAACACCCATGCTTGCGCCCTTTGTTCTCAATCTTTCCCATCTCATCAATTCTCTCATCCCCCTTTGCAGTGCACTCAACCCCCACACACATGCATCCCTTCATCCCTTCATCCCTTCATCCCTCCTCTACACCTACTGCTACAGCTACAGCTGAAAACCAAGTTACCTAACGTAACTGTGGTTGTAAGAGTACACATGTAGCCTCCTCTTTGCAGTCCACTCAACCCCCACACACATGCATTCCTTCATTCCTTCATCCCTTCATCCCTCTAGTCTACACCTACAGCTAAAGGTGAAATCCAAGTTAACTAACGTAACTGTGGTTGGAAGAGTACGCATGTAGCCTTTGCTATTAGCACATATGACATAGAAAAGGCTAACCACAGGGCCTTAGTTTGTAAATGCCAAGGTGAAAAAGTTAGATCAACCGTATGGGAGGGCCTTTTTTACCTAGACAATTTCCCTCCACCCTCTGATCTCTTTTTGGATTAATTTGTGAGCTCTTTGCACTTTTTTGGCATTACCTCTTTTTTTTGCAGTTTGTTCGTTCTATTTTGTTCGGTTGTTGTAGGTACTGTGTTTGTGTGTAATGTTTGACTAGAGAGCTGTGTAACAAATGTAGAATTACAAGAATGATTTCAACATTGTAAGTACAATGGCATCTGAAAGGTTCCAAATAGCTTCTTTTAATGTGAATTGCATATTGGTTCCTATTAAGCAGTCAAAGATATTGACAAAGAGAGGAAAACATTGATATTATATACCTACAAAAATTGACTACATTTGGTTATAATTGACGTTACTATTCCTCATACAGATTTTTGAACAAAAAAAAGATAATGATGGCAGATTTGTACTAGTTAAAGGAACTATTAATGGTAACGTGTTTGATACCACTCTGAGGGAACCCTTATCTGTGACAGCGACTGGAATTTACATGTTCAGCCGACATTGGATGTCTCAATCTCACAAAGTACTGGAAAATCTATTAATAAAACATAATGTAAGGTTGATCGATATCTGGAGAGAGATATACAATTTTTTCCAACCCACATAAGATCTATATTATTTTCATCAAAGATGGGTCAAAAATTACAAAGGTACAATAGATTTAAGTGATAATATATTGCATAATCCCATCACTGTAGATCTGGAACAGAAAGAAAAAACACACTTTGGAGATTTAATGCTAGTCTACTCAATGACCCACAACTTAAAAACCCACAAAAAAAAATATGACAAAGGACATTGAGACGTATGCAGAGGAAAATGACAATGGTGAAGTTTCTCCACTCATTCTCTGAAAAGAAAACATTTAAATGAATTACAGAACAAACTAAAGCTGCTGGAAGCTAAACATGCCGAAAACAAGGATCCGCAAATGCCACAGGTAATTAAAAACACAACGGGTGAGATAAGTGACTTGGCCTCATAGGAAATAATTTTTTTAAATGCTCTTTACCAAACAAATATATTATGTAAGCGGTTGAAATTTACAAAATGATTAGCTTGTCTTCTTTTGCAATTTCTGCACATGTTCTGTACATGCCGATGCCATACCGATGATATCACAAAGCCATGTTGCCATGACGGTCTCCGTAATGCATGGCCGTTTTCTGTACAGTTGCTATGACGATGATGTCACAACGCTCCAACATCACCAACATTCCGCCAATCTAAGAGATATGGAAAATTTGAAGACGAATCCTGAAAAAATAACAAGACCGAGGAATACCAAAAGCATGTCCAGGAATCACACAGGAATTATCTACAAACTGATCTTTGAATGACGTAAATTGGACAAGGAATGCTACCTGCGCGGCCCGCCGAAAAACAGGGATAAATGTAGAAAATGTGGAAAACCTGGAACTAATAGTGACCGCATTCTATTGAATGCAGTCACTCAATCAGCATTTGAATCCGTCTACAAAAAACTTTTCACCAAAATATCAAACAAAGAAGAGGAAATATAATCTTTTTTGGACACTCACAATTTACTCGCCAAAACAAAACATTTGGTGCTTAAATAAGTGCAATCAAGAGACTAAAAAACAATACATTTCCGGGGAGTGACAGGTTCACCTCGGAGTGGTATAAAGCTCTAAAAGACACACTTGCTCCTTTGCTTTTATCAACTTTTAACTGGGCCCTTAAAAAAGCTCAGCTCTCTCCGAGTAGAAATGAAGCCGTCATATCCTTAATACCTAAAGAAGGGAAGGCTTGAGTTGATTGTGCCTCATACAGACCAATTTTAATTCTGAATTGTGAATACACACCTAAGTTAAGTCCAAAAGAATGGAACAAATACTCCCAAATTTAATTTGCAATGATCAAACAGGCTAACAAACGAAAAACACAAGATAACATAAGATGGTCTTTACAGGTTATGAACCATACACAAACAACAAGGCAAAGCAAAGCTGTAATAATACGTCTGGACGCTGAGAAAGCTTTTTATTCTGTTAGCTGGCCTTATTTATTTAAAGTGATAATACAATTTAAAACAGATTATTCAATAATAAAAATATTGGGGCTGTGTACAATTGTCCAACATCAAGAATCAAAATTAATGGTCACTTGAAAGACTCAATGACTTTGGCAAAAGGGATGAGACAGGGCTATGCTTGGTCCCTACTGTTGTTTGCTTTGTACTTGGAACCACTGGCCCAATATATTAGACAATCTGAAACAATTTAGTTTCAATTGGCGGGACAGAACATAAAATTGCCTGCTATGCAGATGATGTCTGCTATATCTGACCAAATAAGTTCCTTCATGATATTGGTCGAATGTCTGGATACAAATTGAATGTACAACAAACTGAAATTCTCTCTTATTGGCAACCCCCTCTGTCCCCCCCCAGTCCTCCATAAAAACTATCAACAATCCAACAAAAACTACACTCCTCTTTACCCCAATATAAAGAAAGATCTTGAAAAATGTACTCTTATACCATACTTAAGTCTAAGTCGAAGGACTGAAACTATAAAAAATTATGTTTTTCCCAGAGTTATCAGTCTGTTCCAGACTCTCCCATGTTACATCCCCAATCGGCTGTTTGATAAGTGGAATAGAAAAATCAAATGGCAAGGAAAGAAAAACATGTTTGGAGGGAATTTTGCTGGGAAAATGTGTCAAAAGACCCCATTATTCACAAGGAAATGCAGACTGTTGGAGAAACTGTGGCAGCCAGGAGGCAAACCACTATCACGTGTTTTGGGACTGTCGTGCCTGAAGTTCACAATGCACTCCAGATTGAAGACATTGCCATCCCTCTGAACTGTAGAACTATGTATTTGGGCCTCAAATCCCCTGCCATGGACATAATTAATGGATACCTTTGGAATATACTTTTGGCAGCAGGAAGGCCCTCACTAAGAAACACCACCAACAATCAAGGACGGGACTGACATTATAACAGACATTAGACAAATGGAAAAACAAACATTTGGACTTAATTTGGAAATGGACAAATTTGACCGACTGTGGACCAACTGGGACTTTTATTTTAATTAATCTTTTTCATGATTGTGATTCTTTTGTTTGTAGATGTTTTTTTGTAATTTTCGTTTTTTATCATTATTCTTCCTAATTTTGCCCTTCAATCTGCCTGCATCTCTCAGATCTATTCTTGTTTGTTTGTTAATCACATGCTTTTCCGACTGGACTTAGGCCCAGGTGTTTGGCCCCTGTCCCCGATGGCTGAGTGGCTTCTATTTCTGAACCCAAGAGGCCCTTAATGAAGCTGGTAGTGTTGGCATGGGGCCCTCAGAGACTGTGGCCGATCACAGCCCAGAGTCTTGTCTTGGCACCAGCACTCGCTCGCGCAGCCTTCCTAATTTAGTAACGCTGGGTAAAAATATGTGCTAACGAACAAGGTCTGGTTTGTCAGGCTGGAGTCCAGCGGATGGGACGGGGGGAGGGAAAGAGGATAAGCAGAGAAGAAAAAGAGAAGGGGATGGGGAGAGGAAAGGAAGAGAGGAGAAAGAGGAAAGTGGAGGGATTTGATGTTTGCAACCTTAATGCATTGGCAATAATCACAGGAAGACTGGGGGGACATGACCACCCCTCCTGTCGTGTGTCCCCCATACATTCATTAATTTTCTACTGCTTGTCCCCATTAGGGATCGCAGGTGACTGGAGCCTATCCCAGTGACTTGGGGCTGTAGGCAGGGTACATCCTGGATAGAGGCCAGCTAGTCGCAGGGTTAACATAGAGACATAGACACACAGACAACTATTCACACTCACATTCATCCACTCGCCATACAATTAAGTAATTTTCAAATGCGAATCTAAAGAGTAGATTAAATATTTTATGTAATTTATTTAGATTAAAAATATACATATTTTATGTTTAGAATAATAAACCACCCTCCTTTTTTTTTTACTTGGTTCAGTCCGTATGTGCCGTACATTTGCTGACTGACTTATTCTCACGTCTCTGCTTTTACGGCTTTAACACCACCGGACGGGGGATAAAACCGGTGTTTTAGCTGATTATCATAAGCAAACTAAGATCGAGAGAGCTGTTTTATCCAAGCATTTACCCAGCAACTAAGCACAAATCTTTTTATAGTGATACAATTTTAGATAAGGTTTCAAAGAATTCTTACCTGTGAAGTGGTCCTGAAATGCTGCCCATCACACAGTAGAAAGATTCAGTGCTATAATTGAGGTATCAAGCCTCATTATGTATTATTTGTGTGGCAAGGCAAGTTTATTTGTAGAGCACAATTCATACACAAGGCAATTCAAAGTGCTTCACACAACAGGAAAAAATGCATTAAAATCACAAAGACATGGCAGAAATCACAAAATAATAGTTCAAGACATAAAAGAGAAGAGTGCATTTCAGTCATATGCACAGCCAAACCAAACAGTTTTTTGTTGAGATTTGAACATTGCCAGAGTAGCGGCCTGTCTCACATCCTCAGGAAGACTGTTCCAGATTTTAGCTGCATAAAACTTAAACGCAGATTCCCCATGTTTAGTCCTGACTCTGGACACCAGCAGGAGGCCGGTCCCTGAGGTCCTCAGAGTCCGAGATGGTTCATATGGCACTAACATGTCAGAGATGTACTTTGGTGCTAGGCCATGGAGAGACTTGTATACAAGCAGAGCTGCTTTAAAGTCTATTCTCTGAGCCACAGGGAGCCAGTGCAGAGACCTGAGCACAGGACTAATGTGATCATACTTCCTGGTTCTAGTCAGGACCCGAGCAGCAGCGTTCTGGATGTACTGCAGCTGTTTTACAGCTCGTTTGGAGAGGCCAGTGAGCAGGCCGTTACAGTAGTCTAATCTACTAGAGACAAACGCATGGATAAGTCTCTCCAAGTCTGGTTTAGACACTATACTTTTGATTTTGGCAATGTTTTTTAGATGGTAAAAAGCTGCTGATGTGATTGATCTGACGTGGCTGTTACAATTCAAATCTGAGTCCATTATTACCCCCAGATTTCAAACTTGATTTGTAGGTTTTAGAACGAGATTCTGGAGGTGACTGTTAACACTTTCTCTTTGTTTCTGTGGGCCAAAGTGTGCTTAGTTAACAATATTTTCGTTACAGCAAGCAGGTTGTATATATCATTCAAGGACTCCCTGAAGCTTCATTGCTCTAAAAACATGGAACATAAACATAATAGACAAAAGGACAGAAAAGTTCAAAGAGACACTCAGACAAAGGAGTAGGTACTCCCTAACATCCTATGAATGAGCCAGACAATCAAGAATAGAGAAGGCGGACAGAAAAGACAAACATCTAAACCTGCCAGCTGAAAACATCTCTGAAAAACAGGGGATAGTTGGTGCCTTTTATATACTATAAGTGTCTGGTCCCTCCTTACATCAGGCCACTCTGGTCTTAACAAATATCCATATATGGGACAGCATATATGGGACATATTCCTCTCCCTTTGCTCACTGATTTACCTAAATATTGCCTCTTGAGCGCCTACTTACATTGGAGTTATTCCCACTCTGACCCTAGAACTGTGGGAATAACTTCAATGTGAGGACACTTTCTATCCATACACCGTGTTATTTCAAACCGTTAAAATTACATTACGAGGAACCGAACATTGAGAACAAAACTGTACATGACATACTGATGGCCAATTGTAAAAATAAATGTAATGCGTCTTTGTGCATTTTGTATAGACGCCCCTCGGAAAGTTCCAACTTGGAGTTGACACAGCAGGAGTGAGCAGAACTTCGTGAAGAGGGGACTCCGTCCTGCCCTTCACAACGACTCCTCTGGCCTTGACCCCTCCTTCTCGACCGCCTCATTCGCTACCTTGGCATATCCCCTGGTTCCAGTGGTCGAATCCTCGCACCTTGAAGATGGCTGTCTGGTTGAGTTATCACCATCCTGGTTAGATGCTGTTCGGCTCTGGAAACACACTTTGGTTTAATTTGTACTATAAAATCATAAAACTGTCAATTAACAGTCATGGTAACAGTGTAATAAGTTTGCTGTCATCCAGTGGACATAAAATACACACGCTCACATTGTCTGCATTATCCAGCAGGATTTTACTCATCAGGCTTAGGTGTGTAGTACACTGAGGAGACTCCCCTGGCGCCCCATGAATTTGCTCTAGTTGGATACGAACGTTACGAGACTCTCCTTGCTCTTCCTGCCACAGAAAATTAGATATCCAGATATCACATGATCTGAGCACTGTCTGTCTACATGGAGGGCCATAGAAAGAAGAAGCAACACAAGCCATTCAATTGTCATAATTTTTACAGTTCTCTTGGGCCTATCACTAGTTAGCCTTATCCATAGAATAAATATTTGGATATAGAAAATAAGCCATAAAATGTATTGCATTAAGCACCAAAGTAGTAAGGATATAGACCAGAAATCAGCAAACGAGGAATACCTTGGACAATAGTGGCACTGGACATCACATAGGAACGTAGATACAATTTACCACATCCAAGGGTTCAGGGGCTCCCTGACCCATCTCAGATTATGAAGATGAAGTTGTGTTGTTTATTCTGTCTATAGAAAACAGCAAGCAGTGAACTGAGTGGTCCCATGAGTCTGCTCTCAAGGTTTACATGACACTGCGTCATAACCTTCCCTCCTCCTATACATGCGACTGAAGAAAAGGTCCTCAGTACTACTGAAAGAGCAATCCTAAGTATGATGAAAGCTATGATGAACACAGTCACCATAACCAGAGGGAATTTTACTACCTCTTATGTTTGCTTTAGTACAGGGAGCGAGCCTCACAGCAGACGTGCTTTTTCCAATTCCCTGCACTATAATTTTTGCTCCTTCTTTTATACCTTGCCCTGCAACTGATATTATTCCTTTTAAAAATCTGATATCCCTTGAATTTAAATGGTAATCAACCATGATCCTTCACCATTTTCAGATTTATATCTGGGTAAGACCCTTTCTGCCATCCGGGCCAGTCTTCAGACTCGGATTATGCTTGTATACGAAACTCGTGCTTCAAGGTTAAACTACCACTTTATGAATTCTCTCATTCAGTGAAATCATCAGAGGACCCTGTGCTTTCTATTAGACAGGTCTGGAGATCAGACCACCATTTCTCAAACCCATGGCTAGTATTACTCATTTATGCTTGATACTCTAGGTTAGTTGCCAATGGTACTGCACCCCCCATTTGGACATTTGAAGAGGTCTTCTTTCTTTGCAGACATGTTTAACCCGTCCAACAAGATTAAGTTACTTATGACTGCAAAAGGTGCAATCCCAATGTCTCTTGCAGGATTGTATACTTATTTCCTGGCACAATTTGTGCCTAAGTAATGTTTTTAATATAAATAATGGCAAGGGAATACCAAGTCATTTATTCTCTTAGTTTTAGCCTCTGTTCCAGAAGTGATTTCCAAATCAGCTACCACACAGCCAAAACAAGGCGGGGATTTTTAATTTTTAAAGGTTTTCTCTGTAGTTTTTTTGTTGTTACCTAACAACAACTTAACATGTGTAAATGCTCCCTGCTTAGGCTTAACATTTTTCATATTTTTAGATGATGGGTCACCTTCAGATTTGTTGTCTTAAGTGCCTCCATGTCTGCGGCAGAGACAGAAGCCAGGCCCATAACATTTTACCCTTCTTTCTTTCAGTGTGAGGAACCATGTATCTCTTCCCCAATTCTCTGAACCCTAAAAGCCAAGTTCAAAGTCAAATTTTTAACAGACATGATTTTACTTTCCCCCTGTTTCTCAAATTTGGCTGAGGTAATTTCTAAGGTTGGGTCACTACCAGTCCCACTAGTGATCCAATCTGTTACAGACCTAGGAACGATATAGACTTTGAGTCTGACAAGCCCTGAATTGATCTCTTAGATGCTCCCCAAGGGGTGACAACATGCCATTTCCATAATCAGAAGCAGAATTAGAATCAGAAAAGTTTTATTGCCATTCTCAATGAACAAAAGTCATAAACATAGCAACTTATTTCGCCATTAAGGTGCAACATAAAACACTGAGCAATAATAAAGACAACATATATGAAACTAGAACCGTAGGGGGTGTGGTTCGGATGGAGGAGCTCTGTGAAGACGGGGGTCAGTTCTCCTGCACAGTGTCTTAGGGTGGTGGGAGAGACACCGTCTGATCCAGCAGCTTTTCAGGGGTTGGATTTCCGAAAGAGCCTGCTCACATCCTGTCTTGTGTGATAAGGTACATGTATAAAGCAGACATGAAGGTTCTGGATTTAAAGCATTTATTTTTAGCCTCCTGCAAGATAATTTAACCAGCCCAGTTCGATTGAAATACATTTAAATTGTGTCTAAGTTGTAAATCACATATTCAGAATTTAATTGAGAAAATTGCTATTTTTTCTACTAGTATTGAGTTTTGCCAACCAAGCAATTTCAATTTGGCAATGATTTGAAAACATAGTGCCAATACCAAATTGAAAGGTCTTATTTCTAAGCATTCATAAATATTTCCGTCAAAGGGTTATCAAGGTTCATTTGTTCATTTTTTTTGTTATAATAGCTCCTTATTAAAGGTCCTGTTTTTCCAAGCCAAAGCTTGTCTTTGACAATTTGATATCCAACCTCCTCCAAATGACAAAACATGAATCTAAATATTTTTCCATGGAGCTTCATACTCTGGGTCACACCTCCTTTTTCTTGTGTTATAAGGTTTTGAACCGGATATGAGGTTTTTTGCCTTGCCATACAAATCTTGAGATTGATTTATTTCACTCGTCGAACAGCCGGATGGAAATTGAGTCTGTTATGGGATCAGAATCCATTTTTCAAGATATTTTTTACAGTATTAAAAAGAGGGGTATAATTATTCTCAAAAAATGTTGATAGATCTTTATTGAGGACCACACCTAAATATCTAAAGCTGAGGTCACACTACAGCGTCCAAATTCACGCTTGATGCCCGAGTTGGACACCTATACATTTGAAGGCAGACGTCCGTTATTTGCTCCAAGAGCTGCGTCTGGCTGATTTTTTATCGGTGCGGGTTTGTTTTGGTCCTTCTTCCGGGTAGTGCGGAGGTACATCCCTGGAGCGTAATCTGATTGGTTGCTGCGCCGTGTCTGCCGCAAAAAAGTTCAGCTTTGTCCAACTTTTCTGCGTCGGACGCTCAAACGCTCTGGACATGCATCCAGAGCGGCCAACGCGTCTGACGCTCAAACGCCACTGACGCTCAAAACGCAGGATTTGTGCCGCAAAAATGCTCAAAACGCTGGATTCCCAGGACGTGCCTCGAAATAGACTTTGAATGTAAACTGGACGCTTTGACGCCAAAGTGTGAATGCTCTGTGAACGCTCCATAAGAGATTCTGTTTTCCATTAAAAAGGATAACACAACAAAAAAAGAAAACAAGACCAGGGAGAAAAACGACATAGAATAAAAATAGTAGACATCCAGTAATTAAATAAAGCAAAAGATATAGTCCAAAGTCTGTCAAATTTGTCCATCTTCAAAATAAGTCAGAATGTAATTTTTTCCATACTACGAATGTCCATAATAATTTGAGTCCAGTCCTGCATTCTGTGTCATAAATTTTTTTGGGAGGGCCCTTTTTGCTGCTGCCAGGAGGATGCTCCAGAGATAGCTGCTGGCCGTGTCCATAGTAGGAGTCCTGAGGCCCAAAAACAGAGTTCTGAACAGAGTCCATCCATTGGGATGGTGATGTCATAAATTGTCTTCAAGGCTTTATTGATCGCAGTCCAATATTTGTGAACAACAGGACAATCGCAAACACATGATAGTGATTTGCCTCCTGGCTGCCACATCCTTTCCAACAGTCCGCATTTCCCCGTGAGTAATTGGCACTTTAACATGGGGATATAAAGTAACGAGACACACCTTTCCAACAGAATTCCCTCCAAACAGGTGAGCCCGTGGTTCTCCAATGAGATGTACATATACTTTTCGGCGCGTCATCAGCCAGAACAAAGTCACCCTCTTTGCCATTTACCCTTAATACAATCAGTACAGCTGCTGCCCAGATGATTAATACATTTGTATAATTTAGATATTAATCCCCTTGAGAGTTCGGATTTATAAGCTTGTTTCATACAAAAGTCTACGATGATCATCATCATTTCTAATTTCTTGGTTATAATTACTCCTTATTTGCAAAAACCTATAAAAGAACTGTTTCTCTAAAACAGAGGATTATTTCAACTGATCAAAGCTCTTCAGATGATTCTCCTTTACAATCTGGCAAAAGACCTTGATACCTTTTGTTGTCCAGGCTTTATATCTTGAGTCTATGCTATTAGGTGTGAAATATTGATCGTATGTCAACCAATTTAAGATTTTAACATCTTTGTTTGGTTTGTATGTTTTGATTAGCTCCTTATGTTGTAAGCACAGATTTCACCCAACAGATTTTATCTTTTTTGATCCTCCAACAATAATTATTTTCCTTGCATATCATTTAGCCATTTCTCCCATTGTTTCTTTTTTTCAGAGGCTATGGCTATAATTTGTCCTCTCAAGACTGCTTTTCGAATCATCCCAAAGGATGGGCGGGGAAGTTTCCCCAGTATAATTTTCCTCCAGATAAGCCTTAATGTTGTTGGACATTTTTTCCTTAAACAAAGGGTCTTTAAGCAGGCTGGCATTGAACCGGCACAATGTTTTTTTTTGTCTTTTCTCCTAATCTACAAAATTGTAGGTAGGAGCATCACTTAGGCAGCCATCTTAGGGGCCTATATCTTCTTCAGTGATTTGAGAACAAAAAGCCCCAATATTTTTCATAATTAAGACATCAATTTGAAATTTGTTTAGCACTTTAAATAAATACATCCAGATAACAGAATCAAAAGATTTTCTCCCAACTAATTATTACAGCCTTGTTCTGTTGCTTTTTTATATGATAAATTATGTATAGGGATCATCTTATGTTATTTTACATTTGTCTTCTATTAATAAATCCTGTCTGATCATTTTGATCTAATTTGGGAGTATTTGTTCCATTCTTTTGGACATAATTGAGGTGTATAAATGATAGTCCATAGTCAGAATAGAAATAGATCTATATTAGGCACAATCAAGTCTGTCCTTGCCTTGTCTTTTGACTCCCTGTCGTGCGTGTTGGCTGCATTGACATCAGTTTGAATTTACTTTCATTCAGTCATTCTCTTGCTTCGTGAATGAAGTAGTATAAAGTTGGTACAGTTCGTGTGCTCTTCGCAATGGCATTTATCGCTGCGCGCGGCTTTAAATACAATTGTTATTATTATGTTGTTTTGTTTTCAGTATTATTTATAACATTTGAAAACATCCATCCATCTTCTTCCGCTTATCCGGGGGCGGGTCGCAGGAGTAGTAGTCTAAGCAGGGACTCCCAGACACTCCACAGACACTTCCTCCAACTCCTTCGGGGGGGATCCCGATGCGTTCCCAGGCCAGCCAAGACATAGGCCCTCCAGTGTGTCCTGGGTCTTCCCCGAGGCCTCTTTCCGGTGAGTCATGCCCAAAACACCGCTCCTCTCAATGTGTAGGAGCAGCGGCTCTACTCCGAGCTCCTCCATGAACCCCCGAGCACCCGATGGAGAGTATAGAGCTGGTCCAGTGTTCCATGACCAGGACGAAAACTACTCTGCTCCTCCTGAATCCGAGGTTCGACTATCGGTCGGATTCTCCTCTCCAGTACCCTGGAATAGACCTTAGCGAGGAGGCTGAGCAGTGTGATCCCTTTGTAGTTGGAACACACCCTCCGGTCCCCCTTCTTGAACAGAGGGACCACCACCCCGGTCTGCCAGTCCAGAGGCATCGTCCCCGACCGCCACGTGATATTGCAGAAACGTGTCAGCCAAGACAGTCCTACAACATCCAGAGACTTTAAGTACTCAGGGCGGATCTCATCCACCTCCGCCGCCCTGCCACAGAGGAGTTTGCCAACAACCTCAGTGACTTCAGCTTGGGTGATGGACGGGTCAGCCTCCGAGTCCTCAGTCCCTGCTTCCTCTTCGGAAGACATGACAGTGGGATTAAGGATGTCCTCAAAGTATTCCTTCCACCGTCCGACAACATCCCCAGAAGAGATCAGCGGGTCTCCACCAGCACCATAAACGGTGTTGGTGAAGCACTACTGCCCCCTCCTGAGGCGCCGGATGGTTTGACCTCCATGGTCTCCCCAAACTCCTCCCAGCCCCGGGTTTTTCCCTCTACAACAGCTCAAATTGCGGTACGCTTGGCCCGCCGATACCGGTCAACTGCCTCAGGAGTCCTACTAGCCAAAGAGGCCTGATAAGCCTCATTCAGCCTGGCAGCATCCCTTACTTCCAGTGTCCACCACCCGGTTTGGGGGTTGCCACCACGACAGGCACCTGAGACCTTGCAACCACAGCTCCGAGCAGCCGCATTGACAATGGAGGTCAAGAACATGGTCCACTCGGACTAAATGTCCCCAGCCTCCCCCGGGATCTGGAAGAAGCTCTCCCAGAGGTGTAAGTTGAAGACCCTGCTGACAGAGGGCTCCGCAAGACGTTCCCAACAGACCCTCACAATGCGCTTGGGCCTGCCAAGACTGTCCGGTTTCCTCCTCCGTTAGCGGATCCAACTCACCACCAGGTGGTGATCGGTTGACAGCTCCGCCCCTCTCTTTACCTGAGTGTCCAAGACACACGGCAGGAGGTCAGATGACAGGACAACAAAGTCGATCATTGATCTCCGGCCTAGGGTGTCCTGGTGCCACGTGCACTGGTGGACACCCTTGTGCTTGAACATGGTGTTCGTTATGGATAATCCGTGGCTAGCACAGAAGTCCAATAACTGAACACCGCTCGGGTTCAGATCGGGGAGGCAGTTTTCCCGATCACCCCTATCCAGTTGTCACTGTCGTTGGTCACTGTCGTTGGTGTTGAAGTCCTCCAGAAGAACAAAGAAATCCCCTCCCAGGGACTCCAACTACTCTCACTGCAACAGTGAGAGACCTGTCCCCAACCCGAAGGCGTAGGGACTTGACCCTCTCGTGTTGGCGTGAACGCCAACACGTGGCGGCTGAGCTGTTGGGCCTCTGTGGGCCTCTTCCAGTGGGCACCACCAGAGAAGTGGAGCCCCTCTTGTGGAGATGGGTTCCAGAGCCCAAACTGTGCGTGGAGGTGAGGCGACTATATCTAATCGGTATCGCTCAAGTGCGGGAGGCACAAGCTCAGGCTCTTTCTCCCCCCAGCGAGGTGACGTTCCATGTCTCCAGGGTCAGTTTCTATGTCCGGAGATCTGGTCGTCAAGGGCCCTGCCGTTGACTGCCGCTCTCTGCACCGGCCCCTTACAGATCCTCCTGCAGGTGGTTGGTCCACGGGAGGACAGCCCCAGGGTGCTCGTTCATGCTGTTGGGGAGACGTCCCCGGACTCTCTGGACTGTGAGGCGCTGGTTTGGGTTTTTTAGCTGTCACTGCTCTGGAGTGCCGGCCAGAGCACCACTCGAGGCCTAGACAGATAACCGGACCGATGAAAACCACGAGGAGATGCAAAGAAGGGTTTACATTTTACACAGAAAATGCATTATGTGGATAAAGTCTTCAATCAGATTGCTCAATAAACAGCCTAGTCTTTTAGCTTTGGTTTAGCTTTATTATTTAAATATCTATCCATCCATACATCTATATCTATGTAAAAAAAAAAAAAAATTTAGAAATTACCACCATCAAAAATTAAAAAAATTACGACAATTAAACAATAAACATCAGTCCCACCTGGTCCACAGTCTGTTAAATTCGTCAAGGTCCAAATTGAGTCCAAATGGGATTTTGTTTTTCAATTTCCATATGTCCATTATAATGTCCGTCCAGTCTGATTATAGGTGCAGACCCATTTTTTTGTGTGGCCTTTTTCCCTGCAGCCAAATGTAAGCTCCAAATATATCCATTGATTTTGTCCATGGCAGGAGTTTTCAGGCCCAAATATATACTGTAGTTCCAGTGGAATGGCAATGTTAAAAATAGTCTGTAGCTCTTTGTTGATTTCAGTCCAATATTTCTGAGCAACATGTGATATTGTAGTTCTCCACTGAGATGTATGTATATGTTCAAGAGTAGAAGGAATGCTAGACACAAACTGGGGGAAGGGCTGGATGTTTCATCCTGGATAGTGGCTCTCACGCTCACTAGTCCACGGCCTCCTTCCTTACGGCTAGTGTACAGTCTGTGTGCTGGATTTTGGGGTGGAACCCTCGTTGTATGGTGAGCAGCTTTCAGGTCCTACTGTCTGTGGTCTGTATATCTTCCTTTGGCCACTGTATTATTCCTGCGGGGCATCTGATCACTGGCAGGCGTAGCGGTTTATAGCACACACACATCTGTGTAGCCACTCCTCCAGTTTGGGGGTCACTGCCCCTAGTGCTCTGATGACCACGGGCACCAATTTGGCCTTCACCTTCCACGTCAACCATAACTTTCCTCTGCTGTTGAACCACCACAATGTCTGGTTGGTTTGCCATTACCATTCTGTCAGTCCGTATCTGGAAGTCCCACAGGATCTTGGCTCAGTCATTCTTTACCACCTTTGGGGGTGTTTCCCACTTTGACCCTGGGGTTTCCAGGACCCAAGCTTAGAAAAATGGATGAGACCACTCCCGGGTGAGAAGTGTTTATACACACACACACACACACACACACACACGTGTGTGTGTATATATAAGCTACTTTGTTAGATCTGTTAAAACTCAATGAATTGAGCTGAAAGGACAAAATATTATGGATGATAGTCACTGAATGTTAAAGTCTTTACAAATTACTTTCTATAAAGGTAAGTGTTTGTCAGGACTATTCATGCTCAACAGCTCAAGTATAGACTATTGCAATGCACTTTAAGTCGGTGTCTCCCAGTCTGCTCCCAGACACCAGCACATCACCCCAGGTCTTTTTACTCTCCATTGGCTTCCCTTTTCTTTTAGAATTGATTTAAAATTTTACTTTTTGTTTTTAAAGCTCCAAATGGCTTGGTACCTCCTTATTTGGCTGAGCTTCTGTCTGCCCGAAAACCAAGCAGGGCCTAAAGGTCGACAAATTACTTTCTGCTGGACGCCAGACTCAACACTGGGCTGATCGAGCCTTCTCTGTCGCTGGTCCCAGACTCTGGAACAAACCCCCGACATGCCCACCATCACAGACTTCAGCGTTTTTAAATCTAGGCTTAAAACTCATTTATTCACACTGGCTTTTAACACTCTGCATCTAATCTTTATGTTTCTATATGAAGATTAGATTGGTTTTGTTTGGTTATTTAAGTTTTCTGTGTGTTTGTTTTTGTGATTTTATATTGTACTTTGACTGTATGCATTTGTATTGTGATAAAAGAAAAAATGTCTACTGTACTTGAATTGTATATTGTATGAATGGTGCTATACAAATACATTTTGATATATATATATATACACACACACACACACACACACACATATACATATATATATATATATATATATATATATATATATATATATATATATATATATATATACATACATACATACATATGTAGATATAGATATATGTGTGTGCTTGTGTGTGTACAAAAATGCTAAAATGTTTTCTCTTGCTCCTTTCTTCTAGTCTGTTCCTAAATAGTGCTTGCGATACACAAATCCATCCAATGCTGTTTTAGCTTTTCTACCACTGTTCAGCCTTGTTTGCATCTGTTTCCCTCCTTATACATCTTTTGGCCACTGGCATGTCTCAAATCCTCCATTCTTCATCACAGTAGGACTAACACCACCATTATAAAGGCGTGAAAATGCTCTTTGTTGCTTCAGCAAACCATTGTCTAAACAGAGAATGCTAGAATCACCTCACAAAGCTCTCTGTAATCTTTCACACAATAAAATGATGTTGACAATGGATGTGCGTTTTAGCTGCATCAAATTTGGGTTCTGTGGACATTTTGGATGCAAGTGTTTTGCTTATGAGGTGCAAAATAAAGGAACAATGAAGAAGCGTTGTCTTATTGCACTATAACTAGCATGTCTGCGCTCAGTGCTAGCCATTTGGGTTTCCAAAGCAGAAATTCTCAGTGGTACCCCCATGCCCCCAACTCACTTTGAAGGTGTGGGGGTTTGATGTCTGTAATACAACCTTAAGGTGACTATTTCTTGTTCTTCTTTTTTTTTTCTTAATGTAAATATTGCATAAATCAATTCTTTTTCAACAAAAATAATTTCATTTTCTGTATTCTGGTGCATTTTAGATATAGTTTTAGCAAGTCATTTAATACTCTTTATTTTGAGAGCCCCCCACAGTCCCTACATTTCCTTGCTCAGCACCTGCTGCAGCGTCACCAGGGGCCCTTCTCCTGCTCTTCTGCAGAACAGATCGAGGCTCTAGAAAACCCTACAAACTGCAAACTATTAATGCTTTCTTTTGCATTTATGAAAAACATGATTTAGATATTTGTAAGAAGAAATTGACACTTTGGCTTTGCGCAAGCCGTGGTGTCAGCGCCGCTGTTCACCTCGCCAGCTGATGTCTCGTTTCATTCTCTCTTTTTCAGGGTTTCTAATTGAAGATCAGGCAAATTTTCATAATCTAAATACAGTTTTGCTCTTTGTGGTTCGTAGAATATGTATGCAAAGTTCCCAGCTGTGCCCCTCATCTGTGTCTGTTTGACCCCCGGCTTGCTGCTCCTGCACATCTCAAACTACATATGGAGAGACTCAAGTGTCGCCCACTTGAGTCCTAGCTTGAATTGATAAAAACTAAGGACAGACTATGCCTACTGAAGGCTCCCTGTTTATTTTTATTATTGTAAAAGAACAGTGCAGTTGCAGTGTACTAACTAAATAGCCCATGTCATTCAGTCTAAAGTGCCTGGCCAGGTTGGTGCCCTTCGGAGCGCTCGATGCCAGACGCACTGTGCATTATGTGCTTAATGGGAGCGGCGGAACTGTCTGCGCTCAAAGGAATGCCGCTTAAGGCTGTTCTTCTCAGTTAGTACACTGTTATTGAAGAGCATTTAATTTGTTATCTGAAATGTAGATGCTAGGACATTCCTACTTATGTTTGAAAGTGTGAAGTTTGGGTTGACGTGGGTTTCTCTGGAGTTGTAGTACAAGTTACTAATAGAGGTAACAGAATAAGTAGAAGTTGTATCAGCAGAATTAGTAGTAGCAGTTGTAGATGATAGTTGTAATACTAGTAAATGTAATAATCCTAGCAGATGAAGTAGTTAGAAGCAGGAGTATTAGTAAATATATGGTTTGTGGCAAACTGAGAAGGAACTGTCTGTGGCATGGGCATTCCTGATGACCACCAAGAAATTGTTATCAACCAATCAGAAAAAGTTGTTCACAGCATGCTGGGTTTTTGCTTGACTTCTGAAAAAAAAAAAAGTAAAACAAGACAGCATAGTTGTAAACTGAAATACTTTAAAGTGGTTCTCAACCTTTTTTCACAACCCATTTTTTCCTAATCAATTTTTTTGTAGCTTAACATACAGAGAATACATTATCCCTCTGTGACCCGTTTCTGCCTCTACATCTAACTCTGCTCCTCCAACACAGAAGCGAGAGAGCGAGAGGATGTGAAGGAAAGATGCAAACTCCCAGTTCAATTGACATGGTTAGTCTGCATAATAAGAATCAGTGCTCAGGTGCATGTCTTACATGTCACCAGCTTAGCTTTTTCAGACTGAATCAAAACCATAGTCGAAATTACATTGCATGTCATTACGCAGCCTTTTTAATAGCCTAAGTACGGGGCCTGATGCAGTGGTGCAGGCCGGGCAGAGAACGCTAGAACTGCGGGAGACAAGGGCTGGGGAAAAAAAGTGAATAGCACATCACTAGTGGAAGGTGTGTGGGTCAGTCCACAGCGCTGTGGCATTTGCCTCGGAAAGAAACTTGTGCAGCCGGAACTAATTCCAAAAGGGCATCAGGTTTGACAGTGGCAAGTTCCCCCCATCTCTCCATGAAACCCATACAGGTCAATATTGGTCATTTATCCTTGGGGAAAACTGATCCTTAATACACAACCCTCCCCTCAACCTCACGCCGATGTGCGCAAAAAAAGAGCAAGCGGTCTGCGTGGAGCTGTGGCTCGTCTCACTCAAAAAATATTTTCAACATTGTAACAAACAGGCAGTTTGTTACCTTAAGTACTAGCACCTTCACTAGAGCACTTTAATATTACACATGGCACTTTTGAACATAAATTGCACATTTAAAAAAAGCTACATTGCACATAATTGGTTTTTAAAAGTATTTATTAAATTTGTTTTCCTTTTTACCACTTTTTAAATCCTAGGCACAGTGGCACTTTGATTGGCAGCTGCTGGTCCCTGGAGGGAAAGGAAAACATTAGTTTACCAATTACAATAAATGGTGTTTGTGCAATATCTGTTTGAGAATGGTTTTAAGTGTTGTGTGTTAGTGTATTTTAGTGAAGCGTTTCAGTGAATGTTGATTTTAGTACTTACTCATGTTCTTGTGTCCAGGTGGAAAATGGGTCCCCAGAGGCACGACTTCCCCTTTTTGAGGTTCCAGGTCAGACCATGTGAAGGAAATGTATAGGGGAAGCGGGATAGGTGTTTTAATGATTTAGGGGTTTTTAAGTATATTTGGTGTTTGGGTTTTATATTTTGTAGGGTTTTATATTTAGTTGGTGGGTTTTTGTTTTGTAAAAAGTGGTTAGGATGTTTTTGAAAAGAGCTAAGGTAAATTTATCGTCCCTGTGTTAGCCACAGTGGTTTTTTCCAATTAGTGGAATCAGATAAAAGGCGCCTCATTCCATCAGTCTTGGTCTGCTGCCGAAGAGGAAACTGCTCCTCCTGATCTACGTTATGCACGTTAATTTGACAATTAAAGCTGTGGACCTCGTCAATGTTGTGTCTCACTTTACTCCAACCGCTCAAGGCCAACCTACGTTGCAAACATTAACAGTTTTGAAAATTTTAAAAAGTGTGTTGAGTGCTTTGAAGGTGGAAAAGTGGAAAAGAGCACGTCTCTAACATCACCCCTCGCTCCCAAACAGTACCAACTGTACTACTTCGAGATAGTTATGTCCCCATTGGCTTTTATGTTCAGTGTGACGTGGAGAATAAGTGAGCCAAATTTTGACTGTTAATGACAAAGAAAATGTTTTCATCTCAATGGAAACGTAGGCCACGTTTGTCGGCAGCATTTGTGGGCTGCATGAAATGCATGGATCTATTATAATAACTGGATAAGGCACGCCCCCTCTGTCCGTGATCCAAATTGATTAGTGGACGCTCCGCGGGACTGCAGCCTCAGGCACCAACCATTTCAACAGTTCGGCCTGTAAAATTACCGAAAGTGCGAAATTCTTTTTAGTCTAAATATAAAATAGAAGGAATGTCACTCTTTTGCCGTTTCTAAAATCCTTAAAAATCACATTTTTAACGTCACGGCGAACATGTACACACTCTGGCCGCGCACGCACTCCTCCGTGAACGATCATCAGAAGAGCGCGTGTCGGACGGAAACCAAACAGAAGACAGTGGACGAGACAAACGATGCACGTTCATTGTGTTTTATGTCATTTCGCGCACGTTTTCACACATCATTCAATATGAAGTGTAAATGAACGATTACACAGTTCACACAGGCTAACAAAAGCTAACGTTTAGCTACACAAAAAGAAGCATTCAGAATGATATTCATGAGTTCACGGCTCATGCTTCTGCAAAAGAAACCATTATTTTCGCCATCCAAAAATATTATAAGAGACAAACTGTAGAACTCGCAGACCAAATTAGAGTTGTAGCTATAATCAGACATATTTATTCAATAAACAGAAGTTTATTATTCCTATTAAATAAATTATAAAAATATGTGTATTGCATTTATTAAAGATCGACATGATACAAAAAAGACAATAACACAAGAGAAAATTGAATACAATTAAATATTGCAATAACTCCATTATGTAACAGAGAATGTTTTCTATTTCTTCTGGTTTGATATAAATCGCACTGCAAACAGTGGCAAGAAATTAGTGCATATAGGCCAAAATTAATATTGTGTACATTAATAAATTAAACGTTAATAACAAACAAAACATCCAAACCAAAAACAAAGTGATCTGGGTGAACGATATTAGATCATCTAAATGGGCAAATGTAATTTGTTGTCATTAAATCGGACTTTTCATCTTAACATTTGTTATAATTCTCTTAAATAGCAGAGCTTTACAACATGACTAACTTTATATTTATAGATAGATATAACAATTCATCATTATACATTTCGTAACGACACTCCAAAAGTCCGCTCTAACTGTCCTCAGTCTTTCTACAGCGTTCTGCTGTCGCCGTGCTCGTTCCGACGCCAAAGCGACACAGCGATGTCGTCACAAAAGGGGAGGCACTAGACTCCATATTCAGGAAGTAACGCGGAAGTAGGGAACTTTTTTGGAGACATGCGCCAATGAGCACACGCCATAGGCTTGAATTGGGCGCCATTTTGTTGTCCAGGGGCTTGATGAAATGGGACAGCCTTGTCGCGCAGGTAGTGATGCAACCGGTCTTCAAATGTAGCCTTCGGAGCATGCAG
Organism: Chaenogobius annularis; assembly: GCA_015082035.1. Taxonomy (NCBI): domain Eukaryota; kingdom Metazoa; phylum Chordata; class Actinopteri; order Gobiiformes; family Gobiidae; genus Chaenogobius; species Chaenogobius annularis. Next base: position 1,130,466 of record BJKM01000128.1, on the reverse strand, counting down.
ACCCGGAATTAAAACACAGCCAGCATGTGTGTTCCCTCCTACCTGGGCATGGCAACCTTTGGCTGCAGAAGGTCCTCACACCTGGCTACAGTCAGCAATCAGCAGCAGTACAAGAAGCTCAAAATCAGAATCAGAGAATCAGAAAAGGTTTATTGCCATTGTCAATGAACAGAATTCACAAACATAGGAACTTGTTTTGGCGTTAAGGTGTAACATAAAACACTGAGCAATAATAAAAACAACATATATTCAATCAAAAGGGCATGCATTAGGAAACAATTCAAAATTACTATAGTAGCTCAGCACTGCCAGTTTGTTTGTTGCTTCTTCTCTGCCTGCGGCCTTCATCTTTTCTATCTGTCAACAACTTGACGGAATTAAAACCTGCCTGCCAGCTACTTACAAGCCCGTCCTCAATAAATCCACTCTTCATTCAGGTCTCCTTTTTTGGTCCTATTACTCTATTACAATCGAGACAGGGGCTGAACAAAGCTTTATGGACTTGAATCTTGTCCTTCACTGATCCTCTTCCAGAACCCATTCAGGTCAGTGCATTAAAGTTGTTTTTCTTTTTCAAACTGTTCCCCTCCCTTTGATTCTGTTTGGTAACCTAGCCATCATGAAGCATGTCTGAGTACCTGAATACCTGAAGCTAATCAGGTACTCAGTGAGGAGGGAGCAAAAGTCATTGTACAATAGGATGTAGATAGCCCATCTCAGAGCTGTTACTAAAACAAAGAGATTAGTCTCAAGTGAAACCAATAACACCCTTTTTCAGGAGGTCCCGCCCTGTGGGCAGGGCTTACACAGAGGAGGATACAAAACCTGAGTTCCCAGACTTGATTCACAAATTGAGAATGACTCTTGGATGAGAGTTGAAACGTTTTGTTTTTCTAAAACAGAGTCCAGATGACTGCAACTGAATCTTTTTCTACAATAACCATCATGAAGACATTTCTTTCCTTGTTTTTTCTGCTACTCTGACTCGGCTACCCCTGGTTCAAGATTCATAAACCTGTGATTGACTGGTCTCCCGATAAGCTCATTAGCTGGAGTTCCTTTTGTCATCTGTCTTGTTTGCAGCCTGCTTTTCCTCCATCGGGAGAGGTTAAATCTCAACACCCTTTGTCCGCTCCAAATTTGACATATGATCTGCCTGAATACCTGGGGGAGGCCTTCAGTAAGGACAAGGCACTGTCTTTACCAGGCCCTCTGACTGTGCCATAGACCTTCTTTCTGGAGCCACTCTTCCACCTGCCCACTGGTACAACCTCTCCTGACCTGAAAAAGAGTCCATGGAGACATACATAAAGGACTCCCTTGCAGCAGGTATTAAGCGCCCACCTTCATCTCTTGTCCCTGCCGGTTTCATCTAGGTATCTTGGCCTTTGAGCCTTTGGAGGGTGCCACTATCCTCACCAAACTGAAGATAGTGGCACCCTGCCCGTTGTCCCCCACATTACTCGTACACTCTCCTGCTACTGAAAAAAGAGAATTAAGTCATTACAAAAATCCAACAGAATTGGATCCCAATGTAATCTTAAGAGCCATAGATCCAAATCTATTGTTTAAGAGACAGTCACACTGCAAACACGAGTCAAACTCACTCACGCACTGGACTACTGTCCAAATCCCCGACTCACAAAACAAAAAGAGTTAAAGTGAAAAAGGAGAGTCAAATTGGTCACATCCAAAAATAAAGACATAGGCAGAAAATGAAACAGTAGCTCAAAAAACTCAAGTTGTTGTTTAAATATGATTTGACTGTTGAAGGAGGAAATATTTATTAGATCACAACAATTATATATTTCATTTATATACTGCATTCAATACAGTTACAACAAATATATTTTATTTAAAATATGCATGATACATTAAATATTTTTATTATTTTCAATTTCTGTAATAGTATCTTGAATTAGTTTAGTCAAAAATTTTATTACATAATATCCTATGTGCATACTTAATTACGCACTTAACAAAGCTACAATATCCTTTTCCCGTTTACCTCACGCTCAAACACTTTCCTTTAAATAACAAAAGCTTTGGCACTCTCTTGGGTCAGACATGAGGCTAAATAGAAAGTCAATATTGCTAATTGGAGTGTTTTTTTTCTCTTAATCTTACCACAGAATTCTCATAAAAGTCTACTCAGAGGCAAGATTAGACCATTTAACACCTCCCGATGCCTGCGCTCACACGAGAATATACCTGTTAAGTGCAGTTTGGTCGATAGCTAGGTCTCCACGCGGGATGCTGGGTCTTTAGTCACTCCTGCTTGCCCTGTGTGATCCAGGACTCCGAGGCACTAGCGATAAAAAGGTTTCTTGGCGGGGGAGGTCGCCCTGACATCTTCATCATAATTCCCTAAATACCCCCCATTAGAACAGCTAGCTGCTCTTCTCAATAACACACATTTTCAGAAAAAAAAAGATTCCCTGACATCACACAACTCCCCACAGGCTAGCTCTCTTCATTCTCGACCCGGTAAAGCATATCGTTATCGCTGCAACCAAAGCAACCCTGTCTTCCTGTTCCATAATAATTAGCTATATGGCTTAACGGCGTACTGAGGAAAAAAAGTGAGCATTGAAGTGAGCAGGGCTGAAGAGGGAAGACAATGCAAGGATCATTCCTGCTTTCTCAGTGAGGATAATGGAAAAGAATAAGCAGTTATATGGATAGTGAGGCTGGTTATGCAGGATTGGTTTCATATGATAATTAGCCACGTATGCTAATTGTGGGAGGCTTGATGAATTCATTTTCTGTCTTTCTTCCTAGTGATCCATTTTTCTCATCTAGTTTCATAACAATTGTTCTTCTGTCTCCTTGTGAAAGTGTCACTGAGAATGTACTGGCATATCACAATCAGAATAAACAGGGGTTGGAGATGAAGAAGTGGGGAAAAGTGTTGAATCTTTATATACAGTGAGGAAAATAAGTATTTGAACAATTCAATTCAATGTATTTTTGTAACTCCCAAGATCACCAGCGGTTGCCTCAAGAGGCGACAGTAAAAACAGAATAAACAATGTTCATAGGGACTTGGTAATGTCCCATCATCCCGTGTCCTTAGACCATACCTGGGCATTTGCGGCCGAATCAGGCCCTCGGCCTGTTTTAATCCGGCCCTCCTCCCTGCAGGGATCATATGTGTTTTACTCTTAGTTTCTTTTATTTTTAACTGTCTTGGCGCTGTAACATTTCTGCACTTGTGTCCTTAATAAAGATAACATGAAATGAATGAATAATAGATTCAGTAGCCAGTATTTTACAGAAAAGTGCTTATAACGATAAGAATTTTTTACACCAACGATCGCGGGCCGGCCCTCCGCCACTCGCCTGGATTCCAATATGGCCCTCGAGGAAAAATAACTGCCCACCCCTGCCTTAGACAGATGTACAAAGCTCCTCTGCTTAGAGTTTTTCCGCTTAGAAATTATGGAGGGGTCTGAAATTTACATCGTAGGTGCATTTCCACTGTGAGGGATGTTATTGCAGCATATTAGTATTTGAAGACCTTAGAAAAGCAATGTTAATATTTGGTACAGAAGCCTTTGTTTACAATTACAGAGGTCAAACGTTTCCTTTCGTTCTTGACCAGGTTTGCACACACTGCAGCAGGGATTTTGGCCCACTCTTCTTCCAAAGATTTACTATTGGATTTAGGTCTGGAGACTGACAAGGCCACTCCAGAACATTGATATGCTTCCAGCCACGACCCATCTTCAATGCTCTGACTGAGGGAAGGAGGTTGTTGTCCCAAATTTCACTGTCCTCATCCTGTCCCTTGTGGAAAAAAGCCCCCCAAAGCATGATGTTTCCACCCCCATGTTTCACAGTAGGGATGGTGTAGAGGTGGAGTAGAGGTATTTATAAAGGCAGACTAACAGATCTTTTGAGCGCCAGAATTCTTGCTGATTGGTAGATGTTCAAATACTTATTTGCAACAATAACATTCGTACGTATTTTGAAATCATTCAATGGGATTGTGGAAACGCAGCAACGGTGCTGCCCGATGGTCGATACCGGTGGTCGATACCGGTGGTCGATACCGGTGGTCGATACCGGTGGTTGATACCGGTGGTCGATACCTGTGGTCGATACCGGTGGTCGATACTGATGGTCGATACCGGTGGTCGAGTGGTTAAGGCACAGCAGTGCAGGCTTTTAACCTGCAGTGTCGTGAGTTCAATTCCTGACTCCGAATTTTTACTGCATATCCTCTCTTCTCTCTCATCCCCCATTTCACACTACTTTCCTAGTCCAATAAATTGAAGAACTTGCAAAATCGTAGGGTGTTCAAATACTTATTCTCCTCATGGTATATTTGACCAAGCCAGAAATTCCCATACCCATTGTGATGCATTATTGGGATAATGTCTGGATACAAATTAGGGCCGCAACGATTACTTGAGTAAATCAAATAATTAGATTACAAAAAAGCTTCGATTATTATTTTATTGCCTTGATGATTTGTTTAATGTACAGATTTAATCAAAAACACGTGAATCTGTGGCGCGCGGAGCGCACGGAACGACTTGTGGCGCTTTTGTTTCACACGGAGCTTGTTCCGCTCTGACGAAGGCGCAACAGGAAGAGAGCGGCGCGTTTGAAAGAGTTTTAAAGAGTTTTGATGAGTGAAAGAGCCATGGATCTATTATAATAATCCCGAGCTGCAACTCTAAACACCGCATCTAGCTCCGCCCACCCCATTCCCCGCGCCTTCGACACGCCACCGCGGACCCCCGCGCTCCCCCACTCAACAACTCTGCTTCCCAGTCACAGTTGTACTTTTAAACAGCCAATGCACATGGAAACAGCACGGAGGACCGCGGTTATGTTAGAATAATCTGCTGTGAAACAGAAAGTCCGAGACGCGGAGGTCAAAGTGACCGGCACACGGAGCTAAAACGACAAAACGGCAAAATGCAGAGCTCAAAACACCAGGACCACCGGTCCCACCTAACATAATGTTTTACAAATGTCTTATTTGAAGTTATGTGACAGAGCTACTGTAACTGTTTACAGTCTATGACAAGTTAATGAAGTCCTTTATATATATTCTGTCTATACAAACAGAACAGTTTGGACTGAAGTGAAATGTTGCTGTTTTGGGGACAAATTGATACGAAATTAAGAATATTTTTTTTTTATTTTAAGCAGAAATTCCTTATTTTGTATTTGTTTATTACTATGAACTATAACGTTTATCTAAATGATTTAATATGCGTTTAAATGGTTTACTGAATGTACAAAAAATGTTACCGATTACTTGATTAATCGAAGAAAAGAATCGATAGATTACTCGATTACTAAAATAATCGATAGCTGCAGCCCTAATACAAATTCACTGTACATAAAACTGAAATTCTTATTCTGGCAAGCCCCTTTGACCTTTTAGATAGACCTATCCCTTCAAATGGCAAATGTAATCACTTATATATTTAAATAGACTACTTTCCCTTACTTAAATTTAAGTCAAAGGATTGAAACTACAAGAAATATTTGCTCTGATTTCTTTCTGTTCCAAACTCTTCCAATTTAAATTTTTTATTTTAAATTTTTTTTTAAAGATTTTGTGCCCGTAGGCTTTATTGACAGGAAAGAAGTGTGAAATGGGGGATGAGAGAGAAGGGAGGCCATGCAGTAAATGTCGGAGGTAGGAATCGAACGCACAACACTGCGTCCGGCTGCACTTGGAGCCTGGCATACGTGTGCACCCAATTTCCATTTTGATAAGTAGAATAAAATCATCTCAAGATTGGCAAAGATTGGCAAAGCCTTCATATCCAGTTCAGCTCTACAATTATCAAAAGAAAAATGAGGTTGGGGTTTACCTGTCTAAAAAATGACTTTATTTAAGCTCAAATCTGTACTGATGTAACCCAGAATATGAAGCTCAATGGAAAAATATTGAGTGGTGTTGTGCCGGGGGTTCCTGTACAGGCCTTGCTGGCAGATGATTAATGGTTGAGTCATTTGGAGGAAGTAGAGAACCTCTGGGTAAAATATGTGCTTATGACCTAGCTTTCTACCAAATTATAAAAGAAAATCACATGAAAAGCTTTGATATGTCTAAAAAATTATTTTGACTTGGAGAAACAGGACTTTTATAGGTATTTACAAATAAGGAGTTATTATGACCAAGAAATTATCATCATAACCCTGTGACTGAAAGTTTCCTCAAGGCATACAAATCTGACCTTTCCAAGGTAATAATATTGACATTATATAAATGCATTATCAATCTGGAGAGACATTCAACTATATGAATCAAAAATAAATGGGAAAAAGAAGATAACTTTGTTTTGACAGATGAAGAGTGGGATGAGCATTTCAATGGAAAATCATATGTTTGGAGGAATTTTGTAGGAAAAATGTAACAAGTTTCTTCATAACATCATGTCAAACTGCTCACTTTTCACAATGTCGCGTCAAGGAGGGACTTTTGCTCTGAAATATTGGACTAAGATTAGTAAAACTTGATTTCAGAACTATTTATTTGGGCCTCAAAAAATTGTAATCACTTTCATAATGCCTGTTTGGTAAAGCATTTTCTCATCTATTTCTTGTGAGGTCAAATCATTGATTTATTTCATCCTTTTAATTTCCTGTAGCACTTGAGTATTCCCCTTTTTGGCATTCACCTGCAGCAGTTTTAGTTTTTCTTGCCGATCATTAAAGTTTTTCTCCCTTTGTTTCTTTTTTGCTGAGGCAATGGCTAAAATTTTACCTCTCAAAACTTCCTTAGCAGCAACCCAGAGGATAGGTGGAGAAGTTTCAGCATTGTCATTTTCCTTCTCATAAGTCTCAATGTCGTTTTACTTTTTTCTTTTCTTAAACAAAGGGTCATTGAGCAGGCTGGCATTGAACCTCCAGAGTGTGTTTTTCCTCCAAGTATACAGTGATGTAGTTAGGAGAATGGTCACTTAAATCTATTGTGCCTATATCTGCCTCAGTAATTTTTAATCTGTCGTTATTAAAAATAAGAAAGTAGTCTATTCTGGAGTAGATTGTATTTGGACTAAAAAAAACAATTATTGGCTTGCATTGGGATTTATCCCCCTCCAGATGTCAATCAGTCCTACATTCTTCATTAATTTGTGGAATTTACAACACGAAGATTGTAATAGCTGCCACAGATTACGGTTCCCTCGGAGTGGTTTGCAATCAGGTCTATAATATTGGTATAGAAGGTGATATCGCTCCCTGGTGGAGCATACACATTCAATAGAGTAAAAAACCTTTTCCATTAATAGTTCCTGTTAACCAGTACAAATCTGCCTGGTATTTACTTTCAAAAAGTTGTTCAAAAGCAAAAAACTAAATGTGGATTTATTTTTGATGTTCTATATTGCTTAAATGTGTTCCTTGTAAATGTGTTTTCTAATTTTGTATAATATTTTTGATAATTGTATTGGGTTCAAAATGTCGTTAACGTTAAAGTACGTCACTTGTAACTTTTGCATTGCCATTGGGTTGATTGTATTGATTTGTATACCTATGCTACAAAACTCTCTGGTCGAACGCAGCACACAAGAACTGGCCCCGTGGCTGCTTCTTGTCTGTTTTGGCCAAGGTGATGTGCTCGCTGTGGTAATTGAGGGGACTCCAGTCTCGGATACAAGGGGACTTTCTCTTGATACAAGTCAGGAGGAAGCCCTCAGTTTTTTTTCCCCCCATGACAGCCTCCGGTACTCCCACGAGTTTGCAATAGTTTCAACAGGATCTAGACTCCAAATCCAGTTTAGTTTAGTCCTAAAGCATGAGATGGCAAACTAAAGGTACTCTAGAATGTTTAAAGCCTTTTAACAATGCAAATAATGCATATTTGTCTTTTAAGTGCCAAGTTAAAAGTGCTTGTTTCTTTCCAAGTTTTATACCACTCTGAGACGAACCTGTGGCTCCTGAGACTTATTGTTTTTTAATCTGTTGATTGCACCCTTTAGCAGCATCACAGAGGATGGGCGGAGAAGGTTTAAGTGTTTAAGCTTTAAACCTCCAAAATATGTTTTTTCATTCTTCCGTCTACAGCAGGGGTGTTAAACTTATTTTGGGCCAGGGGCCGCTTTTCGACGCTCAGGCTGGGTCGCGGGCCGAACATAATGTAAAAAATAAAACAATAAAAAATATAGCAAATGTTATAAAGCCTAGTAATAGTTATATGTGGACACTGTTGCACAAATGTGCAGCAGGTGAAAGAGTGAGTCCATATTCATGCATCAGCAGCAGGAACAGGAACATGGACTTGTGATATGATTCTGATATTAAATGTTTGTATCACAGACATGTTAATGTTGCTGCACTAACTCAATATGAGCTACTATTTTTACAGTTTAAGCTTATTTTAGTGACAAATTATTCATGAGGTGAATCAAATGAGAGCTCAAAGCAGCTTCACTCTGTCATGTTCAGACTTTATTACACTCTGACCTGTGTTTTTGACCTTGTGTTTCTTTACCTGTGGCTCATGATCTGCCCAGGTTTTGCACTGGTTTGGATGTTTTCCTCACAGAGTTGTCAGCAAAAGAAGTTTGTTTTCTTGTTGTTAGCTTCACATTAGCGTCGCTTGAGCACAGCATCTAACGTCCACAAAACCGCCTATTTTCTTTTTTCCTCGTGTTTCCCACGATCTGCCCTGGAGCAGAGCGCTACAGGTCATCGCTGCCGGTGTGTTCGAATTTTAAACCTGCTGCGATGAGTGTCGCTCGCTGGTCGCTGTTGTTTGTCGCCTCCGTGTTGCAGCCCAACAGCCCTCGCACACACAGCAGCACAGAGCAGCGCGGGGGAGGGCCGCGCTGCAAAGGATTGTGGCAATTGTAGGTCTAGCGATAAAAACGCGATATATCTATTGAAATGAAATATTATAAACTAGAAATGTTCGGCGGGTCAGATGAAACCGTTCTGGCGGGCCACATCTGGCCCGGGGCCATGAGTTTCACACATGTGGTCTACAGTGAAGAATAATGTCCAGTTCTATTTAACTCGGACATCTGCGTGTTCAGAAACTGAAGAGGAGAGAAAGTCAACAAGATCTACTCTATCATTACTAATACATACCAGCTATAGATGCCAAGATCATGAGATTTCATTACGCATTTCTTTTATTCTCCTAACAAAGTCATCTATACAGACGTCTGGACTTCCGGGTGCCTAACACTCGTTACTCGCGTCTTCATAATTCCGGAGAGTAACGGGCAGCCACAGTTTTGCCAGTATTATAGACACAGAAAAGGAATATGCATGAGAGCCTACGGAAGTCCGTGTGGTTAGGGCTGTGATTGGCTCCTTGCCCATCTGACCTCCACCATGGTCTCCACTTTTTCTCTTTGTCTGCTCGTGTAACCTGAGACTGGTCAAACCTTGGGGTCAGAATGGAAAAATACAGCACCACAGACCAAAGAGCAGCATAACATTGTATAATAGTGAATACAAGATCAATGCATTAGTTATAATATATGATCGATGCCATAATATGTAGTTCTCTTCAGTCCCCCTTCTGAGGTCAAGGACCTCACACAACCGACAGAGGCAGTAATCTGAAAAATCCTGAAAAACAAAGCATAGAAAACACACCAAAACATAATCATCTAGAAAATTTTTACCCGACGATAAACTAAAAAGTGTGTCATTCCAAATCCTCATTCAATGCCTCCCGAGCTTTCTGGGTGAAGACATCTTCTTCGCCCCCTTCAGGCATCATCCTCAGACCTGTTCTAGATCATTGGAATTGCCTTTACATTCACAAATACTCCAGTGGTTGTGCTGCTCAAGGCTTTAGAGACCATACTTCTGAGGAGAGGAACAACACAACAAAACAAAACACAAACAAAACACCAAACAGTAACAAAATAACACCTATAACGAGAAAATCTTTTCTGAAGGATTTATCGGTTTTTCCAAACTATTTAATTGTGCATATTGGGCATAGGACTCGCAACCTGCTAGAGTGGTATAATTTAGTCGCCCGTAAATACTTTGCCATAATAAAACAGATTGTTTCTTGGGTCGAGACAGTAATCGCCACTGAAGTGGGGATTCTCCTCGGAGTGGTGGGGTCTGAAGGAACAACCTAACAGGGACTTCTGAACTTGTGTCGCATTTGCAGTTTATTTTAGCTAATTCTAACCATTTGTTTTACCAACATGATGCTCTTTAATAAGTGTCGTCGCCTCCTAGATCCATTTCCTTCTGAAAGAGACATATTAACATTAGACACATCATAAACCATTGTTGTTCAGGGCATTCATTTCTCCGTTTTCCTTTTTGACAACTGAAGTGTCTTCTTTGCCTTTTCTTAAATCATTTATGATCCAATAATGCATACCTGAGAGAAACCTGAGTTTTCATCTGAACATCGAGATTTACCTCCTTCATTACAATAAATCACAGTCTTTGTGCCGTCATTCATTTTCCACCCCCTTCAGTAGGGCCTTTGGACCTACTTTAGCCATAACAAGGTTTTGAGTGGTTACCATGATACCAGTTGTCCTCATAAAGGAAAGCTTGAGGTTGATCATTCCAAAAGCTTAATCATGAGTCTATTGTGCAGACAGACTGTCTGCAGTCGTCATTAAGCATTGCAAGTTCACGGAGTCGTGGTTCCAGTAAGAGTCCAGGTACAATCGCCATGAATGGCTTGTCCTGCAGGAAGAAGTCCATTAAGGACTGCAAAGAGTGCCAGATTTTCAGTGGACATCCACAAAAAGACCAGATTCAGAATATAAGTTCATGTTCAGAAAGAGTGAAAGCTTTGATCCAACATCATGTTGCAAGAGAGTTTGATTATGACTGGATTCATTTGTAGAGAGGTAAAGCATTCAGGAGTGTGATCATAAAAGGATCCAATAGGGTGGACACATTAGAGAATAACTTGACCTTTGTCCGTCCCTGTCTTTTTGCCTAGAACCCCATTGTCCTGAGTCACATTGTGATGGAAGTGTCAAAAATGAAACGGTTTGGTGTAGTCTGGATGGCTAAGTCAGCACATGGCAGTCAGGTGCCTTTTTAAGTCAGTTGAAAGCTTGGTCAGCTTCCTGAGTCAGTCCAGTCGTGCTTGTAGTTCTCTGACGCCAGCTTGCTTAATGATTGCTCTCGTGGTGCAGTCTCACCAGTGTAGTCAGGGACATGATAGTGAGAATAGTTAGCCAATTCTAAGAAAGAGAAATCTTTAACTGTTTCTGGTCTGGAGCGTTCAAAATCGACTGTTTCTGGCTTGGAAGTAGGTTTTACACAACTAGCGAAATAATTTCCCCAAAAATGTAACTTGTGGTCTACAGCATTGTAGCTTCTTTTTAGAGACTTTAAATCCATGTTCATACAAGTCAGGACAGAACAACGACAGGCCATTTGCAAGCAATCTGCTGCTGAAGCGGAACCAACGAGAGATGTTATCATGTACTGAACCACCACAGAACCAAGAAGCACGTCAATATTTTTCAAACATTCCTTAAGAACCCGATTGAAAATGGCCGGCCGAGTTTTTGTTGGCCTTGCGCAAAACTTTGTACTGGAGTTTGACCCCACATGAGTGAAAGCAAATTGATATCTGCAATCAAGAGCCAACGGGATTGTAAAGAAGGCTTGAGTCAGATCAATAACTGTGAAGAATTGCATTTCAGGTTCTAGAAACGAGAGACACTTGTGTGGGTCCGGCACCGGTAGCAAGGGAGTTGTTGTGACGTCGTTAAACATGTGATCCTGTTGTACTTCAAAGTGACAGGTTTCATGCTTAGTACATTTACCAATATCAGCAGGGCCCTGGGCCCAAAGGGATTGTGGAAATTTGTTGAGCATTTCTTCAAGCACTCATTGATCTGTCAGCTCTCTGCCATGTGATCTGGAAATATACTCCTCCTCAGCCACCACCGTGTCTGTTTGTTGTCAGTTAAATCTTGTAAGCCTTTGTAGAATGGCTGTATGAACGCCCTCTACTTGTGTTTGTCCCCAATCGACAGTTTGATTTAGCTTTTATGTCAATGGTCCTAATTCTCGTGCCTCGTGTCCTGGACCAAGGAAAAGTGAAATATTGTGGTCTGTCAGTGAATCTCTTTTTAATATGGCTTCAAATCATCAGGCAAAATAACTGGGGCAACAACTCCTGATTCATGAACATAAAAATGAGTAGATTGTAATTGTGTATAAATTTCTCTAACATGTTTCATTGAGTCTACTTGGTATTGTAAATCTGTGTTGCGGTCATAAAAGAGTGTAACATGTAATGGGTCAGCAGGAGGAGCATATGGATGTGACATCATGAACCATGGCTTCCATTGAAGCATTTTGGCATTATAGTCCGTTCAGTTCAAGTGTTCCTGGTTCTAACAGTCCCCAGTAAATGGTCACACAGGGAGGATCTGTCAAATCTGCTTGTGCCAGAAAGAGTCCAGGTGTTCGTGAATGAGTGCACTTGATGGAATGTCCATTTGGCCAAGACACGATCATGTTGTCAGGGTGCAATGGATTGTGGCACCAGTGGCTTGTAGAATGTCTCTTCCCAGTAAATTTACTGGAGTTTGTGGTGAGTGAATTCATCTTCGTTCGAATCCACTATCCAGCGTTCTGTCCACCACGGTTCCAGGGAGGACGACTTCGTCCCTGTCCTCCTCTATTTCCAAAGTCTCTCTTGTTGTGGAGTGCCTTTTATTTTGACTGTTGGGCAAACACGAGCCCAATGCTCTGGACTCCCGCAGATGTAACACACGTTGAAGGACTGTTGTTGGTTATACTTGTGGATTGTATTGTTGTCCATAGTTTAGACCTCGTCCTGCTCCTCTGCCTCCCCTCTAAAGAGGTCTCTGTTTGTTCCTTGGTTACTATGTACTTGGACGTGTGTGTGAGGGGATGTAAGAGACCCTAAGGCTGAGGAGTGTCGCGTATAGACGCTTGCGGGGTGTAGGGGGTCTCTGAGAGGGTGGGTGTGATTTGTTAATCAGCCGTTGTTGCCATCATTTGAGTTTTAACTTTTGTATCATTATGGTTTTAATTTGAGTCTGGGAGTGCCTCTAGAACTCCTTTTAAAAGAGCAAGTGGTTTGTGCAGTGTGGCATGGGTGGTGTGCATGGAGCTGACATATTTTTGAATGCAGCTTTCCATGTTTGTGTTTGGACAATCACCAGGTGAGAATAATGGAAGCTCGGTGGTGTTGGCTGAGGTGGAGGATATCTGGCTTCTACTTGAACCAGGAAAGCAGCAGAATGTGTACTAGTAATGCTATTTTTATTTTTATTTTATTTTATAGTCATTTTTTAATTATTAAAATTGTTTCTTAATGCATTACCTTTTCGATTGAATATATGTTATTTTTATTGTATTATTGCTCAGTGTTTTATGTTGCATTTTAACGCCGAGACAAGTTCCTATGTTTGTGAATTTTTGTTCATTGACAATGGCAATAAACTCTTTCTGATTCTGAGAATACTGGATCAAATGTGTCTTGTACCGTGTGTGCAGCCATGTCCATATCTCTCCAAATTCCTCTGCTACGTGTGCCGGAGCGCACTCTGCCAAAAGGGCTTTCATGTCTCCCACTGCTAATGTCGCATTTGAGGTCGCATTTTTGACCGCCTCAAACCAAGCTCATCCTTCTTGTTGGAGCATTGGAAGTTTAGCTTTCAATAGTGCCAGTTCTGCACCGGACAATGGTTGATAGGTCATCCTCGCATTACCCGTGTTGTCTGCCTGTCCGATTGGAACCAATGGTAGACGCCGCCCCATGATGTCTTACTTCTGTGGGGGGAAAGTCCCTTAATAATCATCTGTTGTTGGGCTATTTGTAAGTCCTTGAGTTTAACTTTATTTTTTTGCGTCTTTGAGTCTTCTGTTCCAGTCATTGTCACTCTTGTCTTCACCTCGTTTCATTTTAGCTAATCCTGCAGCTAATGTACTTCGTTCCCCAGATAAATTTCAAAAAGTGTCTGTCTAGCCTCATGAGATTCTGCATTATCTGTGTCTTCCTCTTCGCTATTTGAGTCATCTGTAGATTTTATGTAACTTCATCCATCATGTTTCTAACCTGAAACACAACTTCTTTAGTGACCGCTGCAGTTTGTCCTGTGGCAGCGGCTGCGTAAAGCGTTTAGTTAATTCGTCAATGTTTGCTTCGTCCAACGCAATTGTGTCTCTGTTCACTGATTTGATTAGAGCTGCTTTTTCCGTTCTAACAGTCCATGTAGTTGCGGGTATACGCCACTAGAGGGCGCGATTGTATCATCTGATCCATATGCGGGGAGGGGCCGATGGTAGAGGGGCCTTGGCTCTGCCTCCAGTGACGGAGCTGGCTCCTCCTACCGCGGGTGGACGAAAATCCTCTTCCTCTTGTTCCGTTTCTCCGTGGCAGCTCCAGGATCAGTTTCCGCATTTTTAACTACTTACTTCTTTGTCTTTGAGGCCTTCTCGTTTCACCTCTCGTGAGGCCTTTTTTCATTCATTTGAGTTCGCTCCGCGACGAGAACTTTTCAGCGCACATTTCCTCGACTCCGCCTCCAAGGACCGCACAGAACTTTCAGCGCACATTTCCTCGTCTCCGCGCACCGCACAGAAACAACTCAAATCCACTTTCCAATTGCCTTTTGTAACTTCTTACTCTTTTGAGCTTCGAGAGCGGATTTCTCTCTCTCCATACTTACTTAACCCACTTTTCACAGTCTTATTTTTTTTTCGCCATTTTCCTTTGTTCTCAAGTTTCACTTACCGTGACGTCACGCACCGCACCGTCACGTGCACGCGCCTTCGCGTGCGCGCGCCTTACGCTCGCGTCTTCACCTCCCCCCGCCTTTTTTCGCAACAGTTCTTTGTCTCACTTTTACAACTATTTAACCAATTTAACAAATTTAGTAGTACTTTCCTGATTAACCCGGTCTAGACCATACTAGACTAAATGAATCGGAGGGACTCAAACCCACGCATTTATTGTCCCGGACAGAAAGGCTCTTACACGCGTAGCCTTTTAAGAGTTTCAGACGGCCCTGAGTCCGTTCTACGGCTACCCAGTAACGTTTTATTCCGTACATGCGTCCATGTGTTAACGCAGGAGTTCCATCGACACGCACCCAAAGGGCTTTTAAAGAATTAATATTCAGCGTGTTAGTACTTTATTCTTTTCTTCTCTCTTTCTACATATGACTATTTATTCCGTTTACTTATTAAATTTGGTTTTTAATTAATAATTTGGATATGTGAGCCCTATAACGCCTTTCCCTGCTTCATTCCACCATCAATTTACAGATTTTAGCTTAAAACCAACAATTCCCAAGTTTCCTAAACTAAAATTTGGAAAGTTAGCCAATAGACATACTTTGAAACTCCCTAAAAAAGTGAGAATCAAAAATGTCTTACCTTAAACTAGGAGGGCGCGCCCTGGAAAAGTTGGTTTTCCGCCGTGGGATGAAGTGCTGGTATGTCTACCGCAATGTGTCCAGTGGAACGGAACGCCGCCGTTCCCCTGTGTTGAGCACGGACCTCTCCTCCGTGTCTCTGGTTGTTGACAGCTCTCCCCCTTCAGCACGACTCGGGGTCACCAATTGAAGAAATATGTCCAGTTCTATTTAACTCGGACATCTGCGTGTTCAGAAACTGGAAGAGGAGGAGAAAGTCAACAAGATCTACTCTATCAGTTACTAATACATACCAGCTATAGATGACCAAGATTCATGAGTTTCATTACGCATTCTTTTATTCTCCTAAACAAGTCCATCTATACAGACGTCTGGACTTCCGGGTGCCCAACACTCGTTACTCGCGTCTTCATAGTCCGGAGAGTAACGGGACAGCCACAGTTTGCCAGTATTATAGACACAGAAAATGAATATGCATGAGCCTACAGGAAGTCCGTGTGGTAGGGCTGTGATTGGCTCCTTGCCCATCTGACCTCCACCATGGTCTCCACCTTTTTCTCTTTGTGTCTGCTCGTGTAACCTGAGACTGGTCAAACCTTGGGGTCAGAGTGGGAAAATACAGCACCACAGACCAAAGAGCAGCATAACATTGTATAATAGTGAATACAAGATCAATGCATTGTATAATGGCGAATATATGATCAATGCATAATATGTAGTTCTCTTCAACAGTGATGTAAATTTGGGCGCAATCACTTAAATCTGTTGTGTCTGTATCGACCTCAGTAATTCTTTATTGAAAATAAAAACATTTATTCTCGTATTGACCGTATGTGAATTTGCAAAATGGGTCCTTCAGATATCAATGAAGTAGTATCGCTCCCTGGTGGAGTGTAAACTAGACCTGTACAAATCTGCCATCTTTATCTTTTAAGTAAAAAAATGTTCAAAAGCTATTCAATTTGAAACCAATATTGCAGCTCCTCTTTTATGTTTAGCTTTGAAGGAGAAATAGTACAATTTATTATACACATACTCTATAAATCTTATTTATTTCTTTGTTTATTTCGACTTTGTTGTCGTGTCATATGACCTCCAGCCGCGTGTCTTGGACACTCAGGTAAAGAGAGGGGCGGAGCTATCAACCGATCACCACCTGTTGGTGAGTTGGATCCGCTGGCGGCGGAGGAAGCCGGACAGACTTGGCAGGCCCAAGCGCATAGTGAGGGTCTGTTGGGAACGTCTCGTGGAGCCCGCTGTCAGCAGGGTTTTCAATTCACACCTCCAGGAGAGCTTCTCCCAGATCCCGGGGGAGGCTGGGGACATTGAGTCCGAGTGGACCATGTTCTCGACCTCCATTGTCAATGCGTCTGCTCGGAGCTGTGGTCGCAGGTCTCAGGTGCCTGTCACGGCGGCAACCCCCGAACCCGGTGGTGGACACCGGAAGTAAGGGATGCCGACAGGCAGAAGAAGGAGGCCTATAAGGCCTCTTTGGCTTGTGGGTCTCCTGAGGCCATTGATGGGGAGGCCATGGAGGAGGACTATTGGTCGGCCCCAAAGAAATTCTGGCAAACCGTCCGACGCCACCGTTTACGGTGCGGGTGGAGACCTGCTTACCTCGACTGGGGATGTCGTCGGACGGTGGAAGGAATACTTTGAGGACCTCCTAAATCCCACTGTCACGTCTTCCGAAGAGCAAGTAGAGTCTGAGGACTCGGAGGCTGACTCATCCATCACCCAAGCCGAAGTCAGTGAGGTTGTTGGCAAACTCCTCGGTGGCAGGGCTCCGGGGGTGGATGAGATATGCCCTGAGTACCTAAAGTCTCTGGACGTCTTGGTTGAGGAGGGGACAGTGCCTCTGGACTGGCAGACTGGGGTGGTGGTCCCTCTGTTCAAGAAGGGGGACCGGAGGGTGTGTTCCAACTACAGAGGGATCACACTCCTCAGCCTCCCCGGTAAGGTCTATCCCAGGGTACTGGAGAGAATATACAACCGATAGTCGAACCCCAGATTCAGGAGGAGTGGTTTTCGTCCTGGTCGTGGAACACTGAACCAGCTCTATACTCTCCATCGGGTGCTCGAGGCTTCATGGGAGTTTGCCCAACCAGTCCACATGTGCTTTGTGGATCTGGAGAAGGCTTTCGACCATACCCACGGGGTGTCATTTAGGGGGTGCTGCGGGAGTACGGGGTCCGGGGCCCTTTGCTCAGGGCTGTCCGGTCCCTGTATGACCGGAGCAGGAGCTGTGTTTGCATGGTCGGAAGTAAGTCAGACCTGTTCCCAGTGCGTGTTGGACTCCGCCAGGGCTTCCCTTTGTCACCAGTTCTGTTTATTGTTTTTATGGACAGAATTTCTAGGCGCAGTCATGGGTCGGAGGGGGTCCGGTTTGGGGAACACAGGATCTCATCTCTGCTGTTTGCAGATGATGTTGTCCTGATGGCTCCATCAAACCTGGACCTGCAACATGGACTGGGACAGTTTGCAGCCGAGTGTGAAGCAGCTGGGATGAGAATCAGCACCTCCAAATCTGAGGCCATAGTTCTAACCGGAAAAATGTGGTTTGCCGTCTCCATGTGGGTGGGGAGTCCTTGCCCCAAGTGGAGTATCTCAGGGTCTTGTTCACGGGTGAGGATCGATGCAGCGTCTGCAGTGATGCGGTTGCGGCATCGGACTGTTGTGGTGAAGAAGGAGCAGAGTCGAAAGACAAATCTCTCGATTTACCTGTCAATCTACATTCCTACCCTCACCTATGGTCATGAGCTTTGGGTAGTGACCAAAAGGACAAGATCGCGGATACAAGCAGTCGAAATAAGTTTCCTCCGCAGGGTGGCTGGGCGTTCCCTTAGAGATAGGGTGAGGAGCTCAGTTATACAGGAAGAGCTCGGAGTATAGCCGCTGCTCCCAGCTCTTGGTCTGCCTGCTTGCACCGGTGTTATAAACTTGTGTAGCATCGGCATTTTTAGTCTTCGCAGATGTAAGATATGGGCTAATACTAGCATCAACAATACACTCTTACATGACACACAAGTCTTTATAATGGGACATGTCATTACAATTAACATCTGCACATAGAATAGCATGCCTGGGAAGATGCATATTACTTATATTAATATCGGTTCTCATGCAGTAGTTCATAAGATAATTTTTGACGGTTTGGCATTACTCTCTACAAGATGGGAGCCCTATGCTACAAAGAAATTATTTTTTTACATCCAAACAAATGGTATGCACATACAAAATGTTTACAGATCTAAGAACGGAATGTTCATCATCATTGCTAAAGCAATGGTCGAGCCATGACGTTGTATGCCATGCCTCACTTATAAGTATAACTGTCTGATGACAACAGCTTAATGGAGAATGCAAGATTATTTTCCTTACAGAACTGTAGCATATGTCTGGCAAACATAGACTGGTCTTCTGATATATCGGCATTCATATCACCTACCACCAAACATAGTATATTGAGTATATTGATGCTCATAATTAAATATACATCTATTTTTGTGTGAATAAAAAGGTTTATAAAAACAAGTCTATTGATATAGTCATCTTAATTTTGTCTCTCATATGTTAGCGCAACTTTACAGATGTAATTGTGTTAATTGTACTGAATTTGCCCTTATTCATTTTCCGATGCTATGAAACTCTGGTCAAACACAAACCATAAACACAGGGACTGCAAAAATCTGAAACTGAAAAACAAAAGGATTCTAGCCAGAAACATTTGATGAACACAAATCTAGATCAAATAAAAAAAACGGAGGGACCCACAGCCCTCTCGCCCCAGAACAGCAGCAGAAGGTACAGCAGATGTTGATGGAGGAGAGTCAAGTGTTGGCTAAAGATGACTGGAACATGGGATGTTTTAACGGACTGGAAATGAACAATAAGCAAAAAGACAATGTCCCGGTGCAAAGGACGTATAATTCCATACCACGTCATCTTTATCAGGAAGTATCGGCACATATGCAAGACCTGTTTAGTAGAGGATGGATCCAGGAATTACGTTCAAACTTTTCCTCACCTAATGTCTGCGTCCGAAAGAAAGATGGGAGACTCCATCTCTGTGTGGATTACAGATTACTTTGCCCAATCGCCATCCCATCCCTCGGATCCAGGACATTGTAGAGAATCTTGGGGAAAACTCTCTGTCCTGGATCAAGGAAAGGCATACCATCAAGGTTTTGTGAGTGAGAGGAGCTGACCATCTACTTCCTTTATTACACTTTGGGGTCTGTATGAGTTGGTACGTATTCCTTTTGGACTCACAAATAGCCCAGTAACATTCAGGCTCTACATGGAAAGCTGTCTTGGGGATTTGAGGGATGAAGTGTGTGTCCCTTACCTCGACGATGTCCTGGCCTGCAGCCATAGTTTTGACCAACATGTACACAACGTGAGACAAGTGTTGCAATGAAAAAAACTATCTGGCATTAAACTGAGATTAACAAAGTGTGAGTTCTTCAAGCGTGAGGTGTCTTATGTGGGGCGCATCATCTCCCTAAACCCCAAAGTAGTAGTGGCAGTCGGAGCTCCCATCTTGAGACCCCATCTACTGTCAGAGAGGAAGTTGATGGGATTCCTCAGCTACTTCAGATCGTACATCCAAGACTTCTCAAGAACTGCAAAACCCCTCTATGACCTTTTCTCAAAGTCCAAGTCAGGAGAAAAGAGGCCCCAAAAGAAGCCCTCAAGTTGCCAGTCAGCCCAGCTTCTTCCATCACATCAGGGGCAGTGGACCACAATTCACCAAGCAGCACTACAAAAACTTGGGAATTATCGGATTAACCCGCAGGTAATGCCCTATCCAGACCTGGAAAAGCCCTTTATCCTGCATCTGAGGCAGTTAAGGCAGCAGAAGGAGGCAGCCGTAGGGCTGGTGACAGGGGGCGCTACAAAGACGCAAAGTATGGATTTAGCAAAGAGGTTTCTCGAGCGAGATCACAGTACAATACGCGTCTGAAGCAGCAATTCTCTGACCCCGCCTCCGTGTGGAGGGGGCTCCGGCTCCTCACCAACCACAAGCCCGAACCCCTGCTGCAGACAATCGAAAACTGGCTGAGCAACTCAACACCTTTTACTCCAGGTTTGATGTGACCACCCCCTCCCCCACGGTGGCCACCTCCGCCAACCAAGCGCTGACGTCTGTAGTCATGAAGTCATTTGAACGCCTGGTCCTGCCCCACCTCAAGTCCTTCACCTCCTCCCTGCTGGACCCCCTGCAGTTTGTCTACAGAGCCAACAGGTCTGTAGACGATACTATCAAACCTGGCACTCCACTTCATCCTGCAGCATCTGGACTCCCCGGGAACCTACGCCAGGATCCTGTTTGTGGACTTCAGCTCTGCTTTCAACACCATCCTCCCTGCTCTGCTCCAGGACAAGCTCACCCAGCTCAACGTGCCTGACTCCACCTGCAGGTGGATCACTGACTTCCTGACGGATCAGAGGCAGTGCATGCGTCTGGGGAAGAATGTCTCAGACACTCAGACTATCAGCACAGGAGCTCCACAGGGCTGTGTACTTTCCTCCTCTGCTCTTCTCCCTGTACACAAACTGCTGCACCTCCAGCCACGACTCCGTAAAACTCATCAAGTTTGCGGACGATACCACCCTCATCGGGCTCATCTCGGACGGGGATGAGTCTGTCTACAGGAGGGAGGTGGACCGGCTGGTGTCCTGGTGCAGCGGTAACAATCTGGAGTTCAACGCCCAGAAGACAGTGGAGATGATCGTGGACTTCAGGAAAGCCACAGCCCCCCAGCCCTCCCTCATCATGACAGACTCCCCCATCACCACCGTGGACTCCTTCCGCTTCCTGGGCACCACCATCACCCAGGACCTCAAGTGGGAGCCCTCCATCAGCTCCCTCATCAAGAAGGCCCAGCAGAGGATGTACTTTCTGCGGCAGCTGAGGAAAGCCAAGCTGCCAGGGCAAGATGATGGTGCAGTTTCTACACGGCCATCATTGAGTCCATCCTCACCTCCTCCATCACCGTGTGGTACGCTGGAGCCACAGCCAGGGACAAACAGAGACTACAGCGCATTGTGCGTTCTGCTGAGAAGGTGATCGGCTGCAGACTTCCATCTCTGCAGGACCTGTACGTCTCCAGGGCTCTGGGACGAGCAGGTCGGATCACAGCTGACCCTTCTCACCCTGGACATGGTCTATTTGAACCACTCCCCTCAGGCAGGAGGCTATGGTCCATCCGGACCAGAACCTCCCGCCACAAGAATAGTTTCTTTCCCTCTGCCGTTGGACTCATGAACACTTCAAAACACCTTTAACTGCAAATATTCAACCACTCACTGCACTGTCACTTTCTGCACTCAAACTGTAAATCTAACTGTAACTCTTGTGTACATAGAAATGCCTATTTTTATTTTTATTGTATAGTAATTTTAAATTGTTTCTTAATGCATGCCCTTTTTGATTGAATATATGTTGTTTTATTATTGCTCAGTGTTTCTATGTTGCACCTTAAGGCCGAGACAAGTTCCTATGTTTGTGAATTTTGTTCATTGACAATGGCAATAAACTCTTTCTGATGTGGATGCTTCAGAAAAAGGAATGTGCTGTTCTCTATCAAAGACAAAGGGGAGTCCATCCATCCATCCATCTTCTTCCGCTTTATCCGGGGCCGGGTCGCGGGGGCAGCAGTCTAAGTAGGGACTCCCAGACTTCCTTATCCCCAGACACTTCCTCCAACTCCTCCGGGGGGATCCCGAGGCGTTCCTAGGCCAGCCGAGAGACATAGTCCCTCCAGCGTGTCCTGGGTCTTCCCCGGGGCCTCCTCCCGGTGGGACATGCCCGAAACACCTCCCTAGGGAGGCGTCCAGGAGGCATCCAGAACAGATGCCCTAACCTCAGCTGGCTCATCTCGACGTGGAGGAGCAGCGGCTCTACTCCGACCGCTTGTATCCGCGATCTTGTCCTTTCAGTCACTACCCAAAGCTCATGACCATAGGTGAGGGTAGGAACGTAGATTGACCGGTAAATCGAGAGCTTTGTCTTTCGACTCAGCTCCTTCTTTACCACAACGGTCCGATGCAACGACCGCATCACTGCAGACGCTGCACCGATCCGCCTGTCAATCTCACGCTCCATCCTTCCCTCACTCGTGAACAAGACCCCGAGATACTTGAACTCCTCCACTTGGGGCAAGGACTCTCCACCCACCCGGAGAGGGCAAGCCACCTTTTTCCGGTCGAGAACCATGGCCTCAGATTTGGAGGTGCTGATTCTCATCCCAGCTGCTTCACACTCGGCTGCAAACCGTCCCAGTGCATGTTGCAGGTCCAGGTTTGATGGAGCCATCAGGACAACATCATCTGCAAAACAGCAGAGATGAGATCCTGTGGTCCCCAAAACCGGACCCCCTCCGACCCCTGACTGCGCCTAGAAATTCTGTCCATAAAAACAATGAACAGAACCGGTGACAAAGGGCAGCCCTGGCGGAGACCAACACGCACTGGGAACAGGTCTGACTTACTGCCGGCAATGCGAACACAGCTCCTGCTCCGGTCATACAGGGACCGGACAGCCCTGAGCAAAGGGCCCCGGACCCCGTACTCCCGCAGCACCCCCCAAAGGGCACCCCGTGGGACACGGTCGAAAGCCTTCTCCAGATCCACAAAACACATGTGGACTGGTTGGGCAAACTCCCATGAACCCTCGAGCACCCGATGGAGAGTAAAAGAGCTGGTCCAGTGTTCCACGACCAGGACGAAAACCACTCTGCTCCTCCTGAATCCGAGGTTCGACTATCGGTTGGATTCTCCTCTCCAGTACCCTGGAATAGACCTTACCAGGGAGGCTGAGGAAGTGTGATCCCTCTATAGTTGGAGCACACCCTCCGGTCCCCCTTCTTGAACAGAGGGACCACCACCCCGGTCTGCCAGTCCAGAGGCACCGTCCCCGACCGCCACGCGATGTTGCAGAGGCGTGTCAACCAAGACAGTCCTGCAACATCCAGAGACTTTAGGTACTCGGGCGTATCTCATCCACCCCAGGAGCTCTGCCACCGAGGAGTTTGCCAAGCAACCTCAGTGACTTCGGCTTGGGTGATAGATGAGTCAACCTCCGAGTCCTCAGTCTTTACTTCCTCTTCGGAAGACGTGACAGTGGGATTTAGGAGGCCCTCAAAGTACTCCTTCCACCGTCCGACGACATCCCCAGTCGAGGTCAGCAGGTCCCCACCCGCACCGTAAACGGTGTTGGTGGAACACTGCTTCCCCCTCCTGAGGCGCCGGACGGTTTGCCAGAATTTCTTTGGGGCCGACCGATAGTCCTCCTCCAGGGCCTCCCCGAACTCCTCCCAGACCCGGGTTTTTTGCCTCTGCGACAGCACACGAGCTGCGGCACGCCTGGCCCGCCGATAACCGTCAACGGCCTCAGGAGTCCCACAAGTCAAAGAGGCCTGATAGGCCTCCTTCTTCCGCCTGACGGCATCCCTTACTTCCGGTGTCCACCACCGGGTTCGGGGGTTGCCGCCGCGACAGGCACCTGAGACCTTGCGACCACAGCTCCGAGCAGCCGCATTGACAATGGAGGTCGAGAACATGGTCCACTCGGACTCAATGTCCCCAGCCTCCCCCGGGATTTGGGAGAAGCTCTCCCGGAGGTGTGAATTGAAGACCCTGCTGACAGCGAGCTCCGCAAGACGTTCCCAACAGACCCTCACTATACGCTTGGGCCTGCCAAGTCTGTCCGGCTTCCTCGCCGCCGCCAGCGGATCCAACTCACCACCAGGTGGTGGTCGGTTGACAGCTCCGCCCCTCTCTTCACCCGAGTGTCCAAGACACTCGGCCGGAGGTCAGATGACACGACAACAAAGTCGATCATTGACCTCCGGCCTAGGGTGTTCTGGTGCCACGTGCACTGGTGGACACCCTTTTGCTTGAACATGGTGTTCATTATGGACAGTCCGTGACTAGCACAGAAGTCCAATAACTGAACACCGCTCGGGTTTAGATCGGGGAGGCCGTTCTTCCCAAATCACCCTCTCCAGGTGTCACTGTCGTTGCCCACGTGGGCGTTGAAGTCCCCCAGTAGAACAACGGAGTCCCCGGGCGGTGCACTGTCCAGTACCCCTCCCAGGGACTCCAAGAAGGCCGGGTACTCAGCACCGTTGTTCGGCCTAAAAAAATACTTGATTTCATCTCAAATCAGAGCGTTGCTGTGCTGTTCTGACCCAGAATATGAATATGATATTAATGTTGTTGCCGGGAGTTCCTGTTCAGGCATTACTGGCAGATGACAGCCAGGTTGAAATCTGTTCTTACAACATGAAAAGAAGCAAATCAAAACAACACAAACTAAACAAAGATGTTAAAATCTTAAAATGGTTGGCCTACGATCAAAATGTAACACCTAACAGCACAGACTCAAGATTTAAGGTCTGGACAACAAAAGGTATAAAGGTATAAATCGTCCCAGAGCTCTGGAGACGTACAGGTCCTGCAGAGATGGACGTCTGCAGCTGATCACCTTCTCAGCAGAACGCACAATGCGCTGTAGTCTCTGTTTTGTCCCTGGCTGTAGCTCCAGCAGAGGGCGCTGTAGTCTCTGTTTGTCCCTGGCTGTGGCTCCAGCGTACCACATGGTGATGGAGGAGGTGAGGATGGACTCAATGATGGCCGTGTAGAACTGCACCATCATCTGCACTGGCAGCTTGGCTTTCCTCAGCTGCCGCAGGAAGTACATCCTCTACTGGGCCTTCTTGATGAGGGAGCTGATGGAGGGCTCCCACTTGAGGTCCTGGGTGATGGTGGTGCCGAGGAAGCGGAAGGAGTCCACGGTGGTGATGGGGGAGTCTGTCATGATGAGGGGGGGCTGGGGGGCTGTGACTTTCCTGAAGTCCACGATCATCTCCACTGTCTTCTGGGCGTTGAACTCCAGGTTGTTACCGCTGCACCAGGACACCAGCCGGTCCACCTCCCTCCTGTAGACAGACTCATCCCCGTCCGAGATGAGCCCGATGAGGGTGGTGTCGTCCGCAAACTTGATCAGTTTTACAGAGTCGTGGCTGGGAGTGCAGTAGTTTGTGTATAAGGAGAAGAGCAGAGGGGAAAGTACATAGCCCTGTGGAGCTCCTGTGCTGAAGTGTCTGAGACATTCCTCCACAGCCACGCGCACTGCCTCCAATCCGTCAGCAAGTCAGTGATCCTCCTGCAGGTGGAGTCGGCAGGTTGAGCTGGGAGAGCTTGTCCTGGAGCAGAGCAGGAAGGATGGTGTTGAAAGCAGAGCTGAAGTCCACAACCAGGATCCTGCCATAGGTTCCTGGTGTCTTAAAGTGGCAGGAGAAACACTGTCTTGTCCAGCAGCTTTTCAGGGGTTGGATTTCCGAAATAGCCTGTTTACATCCTGTTCCTGAACTGAGAGAGTGGTGGGGGGACCAGGGTTGGGTTGGCAGAAGTGGCCACCGTGGGGAGGGGGTAGTCACATCAAACTTGGAATAGAAGCTGTTAAGTTGCTCAGCCAGTTTTCGATTGTCTGCAGCAGGTGGGGCTCAGGGCTTATGATTGGTGAGAAGCCGGTGTCCACGCCACACGGAGGCGGGGTTGTTGTCAGAGGACTGCTGCTTCAGACGCATATTGTACTGTGATCTAGCTCGAGACACCACTTTGCTAAATCCATACTTTGCATCTTTGTAGCTTTGTAGCTTTGTAGTCACCAGCCCTGTGCACTGCCTCCTTCTTTGAAATATATTATATATGTATTATATACATATATATATATTTCAAAGCAGTACTTGAATTAGTAGTAACAGCAGTAATAATGCTTTTTGATTAATGCTATGAAAAAGATCTCTCTTATAAAAAAGTAATTTATATTCACTTTCACCTGTAGTGAGTTTTTCGTTCACCTCTAAACAATGCTTGATAGCTGATCTTGGAGGATTGTCATTTAAGCTCAATATAACCATTTATTGCTAATGACCAATAGGAGAAAGCTTGATGGATTCTCTTTCCTATGGTCCTGCTTGTCCTATAAGCTCTTCTCTTCAAATACAGCTCATCTCACATTTGGTTATTGCGTCCCCCAATTTATATTAGTTTTCATAGAACAAATTCAGTAGTCAGATGTTACAATTTCTCATTCAGTAACCTACCACAAACTCAAAAGAACAGCAACAAGCGCAGAAAATGAGGGTGAGTCTTCCACTTAACATTTACAGTTTGTTTATGTTGGTTGACTGGTTGGGTCCGTGCAAGTGTCAAGGACAAGTGCATTAGAAAGCACCTGAAGAGGAACAGCTTGTTGTGTGTGGTGGTGGTAGGTTGTTGTCTATGACCGCGGGCCGGGGCACTCTCTCTCTTTCCTTCAGCATGTGATGTGACGGATGGAGCTTCAGCGCTTTGTCAGATTTAGGGCACTCCCAGGAGCTGTAGTTTGTCTCAGTTGACAGGGAAGCTCATTGCGGGGGTGCCCCAGTCCCACACGTTAGCCACACCAGGACGGGAAGAAGGAGAGACAAGAGGAAGGGAGAGAGGGGAAAGCGTCCTTACCTCAGATTCAGTTATAGTCTCTCGAAACTGTTTTTTTAAAAACCAGACCTCTCTACTTTCAACCAAAAGTAATTTTCAATCTACGGACCTAGTCTGAGAAGTCGGATTTTTCCCCTACTCTGGGCTCCATAACCATGCCCACCGGGTGGAACCTCCTGATACTAGCCCGTCCTGTTAATCTATTTGTTTACACTGTTTTAAGTTTCACCTGAAATTAACGTCGTGTACCCTAATGATGCTTGTTGATTGCAGCTCCCTCATCACTGATAAGTACCTGATTAGCATCTGACCGGCCCGAGCTGATCCTGCCTCATGGTTTCAAAGTGCTGTATGTGCTAGGATAAAGGGTAAAATATTTTGGACTTTGAGCCCAAGAGATTAAAGTTCATCTCACTCAAAAAAAAAAAATATTATGTTCAGCTCTTGTAAAATATAATAATTACCAATATTCCTGTGATAACTGTCAAAATCATCTAGAAGTTTCAACAAAAGTAATGAAATATGCCATCTTAATTTCAGAATGGGATTTTATAATGACAAGGGAAAATATGAAAGGAAATATGTGCATTTAAGTCCCTTTATAAAGAGAGAGATCTGTGTTTCTGGAGAAAATATATTTAATGGTCAGAATAGAATAGAATATATATATATATATATATATATATATATATATATATATATATAGAGAGAGAGAGAGAGAGAGAGAGAGAGAGAGAGAGAGAGAGAGAGAGAGAGAGAGAGAGAGCTTGTTTGTCATGTTCACAACATCTCACTTATGGCAGTCAACCATAAACCATAATTAAGACAAAACTTTTTTACTCCCACCCCAATTCATTATCTTAAGTGGTCGCTTTTATATTAATGTATTACAGAAAACACATTAAAATTAGCTGCAATTTACAGTTAAAAACAAACTTCTTTTACAGTTTTTAGAGCGTTATGTCCTTATTACACACTCGTGTGTGTACTTACATGTTTTCTTCCGCTGTCGGGGGGCGCTGTTTCGCTCTGCCTGTTTTAAAAACGTCTGACTAGCTAGTTGTTTTTATGTAATTTCTCATGTTTTTTACAAATCATTCAATATGAATTGTTAATTAATGATTACACAGTTAAAACAACACAAGCTAACATTTAACTACACAAAAAGATGCATTCAGAACGATATTCCATGATTTCACGGCTCATGCCTTCTGCAAATAACCCATTACTGTCTCGGCCTGAAATATTATAAGAGACAAATTGTTTTAATGTATTGTGTTTTCTTCAGGTTAAGTTAAACACTAACCAAGGAAAACTAGAGAAAGAATGGGGAAAGAAAGTTATGGTTTTATTATGTGCAATCAAAAACAATTACCAATAATTAAAATATAATTTGGTGCAATGGGTAAGATCTTACATATATAAATGTAAACGTATTTAAAAGTGACAGTCGTGTACCCACATGGGCAGCAGAGACTAAATTTGAGGTTGTTTCACCAATTTGATAATGAAGTGTGCTGTGTTCAAACAGCAAAGCACTCGCTTGTTTTCTAGATGAATGTCATGGATTTACTTCCATGGAATATGTACACAGATTTGGCAAACATGTCAATTCTAACTTCTAAGGTTTACACTCTGAACAACTTTTGGTACTAGCTATAAAAATGACTGTGAAAAGAGGTACTTCTGTGTTACAGACCAAAATGTAAATCTGTCAACAACATATTCCAGTTTTTCTCTGTTGAGTGTACATATGTATATATATCAATGGCCTCAGGATTATCATTCTCATCCATCTTCTCCAGAGTGAAGCAGCTGTCCAGAGCGGATCTGACCGTCCTGACCAGTGAGTTTGGTCTCTTCCTCCTGTCTGTAGTGTCCAGAGCAGAGCTGACTGTCCTGACCAGTAAGTTTGGTCTCTTCCTCCTGTCTGTGCTGTCCAGAGCCCTGCAGGTCACAGCAGACCTGATCACAGACACAGAGTCATCAGCTGTCTCAAGTAAAGACCTGACTACTCCAAAGCAAAAGATATATTAATAACTTGTCCATTGACTAAAAGTAAACAGTGTGTAGAGTCAGTACTTTGAATTTATAAAATGGCTGTGTTAGTTTTGTTAAGACCACAAAAACTAAATTAAAAAAGAAATAATAATTGTTCTACAAAAGAACCATTGTTTGCTTTGTCACATGTGCTCTGTAAAGCAGGGTGTCTAGTTGCTACAGGGACAAACATTTGAAGTGGTATTTAATATGACTTGTTTAATCTTTTGCTGTGAAATGTTCTGTTTCTCTCTCAGTCAAACGATCGAGCTGAATGGTGCAGTTGACTGAAGGTGTCCTTTTCACCAGAAGACTGTCCAGCCCTGGAAACCAAGTTTTGTTTTCGCTGCAACGTAGAACTTCATCGGCAGGGTTGGTGACGCACTGAGTGTACGCATTTCACTCCACTGCTGCAAAAAGTGGTGTTAAAATCATCATCATTTGGCCCACCCAATCCCAAAGAACAAAGACGAAAGATGAGTAAACAAGGAAGACGCAAGTCCGGCAGTGCCACGGGACCAAAACAGACAAAGCTGACGGCCCACGGCTCCGTTGGAAAACAGCCCGCATCACAAGCTAACGAGGCTAACAAGGCTAACGAAGTTAACGCAGCTAACAACAACAACACTGAGAGCCGCACTCTATTTTTCCGTGTCGGAAGGAGAGAACGTAATTGGTCATCGGCTGTGGCTCAAGATGTCCGAAGTTCAGCGTGCCATGGAGAGCCGAGTTGTTAGCTACCATAGCTCCGGCAGTGTCAGAGGCAGTGACCGCTAAATTGAAAGTCGATGGAATAACGAGAACAAAGCGGTTGAACAGCGTGTTTCAGACAATACGGACGATCTGCAGACAGAAAGTGCCGAGATGGAGGCGCTGCGGGCCAGGGTGACGACACTGGAGTCAGAGAACAGTAACATGAAAAATAAGATCCTGGATTTGGAGTCCAGATCCTGTCGTCCTAACTTGAGGCGTGTGGGCGTTGATGAGGGAGAGGAGGGAAAGGGCACTGTGGGCTTTTCGGAGAAGATCATACCTAAACTCCTTATTAACTCAGGAGTTGAGGTAACCTCCATCACAATCGAAAGAGCACATCGCCTGGGCAAACCAAGATCAGCAGCTGATAAACCACGAGGCCTGATTATGAGGTTTCTCAACGGCAGTGTGAAGGAACGCGTCTTAAAGGAGACCTCCAGATATTCCATACGAGGTTCATCAACAACGGCAAAAGTTCCACCACATCTGTGAGGAGCTCAGGAAGAGAAAACTGAGACATGGATTCTCTTTCCCGCGACTCTTCTAGTGACTTTTAAAGGTAAAACACACCTCAGAACACCAGGAGAAGCAGAGGTGCTCTTAATGAAGATGCAAAACACAGAGAAATGAACAGTACAGAGGATGGAGCCACCAGCGTGGGTTTTTTAATCAGACTTGATGCCCCACGGTGGCTGTCTGCTATTGTACATAAACTCTCTGACTAAACACATCTACTCATCGATGTGCCAAACGTGGGACATTGGATTTGTGGGAAATTGGAAATACATGCAGCGTGCAGCAGGGGGACGTGGTGAGCCAGGGCTTTTTATATATCCAGTTCTTTTGAGGATTGGTGTCAGGAGTGCCTGGGAGTGGGAGGGGGGGGGGGGGGGCCTTCATCAGGATTGGAGGACTTCCCTCCCTTTTGCGATCTATTTTGATCGGGTTTTTGGTTCGATGCACGTTTCCAGCATGAACCCTTTTGTTTTCTTTTTTACCTTTTCAGTTGTTCTGTGTTCCTATGGTTATTGTGTGTGTTTGATGTTTTCGACCAGAGAGATTAAACATATTCGAAAGTTGTCAACGGTAGGATGAATACAATCAACCTAATGACATCAGAAGTGTTAAAAGTAGCATCCTTCAATGTGAATGGCATACTGAACCCAATAAAACTGAAAAAAAAATTGACATAAATGAAAAGAGAAAGAATAGACATTATATTTTTAGAGTCCCACTTGAATGACACTGAACGAAATTCTGTTATAAAAAATCCTATTATTCATCATACAGAGGCAAACATAAGAGAGGAGATCAATATTCATCTCAAGCCAAATGGAGATATGTATTGGTTAGAGGGAATATTATTATAATATAATAATATATTGGAAAGGTTTTCACTCTTTTAAATGTGTATGCCCCACTAGGGAGTGATATCACTTTCTATGCTGATGTCATGAACATGATTGTAAACCACTCTGAGGGAACCCTAATTTGCGGCGGCGATTGGAATCTTCACATTCAGCCTACACTGGACGTGTCGAGCTCAAGAGGCACTGGAGGAACAATGAACAGGAAGTTCCATCGCTTACTGAAGACTATAGGACTGATGAACGGAAATGAACCCTTGGGCACACCAGTATACCCATTTTTCCAATCCACATACACTCTATTCCAAAATAGACTACTTTTTTGTTCTCAATAAAGACAGATATAAAATCACTGAAGCTGATTTGGTGCAATAGACCCAAGTGATCATGCTCCTATCTACATCAATGTAGATTTGGAGGAAAGACAAAAAAAACACACTTTGGAGGCTAACCCTAACCATGCCAAAAAGGGGTATCCTAAAATGCTACAAGAAATTAAAAAAATAAGGGGAGAAATTAATAATCTGACTTCACAGGAAATAGTCAAAACCAAAAACTGAAATGATTTCATTCTGGTATCCCCCTCTGACCTTTAGAAAGACTTACCCATTTAAATGGCAAACAGAATCTCTTAGATATTTAGGTGTGGTCCTACATAGAGACCTATCAACAATTTGAGAAAAATTATACACCTCTTTTTACTACTTTTAAAAAAGATCTTGAAAAACTGACTCTTATCCCATACTTAAGTCTAAGTCAATAGATTTAAACTATAAAAATGAATGTTTTGCCCAGGTTTCTCTATCTGTTCCAGACTCTTCCGGTTTCCATCCCCAACCGGCTGTTTGATGAGTGGAATAAAATAGTCTCGAGATTCATACGGCAGGGGAAAAAAACCTGTATCCGATTTAAAACTTTACAGTTATCAAAAGAAAAAGGAGGCTGGAGTTTGCCTTGTTTGAAAAATTACTTTGTTTCTGCTCGGATCAGAGCGTTGCTATGCTGGCTCAATGGAAGAATATTGAGATTGGTGTTGTGCCGGCTGTTCCTGTATGGCCCTTATTGGCAGATGACAAACGGTTGAGTCATTTGGGGGAGGTGGAGAACCCCTGGGTGAAGTCTGCTCTTACAACATGGAGGGAGCTGATCAAGACACACAAACTAAACAAAGATCTTAAAATTTTAAATTGGTTGGCTTATGATCTAAATTTCACAGCTAACAGCACAGACTCAAGATTTAAAGTCAGGACAACAAAAGGTATAAAGGTCTTACACCAGATTGTAAAGGAGAATCATCTGAAGATCTTTGATGAGTTGAAAGAATGTCGGTGTAATCCCTCATTCGTCCAGGAGTGTTCCATTGTAGAAAAAGATTCAGTTGTAGTCATCTGGACTCTGTTTTAGAAAAAACAAAACGTTTCAACTCTCATCCAAGAGTCATTCTCAATCAGAGAAACAAGTCTGAGAACTCTTGTTTATATCCTACTCTGTGAGAGCCCTGCCCACAGGGCGGACCTCCTGCTAATGGCCCATTGAAACTGGGATGGGCCTATTTGTTCTATTGTTCCCTGCCTCACCTTGAGTGCCTATTTAGCATCCGAACTACAACACAGAGCACAAGAGGTGCCCACCAGCTCAGAGGGCAAGAGGAAAGAGGAAACACATGTCCGGAATGCTCTCTCAGCCTGTGGATACCCGACTTGGGCTCTGAACAAAGTGAAGAGAACCAAGAAGCAGGACAAAAGGGACAAAAAGGGAAACAGAACCAAGTAGAAGGGGTGTCTCTATCCCTTATGTCTCAGGACTGTCAGAAAAACTGCAACGAATTTTTAGACAACACGAAGTCCCTGTTTATTTCAAACCAGGAACACGTTAAGACAAAAACTGGTTCACCCTAAGGACAAGATGCCGACACAGAAACAGAGCAATGTAGTGTATTCTATCCAATGCAGTGAAGAAAGTTGTAAAGAGCGCCACATAGGGGAGACTAAACAGCCACTTCACAAGAGGCTTTATCAGCACAGAAGACACGCAAGTTCAGGACCCCAGAGCGCCGTGCATCTTCATCTTAAAGCCACAAACCACTCTATTGAAGACAGTGAGGTGGAGATTCTGAGCAGGGAAAAAAGATGGTTTGAAAGAGGAGTTAAGGAGGCCATCTTTGTTAAAAAAGAGAATCCTTCATTAAATCGGAATGGAGGTTTAAGATTCAACCTTCCGTTGTTTATAATGGTCTGCTGAAACCCTGGAGACGCCCTGGGCATTCGGATGCTAAATAGGCACTCAAGGTGAGGCAGGGAACAATAGAACAATAGGCCCATCCCAGTTTCAATGGGCCATTAGCAGGAGGTCCCGCCCTGTGGGCAGGGCTCTCACAGAGTAGGATATAAACGAGAGTTCTCAGACTTGTTTCTCTGATTGAGAATGACTCTTGGATGAGAGTTGAAACGTTTTGTTTTTTCTAAAACAGAGTCCAGATGAAACAACTGAATCTTTTTCTACAACGAGTTGAAAGAATCCTTTGGTTTAGAGAAACAGGACTTTTATATGTACTTATAAATAAGGAGTTATTATAACCAAGAAATCAAAAAGAATGATGACCATTATAGCCTTTTGATTAATATCTAAACTGTACAAATGTATGAACAATCTGGGCACTCACTCTACTGATTACATTAAGGGTAAATGGGAAAGAGAGGGTCACTTTGTTCTGGATGATGAAGAGTGGGAAAGTATATGTACATCTCAGTGGAGAACCACAGAATCACATGTTTGGAGGGAATTCTGAGGGTGTGGCTGCCAGGAGGCAAATCACTATCATATGTTTTGGGATTGTCCTGTTCTGATTGTCCAAAGCCTTACAGCCAATGTATGACATCACCATCCCACTGGATTTCAGAACTATGTATTTGGGCCTCAGGACTCCTGCCATGGACACAATTGGCAGTTATCTCTGGAGCATCCTCCTGGCTGCAGCGAAAAAGGCTCGAACAAAGAAGTGGATGACACAAAATGCACTGATAATCAAGGACTGGACTGATATTATACTGGGCATTCGACAAATGGAAAAGATTACATTTGGACTTAATTTGAAAATGGACATATTTGATAGACTGTGCACTAGATGGGATGTTAAGATGTTTTTGTCTTTTATCATTTATAACTGTAGTTGAATGTCTGCTTGTTTTGGTTTTAGTCCCCTCTCTCTGGTCTTGTTCTGTTCTTCTGTGTTGCCTTGTTTAAAATTTTGAAAAATAAAAACATTTGAATGTGAATAAAAAGTACTTCATCTGCAATGGCAGCTGAAGCCCGTGTCCTTGTGGACGCTTGCCAGAGGTTGCTTTCAACAAAGCTCTGCTTCTTTACAAATTGCAATGATTCCCTCTGATGGCTTCTGCAAACCACCTCGATTCTTCAGTAGAAAAAAACAACTGGACGGGGGTTCCAGATGTTATTGTGTCAATGCATGGTGTGCAAATATGTTTTTCCTTGATATTTTTCCCTCTTTTTACTCAGAGACAGCATCAACATCAGGACAGAGTGAGTTAGCTCAGACTGGGCTTCCAGAACAGGCTCCAGGTTGAACCTACATGTGGGGTTAATCAACGCAGATGTCTGTGTGGTTCAACTGTAGACAGTTGCCTGTGCCAGTCTTCACCTGACCCCTGATGAGAAGACGTTTGTAGGCTGCAGTGAACTGTGTGGCGGTGGCATTGATGTTGAATCCACCACATGCTCCGACAGAGAAGAAGAAAAGCTCTAGCTGGTCTTTATATAGTTCTGTAGATCAGCAACACTGCTACTGAATACTTGTTTCACCTGCTTCACCTTCATCTTCTGTTGCTCCCACTTTATATGCACCATCTTCAACCTGTTTCCTAGTGTCAGTCCTTCTGTTTCCCTCATTCAGCTCTACAAGCTACGTCCACTTGATCTTTCCTGTTGAGGTCTGCCGTGTACCTCCTTCAGCAAGTGTATTTCAGAGCAGCTTAATCATGTGGCAGATATCTAAACCTACAAGGAAAGAAGAGTTATTGTCAGGATGAGGAAAGGTTCCAGTGCCTTGAGCCTGGAGAAATGGCATGAAGAGCCATCGCTGGTTAAAAAATATAATCTTCCCCCGATGCTGTGCAGGCGATGAAGGCATTCTTTTGGCATGTTCTTCACCTGTTAGTGAATCTTTGAAGAAATATGCCACAGTCTTCCAATCACAGGCTCATCACACCTTCATAAAGCAGTTACAGTCTTATGAATTGTATAATTTTGTTATAATTGATCCCAATCATCAATCAGACGTAAAATCTGTTAATTTTAAAAATGAAGAATTTAAGTTGTTTTTTTTTAAGTTGTGTGACTTAAATACTGAGTATTATCATTATTATCATTATTATTATTATTATTATTATTATTATTATTATTATTATTATTATTATTATTATTATTATTGACAATACACGGATGACTCCAACAAGACTCCTCTTAAAAAGACAGTCCCACATTGTAGCTTTAAAACACAACTCAAACTGTGGCTAAAATCAAACCACTCGATAATTTTTATCTTAACCCTTGTTATAATTTTCTAAAATATCAGAACTTTACAACGTGACACAGTTATATTTATAGATAGATATAGAAATTCGTCGTTATACATTTCGTAAACAGACCATTTCCAGTCGACATATTCCGCGCTGACTGTCCTCAGTCCTTCACGCATTCTGCTGTCGGCGCGCTCGTCCGGTGACGTCGTCACAAAGGGTCTCTTCGGTAAGTAATGTGGAAGTAGGAGACTTTTTTGGAGACATGCGCCAATGAGCACACTCCATTCAGTGGACCGCAACCTTGTTTTCCGGGACCTTGAATGAGTGTTGTGATAAAATAAAGCCATAACGCTCCCAAAGCTGTAAAAAAAAGTTTGGTTTTATCTGTAAATTGCAGCTAGTTTTAATGTGTTTTATGTAACACATTGATATAAAAGCATCCACTTAAGCTAATGAATCGGAGTGGCAGTAAAAACTTTTTGTCTTAATTATGGTTTATATATATAATATATATATTCATTCATTCATTTTCTACCGCTTGTTTCCGTTAGGGGTCGCGGGTGAATGGAGCCTATCCCAGTGTCTTTGGGCCTTAGGCGGGGTACACCCTGGACAGTGGCCAACTCGTCGCAGGATTTATATGAAATTAAGACGGCATATTTCATTACTTTTGTTGAAACTTCTAGATCATTTTGACAGTTATCACAGGAATATTGGTCATTATTATATTTTACAAGAGCTGAACATAACATTTCGTTTTAGACAAAAGATTTGGGTGAGATTAACTTTAATCTCTCGGAATATTTTATCCTTGATGCGTGCCCTTTTTAATACATCCATGTGCGTAATTTGCGTGGCGTTAGCATAAGCAGCAAGTTTTAGGTTCTAGGTGTTGGAGCGGCTCCGTGAGCTAGGCCTATCCCATTTCAGCACGGCCTTTGCGGTCCACGGAGGCTTCTCGGAAGACCAGCCTCCGTCGGCTGGGTCCTTCGGAGACGCAGCGTGAGAGAGCATTCCGGACAAGTTTTTCCTCCTTCTATTCCAATCTGAGCTGTTGGGCACTTGTGTTGTAATTCCTTGATTATTATAACACATGGGAATTACAGAACTGCAAGTGTGGTACACAAAATTACATCTTAATATTAATATTAATCTGTTAATATGCTGTTTTTTGTGACATTATTGGCACTGCAACAACATCGTACTGTAGAGTATAGTCAGCTTCAATTCTGAGTGGACAATAAGGCCTGTGACAGTGGAATTCCTGTCACAATGCAGGTAAAACACTAATTATTATGGTAAATCAACTTTAATCTTGATTTGAATCTTGTTAAAACAGTGTTTCCTCATCATTATCTTACTCAAAGTTGTATTGATTGTTTGAGTAATCCTGTATTGTCCTTTTTAATATTCCAGTGTTCACCTACACCCTATCAAAAAACAACTACGTACCCTTTAATAAAGATATTATATTACATTAACAAGATTAATTGCATTTTTAATACAAGAGATCACTTCAAATGACCTACATTTTTTTGTTTCTGACTGAAACCTGGCATACACAAGGAGACCGCACTGCCTATTCATTTCACCATCGACCGAGGAAAAGGACGGGGGGTTAATACCATTTTTAAGAAAACTTTTAAATTATATTCCTTGCTTTAATATTGCTGATTTTACCTCTAATTTGTCGTCTTTTATCCTGACATGCAAAGATCCCGTATATTTATGTTGCACCTTAAGGCCGAGACAAGTTCCTACGTTTTTGAATTTTGTTCATTGACAATGGCAATAAACTCTTTCTGATTCTGATTCTGATTTGTTTTAGTTATTTATTGACACCCTAAACCCAGCAATGTTTTTATTAATGAATTTTCCAATTAAACCAGTGTATGGCTCTTTGTTACAATGTCTTTGTTACAAACAGATTTTTACCACTTTCAAAGACTGAAGTAAATGAACAAAGGGAAAATGGGAGACATGACGTGGCGAAAAGGCAGACAGAGACAGAGAGAGAATCTGTGCCTAACGTCAAGGTTGTCTTGATTGGGGATGGTGCGATAAGTCACGTGATGCATGAAAAAATCAAAACACATTATTTTCCCAGCGCCACAGTCACTGAGATTACGTCACGTATTTCTAATGTTTTGGCCACACATAAAGGAGTTAAACAGCTGATTGTGCACGTGGGCGCAGTGGACACACGACACGAAGAGACTGAAGTTTTGAAAAGAGACTTCTTGGAGTTATTCGGCGTGCTTGATAAAATGGAAAATAAAAACATTCATAAGTGGACCTCTTCCAAACATTGACAGGAAGATAAAACAAGTTTAGCCGGCTGCTTCAGCTGAACACATGGCTGTCTAAAGAGTGTGTGCAACAAGAAATTGCACTACATTGAGAACTTCTATCTATTCTGGAAACGAGAGGACCTGTTTAAGAGAAATGGCCCACACCTATGCAGAGGTGGAGTGAGGGTGCTGACAGAGAACCTGCTCCACGCTCTGAGGCATTGGACTGGGCCTGGACAGGCTGGGCCTGGACAGGGTCCTGAGCAGATAGTTAGAGAAGAGAGGAATGAGAGAAAAAATTCCTGCTATAGTTAGAGAGAGAGGGAATGAGAGAAAAATTCCTGCTCCATCAACCAGAGACCGAGCCAATGTTTCAACATCAGCAGCACCACAACCACAGCCTCCACCAAAGGATTTATTAGCAGCCGCTCCACCACCTGCAGCAAAGAATTCAACTCCAGCTGCTCCACGATCACCTCCACCACCTCCAGCAAAGGACTCATCTGCAGCAGCACCACAACAATCTTCACCACGGCTAGCGCAGGAGTCATTTCAGTTCTTTCCTGCACGGTCCTCATCAAAGGCCTTGGACCCATCTGTGGCGGGCCTGGCAGTATCCCCGCCATCGCCCCTGCCCTCAGAGCAGCCCTGGATCCCCCCTGCAACATCTACTCCCACTACAGATTCCTCACTCTCCTTTCCATCTCCACTCTCACCCAGGGGTCTTCCCAGCCATCTTGAACATCTGATCAAATCAGGCATTAAGATGGCTCCACTCACGCCTAATTAATAAGATCAAGAGTTCTGATATGATGATGAACTCTCCCCTGACTGTTGCTACACAGACAAAAATCACCCCACCAAAACCCACCCGCCTTTCACCTGGTCCCAAACGCTCACCGGCTCCCACTACACCAAAAAAGTCCCCCCACCTATCCCCCCTCGCCTTTCACCTGGTATCTCCCATAGCTAGGATGCACTGGGTCTCAGCGTTGCCGGGACTTATAGTCATATTAAAAATCAAACCAACCCGGGGCCCTGTGTAAAAACAGCCTCCCCTAGTGCTATTTCTGTAGTAACATCACACAGATGGGAAAACAAAATGCGAGTCAGACTGCCCAATCTGAGAAATTTGATTCATATTCCCTGTAAAAAGATAACGCCCAGTCTCACTGAAACTAGTCTGAAACTTGCTGTGCTAAATGTCAGATCCTTATGTAACAAATCATTCTTAATTAATAATTTTATTTCTTCTTATAATCTTGATTTTATGTTTTTAACTGAAACATGGCTTGACAAAAACACAGGAAATTTAGTTCTAATAGAGTCTGCTCCACCCAACTTTATGTTTGAATCTGAAACACGAGAAAACAAAAAGGGAGGAGGTGTGTGTGCTTTTGTTAGAGATGAAATAGTTACCCACAGGTTGTCCTTTGGGGTGTTTTCAACATTTGAGTATGTAGCCTTTAAAATTGAGCTAAAACAGTCTCCATCCATTCTCTTCATTGTTTTATACAAGCCTCCTCAGCACTGCAAAAGTTTTATTGATGATTTTACTGAGATGCTTTCAGTCGTATGCACAGACTTTGATGGTTTGGTTATAACAGGTGGTTTCAATGTTCATGTTGATAATATTTGTGACAGAAACGCTAAAGAGCTTCATGCTGTCCTTGAAACTTTCGGTCTTACTCAGCGCGTGAGTGGCCCCACCCACAGCAGAGGGCACACTCTAGATCTTCTAATTACAAAAGGGGTTAATATTTCAAACGTCAATGTGGTCGATGTTGCTCTGTCTGATCATTTCTGTGTCTTCTTTGACCTGTCTGTTTTTCCCAAACCACCAGCTGGTCCTGCAATTGTCCGGAGGAGACACATAAATGACAGCACGGGAAAACTGTTTATGGAAATGATTAACTTTGAAAATGTCTCTCATGTTCTAATGTAAATGATTTGTTGAACTCTGTTACATCTAGTGTTTTGAATGTTCTCGACACCATTGCCCCTATGAAGGCTAAAATTGTTAAAAATAAGCAGAAGGCGCCATGGAGAAATGATGATTCGGTCAGGGCACAGAAAAGGGAGTGCCGCCGGGCCGAACGAAAATGGGGCAAGTCGAAGCTCCAAGTTCAGAAAGAGATTTACAGAGAGAAGTTGTACATGTACAACCTCATTTTATGTAGAACTAGGGAAGGATATTTTTTCTGAAATAATTGGAAGCTGCAGTAACAACTCGCGTGTCCTGTTTGCCACAGTAAACAGATTAACAAACCCTCCAGCTCAGCTGCCGTTAGAACTCATTTCCACATCCAAGTGTCGAGTTTGCATTATTCTTTAATGACAAAGTTCAGGGCATTAAAAATGCTATCAATTCTACAATGCAAAAAATAACCCTCAAACCACCTACACACTTAGAGCTGACTCACTTTGCACCTGTAACTGACAAAACTGTCCAGGAGATCATCACCAGTCTGAGTTCATCTACATGCTGCCTCGATGTGTTACCCACCAGATTTCTAAAGTCTGTGCTGAACAGTTTGTTAGCACCACTCACTCACATAGTTAACATGTCGCTTCAATCTGGAACATTCCCAATGTCTTTGAAAACTGCGGTTATAAAGCCTCTCCTAAAGAAGAGCAGTCTTGATGCCGCAGTACTGAGTAATTACCGGCCCATCTCTAATCTGCCATTTTGGGGCAAAGTCCTTGAAAAGGTTGTTTACCAACAGCTCACTGATTTCCTCTTAATAAACAACTCATTTGATGTTTTCCAGTCAGGTTTTAGACCTCATCACAGCACTGAGACTGCTCTTGTCAAGGTGACAAATGACATCCACCTGAACACTGACGCGGGCAAAGCCTCAGTCTTAATTCTGTTAGATCTGAGTGCTGCTTTTGACACTGTCGATCATGGGATACTTTACAGAGACTAGAGGACTGGGTGGGCATCACTGGCACTGCGCTAAACTGGTTAAAGTCCTATCTGGAAGACAGGAAATTCTTTATCGAAATTGGTAACTGTGTCTCAGACCAGATGCCCCTGACCTGTGGGGTGCCCCAAGGGTCAATCCTGGGACCCCTTCTGTTCAACCTCTACATGCTGCCGTTAGGTCAGTTGATACGCAGCGAGAATGTGTCCTATTACAATTATGCAGACGACACTCAGATCTATGTTTCACTGACGGCAGGTGATATCATATGGACCAGTGGATTCATCATCGTCTTTGGCCCACAGAAACAAAGAGAAATTGTTAACTGTCACCTCCAGAGTCTCGCTCTAAAACCTACACATCAAGTTAGAAATCTGGGGGTAATAATGGACTCAGATTTGAATTTTAACAGCCACGTCAGATCAATCACATCAGCAGCTTTTTACCATCTAAAAAACATTGCCAAAATCAAAAGTATAGTGTCTAAACCAGACCTGGAGAGACTTATCCATGCGTTTGTCTCTAGTAGATTAGACTACTGTAACGGCCTGCTCACTGGCCTCTCCAAACGAGCTGTAAAACAGCTGCAGTACATCCAGAACGCTGCTGCTCGGGTCCTGACTAGAACCAGGAAGTACGATCACATTAGTCCTGTGCTCAGGTCTCTGCACTGGCTCCCTGTGGCTCAGAGAATAGACTTCAAAGCAGCTCTGCTTGTATACAAGTCTCTCCATGGCCTAGCACCAAAGTACATCTCGGACATGATAGTGCCATATGAACCATCTCGGACTCTGAGGACCTCAGGGACCGGCCTCCTGCTGGTGCCCAGAGTCAGGACTAAACATGGGGAATGTGCGTTTCAGTTTTATGCATGCAGCTAAAATCTGGAACAGTCTTCCAGAGGATGTGAGACAGGTTCTACTCTGGCAATGTTCAAATCTAAACTAAAAACTGTTTTGTTTGGCTGTGCATATGACTGAAATGCTTTTCTTTGCACTCTTCTCTTTTATGTCTTGAACTAAGATTGTGATTTCTGCCATGTCTTTGTGATTTTAATGCATTTTTTCCTGTTGTGTGAAGCACTTTGAATTGCCTTGTGTACGAATTGTGCTCTACAAATAAACTTGCCTTGCCTTAATTATTGGTGATTTTTAACATCCATGTGTGCTATCCCTCCCAGGCTTTTACCTTTGATCTTTATATAATTGATTCTTTTAATTTTATATTAAATCTATTAATGTCCCCACTCTCTTTAAGGGCGATACACTAGACTTGGTTCTAACCTTTGTCTCACCCCGGTAAGATCACAAGTTAGTATTATTTGATATTGTTTTTACTTCGCACTGTAGGGATCCTCACATGGGTACCATTAAGTAGGGTATTTCTCTCATTTCCTCCTTACACAGTTGCACCAATATGTAATGTATATTCTCTGGGACTAGCCATTAAATTGTGGACAACATGTGTAGGATTTTAAATGTTCATATTTAGTTTTAAAAAGGACACCATCTGAAGCGTGTTCATCAGAACATCAATACCTACTCAGTCTAATTTTCTGAAAGGGGATTACTCGATTTATTAACTGACAATGATATAAAAGATAATCAAAAAGGTCTATAAACCAGAATGATTTTGTGTAGTTTAATAAACAAAATATCAAAGCAATTAATTACACATTTAGTTACACAGGCTATGCCTGGGCTCAATTTAGTTAAAAGAAACACTGGCATTGAAAATAAATATCCATTCATTCTAAAATAATCTGGATGGAACCTCACTTAATGCCACTCTGCAAGTTTCAGCCACTCTCAGGTCTTACGTGTCCGAGGGAAGGCTCAGATGTGGATCCTGACATGTTCCTTCACACGAAACCTCATTATCAGACCTTGTAGTTTATCAGAAGGTGGTCTTGGTTTGCCCAGGCGATGTGCTCTTTTGCTTGTGATTGGGGGATTTCAACTCCAGAGCCTTCAAGCATGATCTTCTCCAAAAAACTTTCAGTATCTTAAATAGAAGGGCTCACATTTCAACCATTCTCAAAGCCCTTCACTGGCTGCCGGTCTCCTACCGGCTGCAGTTCAGAATTTTAGTGCTGACTTTCAGATGGTCAGGTCGCTTTGTACATCAGCGATCTGATCAAACCTTACATTCCCCCTCGCTCACTGAGGTCTTTGGGTCAGAAACTGCTGTTGGTTCCTCGCACTAGCGTTCGGACTAGAGGAGACCAATCCTTCCAGGCCGTTGCGCCCAGACTCTGGAATGATTATGTTGTTGCTTGTAAGGCTCAGCTCAAAACCTTTTTTTTCAGTCAGGCCTTTTTATGACAGTTGTTTTAGGGTCTGACTTTTACTGTATATTATGTGTATTGCTCACTGTAAGTTTTGTGTTTTAATTATTTTATTCAGTTTTTTTTGTGAATCACTTTGCGACTTCTGTCTGTGAAAGGTGCTATACATATAAAATGTACTTACTTACTATCGTCTCCCTCCTCTTCCTCCGAGATCCCCAAATGCCTGAGGTTGGGTCTACGTGATCTGGACTCCAAATCAAGGTTCTTATCATTACCTTTTGCCTGCAGCGCCTCCATCTTGGCCCT
This sequence comes from Chaenogobius annularis, assembly GCA_015082035.1. Classification (NCBI taxonomy): domain Eukaryota; kingdom Metazoa; phylum Chordata; class Actinopteri; order Gobiiformes; family Gobiidae; genus Chaenogobius; species Chaenogobius annularis. The sequence continues at coordinate 1,087,123 of BJKM01000128.1, read as the reverse complement.
CATAGTCTGCAGCTCGTCTGTATATTCTGAAATACGTTGTTCAGCTTCATCCATGCGTGCTCCATCCGCTCATGCTTCTTTTATCTCCATTATATCAGATTCAATTTGATCAAATCGAGTTGCACATAGCGCTGTTCCCCCTTCCGCTTTTAGCCCAGCCTTGTCACGCTGCCTTTCACTTTTAATGTCATGCATCATAATGGCCAGTCCAAAGTCGGAGCTTTGGAGCCAGTATCTTTTTGGGTTGGACTTGCCAGCTTCAGCTCTCATTCTCTCCACTCCCAAAATTTGGCTGGCTCTCCATTAAACTTAAGGATCCACACAGCCCGCATAAACCATGGCATCATGAAATTAGCAGTAATAGCTGTGCTAGTACTCTGTTGAGCCTGATCCATTTCTCAGCAGTGGATAGGTGAACCTGTCAGCAGCATCAAAATTATGTCCCAAGGACAGAGTTCTGGCGCCCCCAGGCCATAAGAAATGAAGCGGGAAAGGACGCACTCGCGCTTCTCCAGACCCCTGGTTTTCCCTCTGCGTTGTTGAGCCTGTCACAGAAAGGCAGAGGGGCGCATGCACCAGCCCACGTCACACCAACACACACACTCTATTAGCAGTAAGCTTTTCACGTCCCTTTACTTAGCTAGTAGGAGGTGTTGAACATAACACACAGCGGCCGTCACACCCCGCGCTCAATGCCCTCCGGTGGACCCTCAGGTCTACAAGGAGTAATCAGGCACTTGTCCACTATGCCTGTCTCACTCCAAACAGTGCGCACACAGAACACAGGAGGCCATTTCACTTTCCTTCACTTATCTGTTACTGTGCCTTGAATTATATAGTCCGCTGGTTCCGCTGGTTCCGCCACTCGCCCATCCGCCTCTGGCTCTTTCTTGCTGGTGCCACCACCCCAAATCACCACGGCTGAATCTCGATATGCTGCTGGTGCCTCTCTCCCGTCCTGGCCATGTACACAAATACAGAGCTGCACTCACACACTGCACAATGCACAGCAAGGGTCTTCACATGCAGACACAAGTAAGAGTTGGCCTCTCCAACAGTCACTCCGAAAAGTCCTGCTTCCGCAGCTCCATCTCGCGTCAGCTCGTCTGTGTCTGACTTTCTCCCTCCAACTACCTCTCCAACAATTTTATATCAGTCATTAGGATGACGTGACCAATAGAAGGGACGGTAGGAGAGTGTCTAATTACCGAGCAGACCTGACCAGTCCTTAATTACTCCATTCGGCGCAAAAAAATTAACTTTTTATACACACAGGGAACCACTAACAGATGTACTTTTACTACAAAATGGTTTGGCTTAGACCCCCTTTGACATTTGTTAGTTGTAATACTACTACTGCTGAGACTAAATAGAGCACATACCAGCCAATTGTGCCTTTTGTGTCTTGCGTTTTGCTCCATGAATCAATTCTCATAATTCTCCTGCGTCAACCCCATCATATCCTGACATACACCATATACACACATTCCTCTCCACTCTGTCCATTGCCTCCCTACAAACAGACCCTCAGTATCTCTTTTAACGTGTCTAGGTAGTGGATCCAGCAGCTCGGAGGTTCTCCCGAGGGACCTTGGTGCTAGTGTTAACTCTGCCCTGTTTACCACCCTCCACCTCAGGCTCTTTCCACTCTGAGAACGCTCCTAAGTCCCACCTGGATGTGGCATTTGTCATAAACAACCCAGGGCCATGGCTGCCACTGCCTCAAAAGCCCTCATCTCATCTTTGTGCCCCTCCTCCCTTTGATCAGGCCCCCTCAGGCTGACGTCACAATCCAAAACTAATCAAAGATATTTTTCATCCCAGTTAAATTATTTATTCATCAATTCCTTTTAACAGGGAAAAGTGAAACATTTTTCCAACAAAATTCTCTCCAAACATATGATTGTGTAGTCCTCCACTGGAATGTACATACTTTACCACTTTTTCAGAACAAAGTTACCTTCTCTTTCCCATTTGTTTTTAATGTATTTAGTAGAGTGGCTGTCCAGATTATTAATGCAGTTATATAATTTTAATATTATTCCCCTTGAAAGTTGTAATTTATAAGCCTTAATAAAAAATGCAGTTATTCAGAGGGATATAGTCGTTTCTCCTATAAATGTCCTGTTTCTCCAAGTTTTTGAAGGGGTTTTTGGCCCATTTAAAGATGCAGCAAATTGTTGAGAACTCTATTCAAACTCACAATACTATAGAAAGCCCCAAACACCAGGCATATGTGCTATCCACTCGACTATGAGCGGCACTTGATTTTGTATTACAACTTGATAGAAACTTCGATGCATTATGTTATCCAGACGTCGACTCTCAAGTCGGTTCCATTTGGTGTAAAACCTTGGCCATAAGCCAATTTTAACATATTTGTTTTGTTTGTATGTATGTGGTGATTAGCTCCCTCCAGGTCATAAGCACAGATTTTACCCAGGGATTTTTAACTTCCTCCATATAACTCAACCGTCTGTCATCTGCCAGTAAAGCCTGTACAGGAACTCAGGTATAACATTACACTCAATATTTTTCCATTGAGCTTCATATTCTGGATCACACCAGTACAGCGACGCTTGGATTTGAACTGAAATAAAGTAATATTTCAGAGAAGGTAAACCCCATTTTGCCATGCAAAACAAATCATGAGATTGTTTTATTCCACTCATCGAAAACAGCCGGTTGGGAATGGATATTGTGAGAGCTTGGAATAGCCAAAGAAATCTGGGCAAAACATAGTTTTTTTATATATATAGTTTCAATCCTTTGACTTAGATTTAAGTATGGGATGAGAGTCAAATTGTCAATGCCTTTCTTTAGAGTGGAGAAAAGAAGAGCAATTCTTTCTGGCGGACTACATCTAAATATTGAAGGCATTTAAATGGCCATTTGCCATTTAAATGGGTAGGTTTTTCTAAAGGTCAAATGGGGTCGCCAGTAAGAGAAGAGAATTGAAGTTTCTTTAAACATTCAGTTTGTATCCAGACATTGGATTAATATCATGAAGGAAACATTAAGTTTGGACATTTCTGGTTTGGTCAAATATAGTACGCCATCATCTGCAAGCATGTTTTGTGTTCTGGCATAATTTGTAACACCATAAATAATGTCTAATTGTCTAATATGACTTGGGCCAATGGTTTCAAGTACAAAGCAAACTAAATGGGGGGCAAAGCACAGCTCTGCCTCACACCTCTTTCCAGTGTCAGTGGATCTGTCAAGTGACAGTTGATTTTAATGCTTGATATTGGACAATCGTAAACAGGCCGAGTATTTGTTGTTATTGTTAAGTTGTTTAATTGTTTAATTATTAATCATTACAGCTTTGTTTTGCTGTTTGTGTGTATGATTCCTTATGTGTAAAGATCTTCTCATGTTGTCATGAGTTTTTCGTTTGTTAACAAATCCTGTCTGATTGTTTTGTGAATCAAATTTGGGAGTATTTGTTCCATTCTTTTGGACATATTTGAGGTGTAGATTACGATAGTCCACGTTCAGAATTGAGATTGGTCTATATGAGAAACAGTCCAATTGGTCCTTCCCTTCTTTAGTTATAAGAAACTCCAATATGAGGGCTTCTCTCCTCCAAGTTGGAAAGTGCTCAGTTACACGTTGTTAAAAGCATAACAGGCAAATTTAGAGTGTCCAGGAAATAATTTATTACATCGTCTTTATAATCTGAAATATTAGAGACATATTTTTTGAAGAATTTGGTCTTGTTTGGTTAAAATGATGGTGTCCTGCAGTCAAGATGTGGTCAAGTTTATGAAGGCTTGGATCCCCGAATATCTAAAACTTCCAACAAAAGCTTGACCGTACATATCGCTCCCTGGCTCCCAAGCCAGTCCCGAATTACCTATTATACTAAAGTTCCACAACTTCAGTGATAAGCATGGCTGCATCTAGATGTCTCGCAGCGGAACGGACCAGACCAGACCAAACAACCACTCGCATGAGGCAGAAGAAAATGGATTGCGATTTGCTTTAACCCACAATGCTGCCGGACCTTAAGTTTATTAGAAACATGTGAGTATTTCCCCAATGTGGGCCAGTGTGTTCCAACTTTACTTTGTAAATACCCAGGTAAAATTAGCCAGGAAATCATGTTTTAGTATTTTTAATGAATTCATTGGAAAATTCCTCGCTAAAATAAATATCACTTACAAACAAACAAGATTCCTGGCTCTCACAGACTTCTTCTTTTAGAGGCTCCTCTGTCCTCCTCTTATCTATATTAATGGCGACTGTTTGTACTCGTTATCAGTATAAAACACACCTGTCCACAACCTCAAACAGTCAGACTCCAAACTCCACTATGACCAAGACGAAAGAGTTGTCAAGGGGCACCAGAAACAAAATTGTAGACCTGCACCAGCAACGGTGAGCAAAAATCCCAGAACCACCTAGTGAATGACCTGCATAGAGCTGGGACCAAAGTAAGAAAGGCTCAGTAAGACACTACACCGCCAGTGACTCAAATCCTGCAGTGCCAGTCGTGTCTCCCTGCTTAATTCAGTACATGTTCAGGCCCGTCTGAAGTTTGCTAGAGAGCATTTGGATGATCCAGAATAGGATAGGGAGAATGTCATATGGTATATGTCGAAGGGCCATGCCGTTGCCCCACTTTATTTCTTTGGTAATTTCTTTGGAGGACTCTTATTATTGCTGTGTTCCGCCTCCAACAGTGACAGTTTGTTTTGCAGATCATTCAGTTTTTTCTGCCTACGTTTCTTTTTGGCCACGGTGATATAGAGTCAAATATAGAGTGTGATATGCATAAATTAAGAATTTACTAATAAAAATAAGGTAAACTTGTAGTGCGTGAATAGTATTGATTGAATAATTGTTAAAGTAGCAGGTATTAAATGTTCATGAGTCCAACGGCAGAAGGAAAGATACTGTTCTTGTGGCGGGAGGTTCTGGTCCGGATGGACCGTAGCCTCCTGCCTGAGGGGAGTGGCTCAAATAGTCCATGTCCAGGGTGAGAAGGGTCAGCTGTGATCCGACCTGCTCGTCCCAGAGCCCTGGAGACGTACAGGTCCTGCAGAGATGGAAGTCTGCGGGTGATCATAATGCGTTGTAGTCTTTGTTTGTCCCTGGCTGTGGCTCCAGTGTACCACATGGTGATGGAGGAGGAGAGGATGGACTCAATGATGGCCGTGTAGAACTGCACCAACATCTGCACTGGCAGCTTGGCTTTCCTCAGCTGCCGCAAGAAGTACATCCACTGCTGGGCCTTCTTAATGAGGGAGCTGATGGTGGGCTCCCACTTGAGGTCCTGGGTGATGGTGGTGCAGAGGAAGCGGAAGGAGTCCACGAGCCAAGTCACCAGCCGATCCACCTGCCTCCTGTAGACAGACTCATCCTCGTCCGAGATAAGCCCGATGAGGGTGGTGTCATCCGCAGACCTGATAATTTTTACGGAGTTGTGGCTGGAGGTGCAGCAGTTTGAGTACAGGGAGAAGAGCAGAGGAGAAAGTACACAGCCCTGTGTAGTTCTTGTGCTGATAGTTTAAGCGTCAGAGACATTCTTACCCAGCCACACGCACTGCCACCAATCCGTCAGCAAGTCAGTGATCCACCTGCAGGTGGAGTCAGGCACGTTGAGCTGGGAGAGCTTGTCCTGGAGCAGACCAGGGAGGATGGTGTTGAAGTCCACAACCAGGATCCTGGCGTAGGTTACCAGGGAGTCCAGATGCTGCAAGATGAAGTGGAGTGCCAGGTTGTGTACAGACCTGTTGGCTCTGTAGGTGAACTGCAGGGGATTCATCAGGCAGGAAGTGAAGGACTTGAGGTGGGGCAGGACCAAGCGCTCAAATGGCTTCATTACTACAGACATCAGCGCCACAGGCTTGTAGTCATTAAGTCCAGTGATCTGGAGCTTATCGGGGATAGGTATGATGATGGACGATTTGAAGATGGCTGGGCATGACTCCAGGGAGGTGTAAAAAATGTCTGTGAAGACGGGTATCAGTTCTTCGGCACAGTATTTCAGGGTGGCAGCAGAGACACCGTCTGGTCTAGCAGCTTTTCGGGGGTTGGATTTCCAAAAGAGCCTGCTCACATCCTGTATTTGAACTGAGTGAGGGGGGTATCAGGGTTGGGGGGGCAGAGGTGGTCTCCAACCTGGAGTAGAAGAAGCTTGTAGTTGATGAGAAGCTGGAGCCCTCTCCATACAGAGGCGGGGTTGTTGTCAGAGAACTGCTAGCTCTCAACACCTCCCTGCTAAATCCATACTTCGCATCTTTGTAGACCCCTCTGTCTCCAACCCTGTGCGCTGCCTCCTTCTGCTGCCTTAACTGCCTCAGTTTAGGTGTGAACCAGGGTTTGTCATTATTAAAAGTGACTTTGGTGTGTGATTGTATAATGATGTCCTCACAGAATCGAATGTATGACGTCAGTGTCTGTGTCCTCATCTGTGGCAGCTCTGAAAACCTCCCAGTCTGTAATGTTCAAACACGCTCGCAGCTCCTCCACTACCTTGTTGGTCCACTTCTTAGAGGTCCTCACTACAGGTTTGGAGAGCTTCAGCCTCTGTTTGTACGTGAGGATCAGGTGAACCATGGCGTGATCTGAAGAACTCACAGCAGCTCGGGCCACGGCGCAAAAGGCATTGCTGGGGGTGCAACAGTGATCAAGCATGTTCTGCTCACTGGTCGGGACTTTAATAAACTGTCTGTACTTTGGCAGTTCGTGGCTGAGATTCCCCTTGTTAAAATCGCCCAGGATAATACACAAGGAGTCCGAGAAGGTCTGCTCCACACAGGAAACCCTCCAGCTGTACGGCGCAGTCCGGGACCGAGTCGCTGAGCCACATCTCTGTGAAGCACGAATATTTACCTTTGTACAAGGAAATGTATAATGCTCTTTTATAATTCATGTCTATTATAAGTCTATTATTTAGTGGTCTTAGTATAGTTTTGATTAAGCTCAAAATCATTCTAAAACTGTTCACGAAATGTCCCATTTTGTCCTATTATGATTTCTTTAGTATTGATACATATTCTAATTAGTATTTAGTTTTGATACTAGTTTGTATTGTAGTATTTGATTAGTATTTGACAAACCTAATAAGACCACAATGTTTAATAAAATAAAGTGTTTTTTGCGTATTGAAATTACTATCAAGAATCAAGTATATTCCTCAGTATCAAAATAAAATTTTAGTAACCAGTAGTAGTCCAAACCAGGACCAAGCCGGGCTCTGTACATGATTCTCTAGGCTAGGAATTGCGTGTGGGTGTTCCCAAATGTCACGCCAGTGTTTTGTCTTGCTGTGTACTTAACACTACACTCAATACAGCCGGATACACTGGGCTGGCCTGTTCCACTGAGACATTCTTCAACTCTTTACTCTGGGTATAATAGCTAGCTTTGCGCTCTAAAGATAAAACAGGCTTCCTTCAACGCACATTGGTCTACAACTACCACAGCAATGTGTCAACAACACAACTAAAAACTGTGGCTATGGTGTGGACTTTGATATACCAGTGGAACAAGTAACTGTAACGCTAAGTAAAAGTGACAAAGGAATTAGAGAGTACAATTCTTTAAGGTAACATATGCAAAGACATCATTGCAAATTTGTTGTCTGGAGTTGACACATCCCTCAACCATAATCACTGGGTTTGTTAAATCTGTCAGGAGTAGTGATATCTTGGAGCCGGATTTTGGTCAAAAGTTGGAGCATAAGCCTTCTCTGCTGGTTTTAGAATGATGGGGAAACCACAGCCTCAACAATCTGTAAAAACCCTTTGGGAGTGATAAATATCTACTAAATAAAAAGTTTGCGCATAAGGGCCCTTTCTCTTTAAAAAAAAAAACAAACGAACACACACACTTATTGGTCTTTAAAAATATTGTGAGGACACATGAGATAGAATGTGCACTGTGGGAAACCACCCTTTCTGTTTGGTTCAATAATAGCCCAAAAAAATCTGGCATGGCCCTAGATATTCCTTATAACAGAATCACACCTCAAAAATACAATGTTTTTCATAAAAAAATATACTCGACCAGATCAGGTATTTTAGGTTACTTGTTAAGACCCAAACAAGCACACTTTCTTGGTTTTAGATAGTTGCTAGGCCCACACATGCACACAGCAATTGAAATAAATGAAGTAGTAATGGAATATAATGTGTTTTGGCCTAATAAAATTAGGAAACGCGAAACCAAGGAATCCACAACTTCTTGTTGTAATTGTATATTTGAACACAACATTTTTTAAATATTCAAACTCCTGAAAGTACAAATGCAGTCTGTTTAATTGTTAAAAGAAAATTCTCACAAAGCCTAAATTGCTCAGAAAAACCAAAAAGCTGTGAATTTATCTATTTGGACAAACATTGGCCCCCTTTTTGGAACCAAAACAACAACCATAACTTTACAACATCATGGAGATGTTTAGGATTATTTTGTATAGCAGAATGAATTATAGTGGCACAAAGTGAACATCTGAACATTCTGGGCCCTATCTTACGAACAGCGGTATATAAGTGCAGTGCAGAAAGAGGTTTTAGGCATATGATCTGTGAGTGCGAACAAATCAAGATAGTGACGTAGACATGACCTGCTCCACCTCTAAACATCTAAGCAGGCTGAGGTCTGTGTGGTTGCTGGTGTTTGTAAAGGTCAATGAAAACAACACACGCACGGATAACAAAATACATCGAGTACAGTGCAAACACCATCCCACGCAGATAAGATTCACTGAAGAGACAGAGACAGTTCCATATGTGTACACAATATTTATTATTCTGAAAATGTATGGTTAAAAGTTACTTTGATAATCCTAGGGTAAGAGCAATAAATCAATTTAAAACTAGTTAGGTTAAAAAGTTAATTCGAAATCTATGCACTCATGCACACGTACACACACAAACTCAATTAATCTCGATAAGACCTATGGGGGCTGAGGCTTAGCCGTGTGGGCTAAAACAAATGGGGTTGTAACCTACTAATAAAACACCAAAACACAAGCAAAATAGTGCACCACAAACCAAAGCGGAAACCACCACTAGGGGAATCCACCACCACTGTGTCAGACCTTCAGCCCCTTTAACACAGAAAGATACATTGTAATCGGTAAATCACTTGAGTTGAGTACACGCAACACACAACACATAAAAGGGGGGTGTTTGAATTACAACCAAAGTCCGTTCAAAGTTTGTTGTTATACGCCCCTTTCAGGCACACAGTAAATGGACAGCAGGTGGATGAGCGGCGCAGCCACCCCAAGCGCAGAGCTGGCCTAAACCGGCCCAGAGGCCGGACAGACACAGCGGCGAGACAGCAAACAAAACAAGCAACGTGGAGGCACGATAACGCGTAGGCCTGCACAAAGTATGGGCAAAACAGCAACTTCTACACAAAGGGGAGGAAGAAAAGACTTAGATTAGGGTATTACTGCTCCTTTACCTCTGACCCAGGCATACTTACACTTAAGAGCGTGACTTGAAGCTCCGATGAGGGAGAGGCGAGACGAGAGAGCGAGCAGTTGTAGCCAAAGCCTAAAACCCATGGATGAAATGGATCCACTGTTAGCCCTGTGACTGTCCGTGCTAAAAGATACGCTTACGATTAAGGACGCCGGTGGGCGGGACAAAGCAGGAGGCCAAAGGGAGAGGAACAAGCAGGGGGGCGCTTTTAGGAATGGCGGCCGGCACGAAGGGCCAATGAGCATCCGGGCCCTCCCATGACAAGGACGCCCCACATGTTATACTGCCACACCTGGAACACAACAGGTGGTTATAAAGGGCATCAAGGGCTACTCCACAGCATGGACCTCTTCTTTGTCCCACTTTCTCTTTTTGACTAGCGAGTTGAGGAGCAAGTACAGTAAAATACAGTTATATGTAAGATTCCCCAAAGAACTCATGCACACAATTTTTTGCATCATGAGGAAGATAAAACATTTCTCAGGCTGCATTCGATACCTTTGCATTTAGGTTTACTGCATGGAAGGCTTTGAGTAGATTGAGTTGGTGTCATCAAAGGTTGAGAGGTTTCATCATCATTGCCATTTGCTATTTCCATTCTCCATTTCCACTTGTGCTGCCTTTGACCACACCCTCTAAAAGACACAGAGGTGAAGAGGAAATTCAAACAAAAAGAGAGAGTCTCTCAGTGCACGTCGTCTCCTTGTCCCAGAGCCTACAATATTCAATGGCGACCCACTCAGATACAGTGATTGGAAGATTTCCTTTCAGACTCTCATTGACAGGAAAGGCATACCAGCTGAAGAGAAGACGTTCAACCTGCAAAAGTATGTGAGTGGACCTACAAGGAAAGCTACAGAAAGCAACTTTCTGCTTGGCACTGAGTCAACCTGCAATGCAGCATGGACAGTCCTTGAAGAAAGGTATAGCAATGCATTTCTCATCGCCAAAGCCTTCAGAGACAAACTCGATTCATGGCCAAAGATAAATTCTAAAGGCAATGTGGAACTTCAAGTACGCCGACTCTCTTTGGAGTTGTAAAGCAGCCATGTCACAGATTAAAGGTCTCAAAGTACTCAGTGACTGCAATGAAAACCAAAAAAAGCTTGCAAAACTTCTGACTCGCTCACGTCAAGGTGGAACAGAAAAGCAACAGAAGTGCCAGAACAGACAAACGCATTTCCAAGTTTCAGCCATTTTGTCGAATTCATCTCACATGCAGCAGAAATCGCATGCAACCCCATAACATCTCTCTACGCTCTGAAACCAAGTGAAGATGAAAGAACAAAAGTGCTGAGGAGCAGGAGCCATAGAGCAAAGGTCATGGCGATCAATTCCAATAAATAGGCTGTCACTGCAAGTTGTGGGTACTGTGAGAAAGCAGGCCACAGTCTGTTAAACTGTTGGAAGTTCATGGATCAGGACATCGTAGAAAAACTCAAGTTTGTGCAAATCTGTGACACGATCAAGAAAAAACATCCAACATGTCTTTATGACACTTGCACTAAAGAAAGAAAATCCGATTCAACCACACAAAACACCAATGTCACACCAATGACAAGTGAAGAAAAGTCAAGTTAATGCAGAATGAAGAAAGAATGCAGAAAGGATACTCGCACATTCTCAATCATTCCAGTGGGGGTTTCAGCTGAAAGTGAGCCAGAGCGTGAAGTTCTAGTGTATGCACTCCGTGATACACAGAGTGACACAACCTTCATCTTAGAAGAAACAGCAAGAGCTCTGCATAGTCCAGACTCAAGACACTTAATTCCAGCAAATTCCAAGGCCAGGTACAGCAGGTAAGGCATGGCCCCATCTTGAACAGATCGCAGATGAAATTGCTCCACTCCAAAGTTGTGATGGTGGCCTTTTGATTGGCTACAACTGTCCTCAAGCCCTTGTTCCCTGTCAAGTGGTGTCTGGAAAGGAACATTAGTGATTTGCACAAAGAACTGATCTGGGCTGGAGCATAGTGGGCTTTTTGGAGTCAGTCACCAAGTCATCGCTGACAAGGTTTCGGAGCAAGACACTGACAAGGCCCTCATGAACAGCCAAGCATCAAGTCATATGGGCGGCGTCTGGGAAAGACAAATATGCACCATAAGAAGTGTCCAGACATCGATCCTGGAACAATCAGCCAAACAACTCGACAGTTTCTCTCTAGGGACATTCCTGTATAAAGTCATGGCAGTGTCATGATTGTCCCGTGTTATTGTTGTCTATTGTTGCGCTCTTGCAGATCTCTGTATGTTTCACCCTGTAACCTGTTTTTATATGGACTCCTAATCTTTTATATTTTTCTACTTATCCTAATTGTACTGTATATAATGTAAATGTATGTTTTATATATTCCTGGCATTTTACACCTTGCCTGGGACTACAGGTGGAAACTAGCTAAACTGCAGCTAATACTGGCACATTTACAGAAATGTTGATTAGTGTGCACTGTCCCAGTTCAAATAAACTAATAATAATGAACAGTAGGCCACTGACTACAGACCAACTATGTGAACCATCAAGCCCAGAACATTTACCACCAAACCTCATCCTTACCATGAAGTCCACGGTCATTTCTCCACCTCCAGGCAAGTTTGTTAAGGAAGATCATTATCTGTTGAAAAGGTGACGTCGTGTACACCTTGCCAATAACTTTTTGACAAGATGGAAAAGCGAGTACTTGCTGAATCTTCAAAGCAGATATAAATGGTCTAAACAACAGATGAATGCCATATTGGATGATATTGTCCTTCTACGAGATGAAATAGCCCCACGAAACCAGTGGAAGCTGGCAAAGGTCATTGAAGTGTATCCTAGCAAGGATGAAGAAGTGAGAATGGTGAAACTACTGATTGGTGATCCAACTCTGGATGTATCTGTTAAATAATAAAAAGTTCATAGGTTTACAAACCATACATAGTCCTGTAAATCACAAATGATTGGTGGGAATGTAACTGTCTTTCCTATTTAAGGAAAACAACAAAACAACAAGTTAGTGCTTGTTGTTTATCTTTGCTCTTCCACCATCTAGTGGTGAAATTATATGCAGAACAAATAACTTCAAATTAAGGTTCCGCCCGGCTCTAATTAGGTGCACACTCAGCCCTCTGCGCAATGCTGCCACGTTTTGCAGATCTCAAGCATATTTTGAAAGCAAATAATGAAGGAAATAAATTAATAACGAGCAAACGACAAATAAGAACAAAAAGGAAGACAAACTGAGGCCCTCGACGAGCAATTAGCCCCTCGTGGATGTCAACTCACAAGGTTTGTGTACTTATATTGTGTGTAATTTGTCATTGATGGATGTAAAGTACTAAATGGGTTTAACTTCTATTTTATTGTATTTCCTTTAGTGACCAGTTCTCACAGGTTGTCAAGACAAGAATAAAACCCTGTTTTCTCTACCTCGTGCTCATGCTAAATCCGTGAGGGTGCTACATTTACCTTACAAGGACTGCTGACCGCTGTGCTCCTTCACATGTCCCTGACCATTCGTTTGTGGTAGCAACTAGCTAGTTAGCAAAACTGCACTGAACGTTTGCTAACATTTCTTTATTCATTCATTCATTAAATTTATTTATACAGGGAAAACCCAACGAGAAAAGTTCTTTTTCATGGGTCACGAAATAAACAAAAAACACACACAGGATACTAAAACACAAATAAAACATTCAATAAAATTAACCAATTCATAAAAACACATTTATACATACAATATGAGATCAAATGATATAAAACAAGTGCATCGGCACTGCGGGTGGTCCTTGACCAGTGCTTTAAAATCATTAAAAGGCATAAAATGATTTAATTTAAAAAGGCTCTGTGTTTTGTTGCACAGGAGGGAGCAAAGTGTCTGAAAGCCTTTTTCTGTCTCTGTGTTAAAACGATGGGATTGTAAGATCAAAATGTCCTGAGACCTCAAACTGTGAATACCTGATCTGATGTGCAATAAACTGGATCAATAATCAGGCAAAATGCCAACTAGAGCTTTAGACACAAACAAAAGTCAGAGCTGTTCTCTCACATCCAATGATCACATTCTACTTTAGAATAGAATTCACAGTGGTGAGTTCTGTCTCCTCCTCTAAACAAATTAATAATCAAAAAATTAGACTAAACAACATTTAGCAATAATGTAGACTTATATAAACAGCTTGGAAAATTTCATCAGATCTAAAAATTGCCCTGGAAATGATTACAAATGAAAATATTTACCTTTTAAGAAATGCTGCTCTCCAGTGCGACCCGGTGGTTGATGGTTAAGTCACAGTGTGCGCATACCCGGCTCCAAGGGCAGCCGGTCGCAGAGCCGCGAGGTCGAATTACCTGTCTAATAAAGGCATTCAATTATCAAAACAAATAAAATAAATGCTGCTCTCCACATCAAATGTTGTTAAATGGCTTTTTTCTTCTCTCTTCATGTAGTTATAATTGTCCATTGTTTCATTCCTGATCCCTCCATCCGTCAATGTTTTGTGATTTCTGAAGTCATTTATGTTTGAAGTGTAGTTGACACAGCCGAGTGCTAGAGTTGGTTTTTATTCCTTGTGGGGACTGGCGCCATTGCGCATGCGCACTGTGACAAGTGTGTGTAGTGTGTGCGTGTAGGTACAGTTTCTCACTCTGCCACTAGATACTTAGTAAATTCTGCAACACACACTTTACACACTCATAGTCTGTTTTTGTGACTTGTGGCGGTAACAGAAATTTCATAGAATATATGGTTAGTTTTGTGGACACACACACACACACACACACAGCTACAAGTACATAGTTCTGAAATCCAGTTGTCTGCTTTATTAATCTCAGTCCAGCATTTCTGAGCTAAGGACAGGCCCAAAGAACATGGTAATATTTTGCCTCCTGGAAACCAGTTTTTCCAGCAGTTGGAATTTCCTTGTGAATAATGGGCACTTTGACATGGTGTTATGAAAAAAATGGGATACACTTTTCAACCAGAATCCTCTGCAAACACACTCTAACAATACTCTTTCCCACTGCCACACAACTCTTTTTATTGTTAATGTAATTAGTAGAATGTTCAAAAGCCTTATGGTTCAAAATAAATATTGCAAATCCCCTCCCGTGTTTGTTATAAAAAATCATACTAGTATCATCAAAGTTAGGTTGGTTTTTGATGTTCTATATTGCTTAAATGTGTTTCTAAAATGTCTTTTTTTTTTTTCTTTTTTTTTTTATTAATATGAGTAATGTCAATATTCCATTAAACATTTTTTTTTTCTTTTTTTTTTTATTAATATGAGTAATGTCAATATTCCATTAACATTAAAATGATGGCACCCATAACACTTTCCATGCCATTGGGTTTATTGTATTTATTTTGCTTCTGTTAATTTTTAATAGTTTGAAAACTCTGTCGAACACAACATACAAACACAAGAACTACAAAACACAAAAGACTGTCTCCCCGCCTGCTCTTAGTATCAATCCCCACAAAGAACTGGATACACCACCTCCACCTTCCGTTGTATTTTCCCGTTTTCCCACAAATCCAGTCTCCCACATTTTGCACTCCCATAAGTGCATGTAACTAGACAAAGAGTTTATGTAAATAACAGAAAGGCAACATGGGCCATAATGTCTGATGTCAAAAACAAATAAATCACACTACAATCATAATTCTCTTATTATGTGACCATTACTTGAACTCACATACCCCACATTAGTGGTCCCATTTCTTGTTGCAGTTCAGTTCTCTGTGTTTTGCATTTTCCTGAAGAGCATTTATGCCTCTCCTGGTGTTTTTAGCATACATAAGATGTACAACTACAGTAGGTGGCGATAAATACACCTTTCCCGTTGGCTCCAACCGCCATCACAGAACAACAGTAACTTCAGTTAAATTTAATTAATTAATTTAGTTTTTTACCGGGGTTTAGCTGATAAAAAGGCATATTGTAGATTTTTTAAATCTAATCTTACTATACTGATATTTAATTTTAGTTTATTTTTGACAGATCTATTTCTTCTGCTGGTCGGCTCCATGTCTGTGACAAAATGTAATTCTGATAATAAACACCACTGGGACACCAGGAGTGGACAGTGCAACAAACACATCCCCACCGGAAAAAGTTGTTTGGTGAGCAAGCTGGAAACCAGAGAGGAAAGAAGCTCCGCAAAATCAAACATCTTAACCTTTGACCTTTTTGCTGTTTATCAAAACTACTACTCTGCTGCCACTGTCCCGAATATGACACAACATGAGCTTAGACAAGTCTCTAAATTTGCCTCTAACATTAGACACTGCTGACACTTGCTGATACAAGTCCGACGCTCTCAGCAGACAAAGCCCTGCTCCCTGTGATTAATGACACAGATGTGAGTAGCACTGGGCATGCTCAGAACACCAACACATCAGTCTCCCACCTCCTCACCGTCAACACCCAAGTGCACTGGCCCCACACGCACGTGCTCCTCAGCCCATCGCGCTCCTCGTAAATCACCCTCCGAAAACAAAGCACATGTAATCTTTGACGCGCAGCCTGACACGCAAATTTATGAACTGTTGTGGAAAAAACACGTGTGCCTCATTGAGTCAGGATAGGCAGTATTTGCCTCGGGGAAAGCAGAATGCAAAATAAAATACAGAAAACACAAGTATGGGGCTGAAAAGCTGATGAGCGCGTTGTCTTTCTGACGACAAAAGCAGGCTTAAGAAGAGGAGGGTTGACATGCCCGCGCCGCTTTCTCCTGCCAGCAAGATTGAGGGATTTCTCTCATGCTCATTTGTAGAACATGAATACCAAATTATCTTTGCAGGATTAGTGTTAGAGAGCCCTGTTTGCACACAATGAGTCATGGAAGGTAGGCACTTATGACGTACAGTGGGTTTGGAGGAATCATCAAAGCAAGACTCTGCTAAAGAAGGCCACAGTTTGAAGCGAAATTTCCTTTTTTGAGCTTTTTCTTGTCACCCTCTTTTATTGTCTGGCTTTTAACACCGTGTGAGAGGTGTGGGCCTCTGCTGTCTTTGATTTTAATTTGGTCTGTTTTGAATTAGATTTTTATCTAGGTTTTGTCTTTTGGTCTATTTTATTGTCTTCTTTGGCTTATTTTATTCATGTATTTATTATTTTACTCTGTTTTTTTTTCCAGTTTTACGTTTTTTATTTTCTGTTTTACTATCTTTAGCCTATCTTATAGTTAATTTACCGTGTTGCTTCTTGGTTTTATTTACTTTGGAAATGGCTTTTGTTTGTAAAATGTGCTATAGAAATATAGTGGATTAGGGCCTTCTGGTATGGTGGCGTGTTGAACTGATGCACCCACACTTCTGCTGCAGAAACTCGCTTTAAAATCATCGTTTGACCCACCTAATCCCCAAAAATAAGAACAAGAGATGAATAAACAGGGAAGACACAAGTCTGGTAACGTTACTGGATCAAGTCAAACAAAGCTGCCGACCCACAGCTGCATTGGAAAACAGCCTGCCTCACAAGCCAACAAGGCTAACATGGCCCGATGCGGCGGACCACAGTTCTTCCTTCCGGGGTCCCACCGACCCAGATTAAAGAGTCTCACGGTTTCCTCCCATCGGAAAGAGGAGATGAGATGACGATTCATCAGTTAGCACTCATGATGTGTGAAATAAATGTGAAATGCAGCGTGATATGGCGTCCCTGGCGCGGAGTTGAAAGCAGGAGGGAGGAAGTAGAGCATGCATGGATGAAGCTGAACAGCGTATTTCAAACAATGCGGATGATCTGCAGACAATGAGGGCCAAGATCGAGGTGCTTCAGGCCAAGGTGACCAAGACGCTGCAGACAAAGAATAATAATATGAATAATAAGATCCTGGATTGGAGTCCAGATCACGTAGGCCCAACCTCGGACTTGTGGGGCTACCAAAGGAAGCGGATGGATCTTATCCCAGAGCTCCTTGTAGGCTCAAGGGTTAAGGTCCCCCCATTGCAATAGAAAGAGCCCATCACCTGGGCAAACCAAGACCAGCGCCTGATAATCAGGTTTCTTAATGATTGTGTGAAGGAACGTGTCATGAAGGCTGCAAAGGTTAAAGGAGATCTCCAGTACAAAGGCAAGCACAAGAATTAAAATCAATGGTCATCTGACAAATCCACTGACTTTTGAAAGAGAGTGATGCAGGGTTGTACCTGGTCCCCCTTCGTATTTGCTTTGTACTTGGAACCATTGGCCCAATTTATTATACAAAAACAATCCACAGTGTTACAATTGAAGGGATGGAACATAAAATTGCCTGCTATGCAGATGATGTGCTATTATATTTGGCCAACCAGAAAATTCCATACCCAATGTGATGAATTTTCATCCCAAAAAATTGGTCCAATGTCTGGATACAAAATGAATGTACGAAAAACTGAAATGATCTCATTCTGGCAACCCCCTCTGGCCTTTAGAAAGGCCTACCCATTTAAATGACAAATAGAATCTCTTCGATATTTAGGTGTGGTACTCCATAGAGCTCTATGAACAATTTTGGTGAAATATAAAATATACCCCTCTTTTTAAAACTATAAAAAAAAATCTTGAAAAATTGAATCTTATCTCCTACTTAAGTCTAAGTCAAAGGCTTGAAACTATAAAAATGTATGTTTTGCCCAGGTCTCTCTATCTATTCCAGACTCTTCCCATTTCCGTCCTCAACTGACTCATATCCAATTCAAAACTTTACACTTATCAGAAAAAAAAGAGTTTGGGGTTTGCCTTGTTTGAAAAATGACTTTATTTCAGCTCAGATCAGAGTGCTGCTGTACTGGTGTGATCCAGAATATGAAGCTCAATGGAAAAATATTGGGGAGTGGTGTTGTGGTTTTGTGTTTTTAAACTCTCTGTTCGAACACAACATACTAACACAAGAACTACAAAAACACAAAACAGATGAAAAGATAGATTGAAAACTAAAGGGTTAATGCCGCAAACAAGCACCGAACCCAAAACCTAATCATGTTAATGATTGTAAAGCAGAGGTAAGTCCATTCCTAGTGAAGGGCCCCCTGACTCCCCGGGCCCTCCTGACTTCAATCCTCACCAAGATCTGGATATATAACTTCCACAGTTCACCGGCTGCCCTCTGCATTTATTTTCCATTTTGCCACAAATCCACTCTCCCACATTTGGCAGGCAGATGAGTGGATGCATTAAGACAGTTTATGTACTAAAGCAGACAGAAACATGGAACATAAAGTCTGATGTCAAAAACAAACAAATCATGTCACTATCATCAGTCTCTTCAAATGAACAGAACCATAACCATGTGACCACAACCTAAACTCACATACCCCATGCTGGTGGCTCCATCTCTCGTCACTGTTCAGTTCTCTGTGTTTTTCATCTTTCTGTGGACCACTCCTTCCTCCCCTGGTGTTTTGAGCATGTGTTTTCTACCTTCAAAAGACATCAGAGGAAGAAAACCCATGCCTCGGTTTTCTCTTCTTGAATTCCACTCCTGTGGCGAAACTTTTCTCGGTGTTGACGAACTTCGTATGGAATATCCTGGGGTGAAAAAGACGCGTTTGCCTTTGTATTGGAGGTCTCCTTTAACTTTTGCAGCCCTAATTATCAGGCCTCGAATCGGCCTGCTCTTATTTCAGCTCTTAGTGATGCCGTGTCACTCTGCATTTCACGTATAATAAGGGCCAACTTTTGTAAAGTTATCTCCTCTCCTCTGTCCAACAAGGAGTTTACACCGAGGACGAGGCATTTGTTTAGCAGCAGGGGGAGGGCTGTTAGCAGCCGCGCCGGGCCCCCTCAAGGCAACCAATCATTGGTAGGCCATCTAAAAACTTTCTGTCGACATGCTGCTGACCAAATCGACATGGAGGGCTCTGCTTGCCATACAGCTGAGGACGGCACCCTTGTGGTGACTCTGACACACCTTTGCTTTTGACTTCCTGAAAACAATGCACTGATTTACAGTCTTTTGTGCAAGTCTCCTGCCCCGTATCACCCAAGCCTTTTCCCTCATCCTTAGTAATGTTCCAGCAGCTCCTTCATGCCCTTTCCGATGACTGTCAAGTTATGAGGACCCCAAGCCAGACACCAGCAGGTAATAAGAGGACACTCACTTGATCTTCCTTAAAGTGCTGAATTCGGCCACCACACAGCAATAGTCCACTAGCTCCAACCTTGTACACAACAAGCCTCTCTAAGATGGTACTGGGGAATACCACTCCCTCCTGTGCTGTTCAGCAGAGATCACGGAAAGCATCATCCCGCTGTGGTAGGGTAGGGACTCCTGCCGACTGAATAGCCACCGATTTTAGTCTTCCTCTGGCTGCCGAGGGGAGAAACCCTTTGGCAGCCCTCCAAACAAGAGCGACGGTTCTCAAAAGCTTGCTCAAATAACTAAACCTCTGAAGATCAACAAGTCCTTTCATTGCGCCTCCAGCAGAGGGCCTGCGCAGGTCTAGTTAGATATTGCTTGGGATCAGTACAGAGTCCTTTTTCCTTCTTCTGGAGTTTAATAATGTTCTCTCTTGCAGCCACAGCAACTTTCTTGGCAGACTTCACAGGCCATTCATTCTCTGGAATGTATAGGAACTTCGGTCCAAGCTGCCACTCCGAGCTTTGGTTCAACTCTTTGGGACCAGCTTCTCTTGAGATGATGTCTGCTATATTTAGCGACCCAGGAACCCACCACCAGTCTGCAAAATTTGTGCTACTTGTGCGAATCTCTCCAATACTGTTGGCGAAAAATGCCGATAGCCATAGTTCTCCCGCTGGATTGCTCCCAAAACTGTCTGGCTATTGACCAGGTGATACCGCTTCTCAACATAGATCCCACAGTTTTTCTGAAAGTGCTTTTTCAGTCGGGTAGCATAGACAACACCACATACCTTTGACTTGACAGCATCTCTGTGGTCTAACGGCGTCAGCTTTGCCTTCGACTCAACCAACCGTACAACCACATCCTGGTGGTAACCCCGCAAGGTTTAGCCTTTAGGTTTAGCTCAGGAGGCGTCAGCGCACCTTAATGCTGAAACAAGTTCCTATGTTTGTGAATTTTGTTCATTGACAATGGCAATAAACCTATTCTGATTCTGATTTTAAGAACCTTAGCTTGCCCAGCTCAGCATTGTCTTCCAAGAGGCACACGGCATCTTCCCTCAGACTCTCGGACAGTGCTGTGTCCCAAGTAGTCTCTGCTTGGCTATATTTCCCTTTTACTTCCTGGAAAGCTCTCCTCACAAGGATTGCCCCCTTTTGCTTTACAGGTGTTATCAGCCCGAGGGGGTCATACAGTCCAGAGACTTGACTCAGGAGCTCTCTCCGAGTGAGTGGATTTGGTGCCTGGCGCCTCACCTCCTCCTTCCCCAAGTTTTCGCCCAGCCTCATCTTCCTCCTCCTCTTTGAGAAGTTCACAGACACTTAAAGATGGAGTTCATCATCGAGTGGGGTGTATCCCATGCCAAGTGCCTTATTGTCCTCGTCAGAGAGCTGGTTAGGGAGAATCTGTCTGACCTTTGGTGTCTTTCCTCCCACTTTAGCCAGTAGACCCATGGTTTCAGATAGAACCCACCCGCTCTCAGGATTTGCCCAACATTTATTGTTATACATTTGAGCCGAGGAAAATTGTTGTGAGAGGTGAGTATATCATCCACACCCTACACTCACACTGAGCAAAGTCGGGCAGCCACTCAGTTTCTCGCATGGCTACTTGCGCAATACAGCCTGCAGGTTTATCACCGATGTTGACCCTCGTTATTGCATACCGTGCAATGTCTTCCACTTCAGAGGCTCTGCACAGAAAACGGCAAAGATGCACCTCCAGGTCCTCAAGCCAGACGGAATTGTACATCTTTTTGATGTTGCCGAGTGCAGCGTAAGCACCTTGCCAAAATCTTAAGAGGACAGCTCGTATGTTGTTCAGCACATCAGGGCCCTTGATGAGAATGTCGTTCAGGCTTAGACCCTTAAACATTTGGTGGCTATTCCCGACGAGTCGAATGGGGGTAGTGACTGAGTGAGGGTTCGGTGCAATATGGCTTATTTACCATACAGGTCCAGTCTAGCTTTCCAATCCCTCCTTTGAGAGCTTGATAGCTGCTTTTCTTTCGACCATGTCGTACACTTGGGCCTTATAGGCTACCTTCCACTCCGTCTACTTTGCCAGCTCCCGTTCAGTCCTCAGGAACGTTGCCTCCACAACCCTCCTATTGTGTGGCAGTGATGCTGAATCCTCTATCCAGGGATATTTAGCATACCAATGAGACTCATCGTGGTGGTGGTCTCCGGTACTGTAAGTCAGCCCGCTCTTAACCAACTCAAGCTCTCGCTCCTCAGAAAGAGTCATCTCCTTCCCTCCAGTTTGGCACTTTCCTCACCGACAATCCCCACATTTCGGCTCACAGGCGGCACAGATGCTATCCCACTTCCACTATTCCAAAAAATCACGACTGGTACTCAAAGTGATTGCCAGGATGACTTGAAGAGGCTCGAACGGTGCTCTTGTGGGTGACTTCCTTGCACCTCACCGCAGCCATTCGCGTGTGTCCTCGATGTATGCGCTTTGATGTTGACTTTTTCCACAGGATCTAGGTGCGAGCCTGCCACAGTTTTCCCCAGAGGACCATCAGAATTCACACAAACTCTCCGAGGGCTAATTATCCAGGTAGATTTTGTGCTAGCATGCTGTGGCTGACCTCTGGGTGCTCTATTCACAGGCTCCTAATCCCTCAATTGTTCTAATTCCTCATAGATTTCCTCTTGACCCTTGAGGAACTTAAGCAGCATATCGAAGCGGTCTTTCTGGGGTTCTGCGCCCTTTTCCCCTGCGACAAACAGAAGCCACTCCTTTTTTAAAAATTCAGGCAGCTTGCTTTCCAGAGATTATTGGGTTTTTAAGGGCACCTGTAAACCCGCCCCTTTAACAAACGATCTTAAACAAACACACGAACCGGCGCAAACGGCAACGTACACAGCACATTAACAATCACAATAAACGCACGTGGCGCCACAGCTTAAACAGTTCAAATAAAGCCAGCGATCTTAAAGGCTGCCGCTTCAATGTTCGCATGTCGGTACCCGGTTAAGCGCAGCTCAACAGGTACGAGGCTCTCCTGTCTCTCGCATCTTTACTACTTTTGCCTGCTTCAACTTGTGCACCGGCAGAGTAAGCGTGCGTCACTAATTAGGGTCCGGGTGCGCTCTCTCGCTTAACAGTTCCGCCCTAAGCACCGCACACACAAAGACTATTCCTGCTGTCTCACCTGTGCACCCTACCTTCACCGCCCTGCTCTGCTCTGATAGGCTCAGCAGCAGCCAATCACAGCTCAGCCAACTTGTTTTAAATTCTCCCCTCCTCCTCTCCATTCAGCAATTCAACTCACACAGTCCTCCTCCACCCGAGCACCACCTTTTCAAAATCTAATTCTTCTTTCAAGTTTATTTTCACCACCACTAGCGTCTCGGCTCTAGGGGGAAGATTCCTATCATATCCTGATATATGACCGTTCCACTTTAGCCTCGAAAAGCATCTGCCTGCCGGTAATTCTGCAGCGGCCATTATCTAAAAATAATACAAGAAAATGTAAGGTGGTCTACGCTTTCAGTCTTGTTGCTTGTTGGGGATAAGTGAAGTTTAAATGAGATGGCGACGGAGATGGCTCTATGTCACGTATTGACAGCCTGACAACAACTCACTAAAGCCACAAGAGGGCGCTCCAGGATACACTATACACCATAACTCTTTCTATTTGCCAAGTTTTGAACTAAACATTCATAACTATATTAATATAAATACAAATGTAAACCACATACTCATAACATTATTTAAAAAGTATTAGTTTACTCATTTTAAAAGCAAAGCAGAAAGTATGAAGTAGCAGTACTCTGCTCATGGGGAAAAGGAGCTTGATTGCTTCTGTCTGGATTTAACTGGAAGTTAAACCGAAACTTTGAGACACTGGACATTTTTACACTGAATTTTTTTTGCACCAAATTATAAAAACAGCTGTTTTTTAGTGAATTTTAAAACATTGTATTTCTAAAGACTACATTTTAAGACATTGTATTTTATACACTGAATTTTAAAACATTGTATTTTTTTAGCACATATTTTCTTTCATATTTAATGAAAATATTTTACTTGATTGGATGTTGAAAAAATTAAGTTCACATAATTCAAATGCAAAAATTCAATTACATGAATTCAGTGTAAAATAAGAGCTTTGGTAATAAAAACACAAAATACTCACTCCTAGAAGGAACAATAGCAGACATTGAGGATGGTTACACGTACCTTGGAATACCACAGGCAAATGGCGACCTCCAAGAGAAAGCGGCAACAGCCAAATACCTACAACGAGTAAGGCAAGACGCCAGCTCAATGGCAAGAACTAGTCCTGGGCAATAAACAGCTACGCCCTGCCAGTGATCAGATGCCCTGCTGGAATAATCAGGTGGCCAAAGGAAGAGATACAGACCACAGATGTTATGACACGAATGCACGGAGGGTTCCACCCAAAATCCAGCACCCTGAGACTGTACACTAGCCGTAAGGAAGGAGGCCGTGGACTAGTGAGTGTGAGAGCCACTATCCAGGATGAAACACCCAAGATCCACAAGTACATCAAGGACAAGGTCCTAACAGATGACATGCTCAGTGAATGTCTCAGGCCATGGGGAACAGAGGATGAGGTGATGGGGAGGGACCATCATGGGATGTACCACCGGAACATGACTGAAGTGGCTGATATCAAGAAATCCTACCAATTGCTAGAGCGGGCCGGTCTGAAGGACAGCACAGAGGCACTCGTCATGGCTGCACAGGAAAGGCCCTGAGCACCAGAGCAATAGAGGCCCAGATCTACCACACCAGACAAGACCAAAGGAGAGGCCCCTGAGACAATCCAGCACATAACTGCAGGGTAAGATGCTGGCAGGGAAAGAATACATGGAGAGACATAATCAAGTGGCTGGCATAGTGTACAGGACACATCTGTGTGGAGTATGGTCTGGAGACCCCAAGGTCAAAGTGGGAAACACCCCCAAAGGTGGTAAAGAAGGACCGAGCCAAGATCCTGTGGGACTCCCAGATACAGACTGACAGAATGGTAATGGAAAACCAACCACACATTGTGGTGGTGGATAAACAGCAGAGGAAAGCCGTTGTGGTTGACGTGGCAACACCAAGTGATGGCAACATCAGGAAAAATGAACACGAGAAACTGGAGAAATACCAAGGGCTCAGAGAAGAGCTGGAGAGAAGGCGTGGAAGGTGAAGGCCAAAGTGGTGCCCGTGGTCATCGGAGTACTCGGGGCAGTGACCCCCAAACTGAGGGGCTACAAACAGATCCCTGGAAAAACGTCAGACATCTCAGTCCAGAAAAAGTGCATATATATATAATATTTTATATATATCTATATCAATATCTATCTATATCTATCTATCTATCTATATATGTATGTATATATATATATATATATATATATATATATATATATATATATATATATATATATATATATATATATATATATATATATATATATGTATGTATGTATATGTATATGTATATGTATATGTATATGTGTGTGAGGTCTTAAGAAAAACACTTTTTGAAACATTTTCGTGCGTAAACCGAACATCCAGCTCCGGCGCCGCTCCTCTCTTGTCCTCGTGCTCTGGCGCTGGTTTGGAGCGCGAGCTCGGGAAAAGTGCCGTGTGTTTTGTACGTCAGCGAGGAAGGGGGCGGAGTCTCCCACTGACAAGAGCGCGAGAGAGAGAGCGACAGCGAGAGAGGAGAGAGCTTCGCTTCTCCGAGTTCGTCCGCTCCTCCTAAAATAGCAGTCGGCGCGTAAATGTGCAACTAAAATTGGTCTCATCCAGCAGCCGGAGACACCGATATAGCACCGACAATATCCAGCTCTGCGCAAAGGTGAGTGGACCAAAGAGACGCGGAGATTACGCGGTGTCCGAGTGAAACGGAGCTGCGTGACAGGAGCGCACGCACTGTGTCAAATGCTGAGCTTCATCACGTTGTAACGGGTTTTAGACCTGGTTTTGTTCTCATTTAGTTTGGATTCAGACCTGATCTGGACGAGGATTTATCCTGATTATGAAGAAGTTGAATGAGGTGTGTGTTAGACCCGGGGTAGTCCCGTAAATCCTGGTTAGTCAATGTTTTATCCAGGTTTAGAGCTAATTTAGTAGTCCTAGTTTAGTTGTAGTTTAGTTCTGGTTTAGTCCTGATTTGAACGTGAAATCATCCTGAAATGAACTTGTTTTACTCCTTGTTTACACAAAGTTATTTAGTTGTAGACTCGTATAAATCTTGGTTTAGTCCACGTATTATTCTGCTTTGGAGCTAGTTTAATGGTCCAGGTTCAGTCCGACTTTAGACCCGATTTGGACGGGGACTCATCCTAAAACCGACCTGATTTAGTGTTTTAGACATGGTGTAGTGTCTAATAAATCCTGCTTTAGTCCGTGTATAATCCTGGTTTGTTCCTAGTTTAGACCTGCTTTAGTCCGCGTTTCTCTTCTAAATTTAAACTCGTTTTTTGCTGGTTTAAGTTGACATTTTGTCCTTTTATTTCTAGTTAAATTCTGCTTTATACCTAGTTCCAACGCGGTTCTGTGCAGATTTGGATCTGGTTTAATCTGAGTTTAGTCCTGATACTCGCAGTCCACAAACAGAGGAAACGATGTGAATCCTGGCCGACGAGGAAGCGCAAGAAGGAGACGTAGACCGGGGTTGGAAGATTCTCTAATAAAAGTTCTTGATAAATCCAGTCAACTTGTATGATTTCATCCAAAGCCGGCGTGTTTTCACCGGTGGCGTCCGTGCGTAATGTTGGTGCCTGGAAAGTCTCTTGTTGCTTTGTTTTGGGACAGCGCGGTGCTAATCCCAAAAAACATTTGGTAAAACATCGTGTGGGAAAAACAGCAATCAGAGTATTTGTAATGACATCCCTGAGCCGCGAACACAGCGCGCTCCAGAGCTGCGGACCACGGAGGAGACGAGAACCGTGTCAGGGACCACTTTGGTCGTGGTTTACGTCCAGTTTAGTCTGATTTAAAAAAACAAAAACGGATTCAACCCTGTTACATGTTGATTTTAGACCTGGTTCAGTCCCGGGTTGGTCCATATTTTAACTTGATTATAGAAGTACCAGTTTTAGTCCTGTTTATGTCTGTTTACTCCGAGTTTTGGCCTGATTTCGTACGGCACTATGAACCAGTGGTGTAGAACCAGTGGTGTAGAACCAGTGGTGTAGAACCAGTGGTGTAGAACCAGTGGTGGAGAAGAGTTGCAACCAACAATTATTTTAGTAGTCCAAGGATTAGTCAACTGTCCATCAATTCTTTATATTGCACATTGAACCTTTTAAAATACAGTTTAGCCAAATAAAATACAGCGACTGAAGGATCCTAGATGGAAAATGTATGAATAAGTGCATTGTTGATGAAAATCAGTATTGTTTCTCTTTTCTTTTTTTTCTTTACATATTGATTTAATAATGCTGCTGACTTTTTGTATGGGTTTTAGAGTCGGTATAATCACAGAACCATTATAAATATCAAAATATAACCATGCTTTTTTATACTAGACTAGTCACAATTAGTCAATTAATCGCTGCAGCTCTAATATCAGCCTTGGTTTAGTCTTTAGTGGTTTGTACACTCCTGATTTATGCCTGGTTAGTCCTGGTTTGCTCCTTGTTTATCTTTGGTTTGCTCCTGGTTTAGTCTCGGTTGTTTAGGCCTTACATATACCTTACATATACACATCCCTGATAATAGCTTGACCTGTGAGACCTGGTGGTGCGTAGGCCGTGGATGTTTCTGGGCAGTTCCTGACCCTGCTCTTGTATAAAGTGGATGAAAGCCTCTTTGCTGCGCTGTAGCGCTGGTCAGGCGTTAGGATTTTCGTGGAGTCTCACCGCAATTTCAATTTGATCACAATCCTTGTACACTTAGCATAGCCGCAGTAAAGAGGATGCATTTTTTGCATGCAGTTGCATGGGCACATAAAAAATATTTCAAATAATTTGATGCTGTTCTCTGCTGCAGGACAACGTGAGCCCCCAGCCTCACTTAACGTGCACACACAGACACACCCTCATGTGTCAGAGTAAGAAATAATTAACTTCACCTTCTATGGGTGAAAATAATAATAAAAACACATTTGGCGATTTTCAATAGGGCATATGGCAAAGTAAACGTCATGAGTTTACTCAGATGAAGCAGCGTCCCGCCTCTATATGATGGGAATGAGGGATTTGTCCCGCTGTCTTTCCGTGTTGACTCCAATCGTTCTAATGCAGATTTCAATAGGTGTTGCACATCCAGTCTAATCAGCAAAGTCAGGCTCTCATTAAGTTATTCCTCTTAATCCAAACAGGGTTGTCATTTTCTCTGTTTATTTTGCCAAAAGTCATCACAAGCATAAAGTTAAAAACAGAGATAAACTGCTCTCACGGTCTGCGCGCTGCATTGGCATGCACTTATTGCGCATCGCACCAAATTCTGATCCTAGGTACATATTTCTTGGTGAGCCCTTAATAATCGGCCCTGATATGTATTAGTAGGCTTGGCGCCATTGACTCAGTTCCAAGTGGGATCAACCGAAAAGGTCGGGAAGTACTGGAAGCAACTTTCTGTTGCTTGGCTTTGAATATCCACGTCATAAAGACAGCCTCGCTGTTGTTTGCACATTGGTTTTGAGTTATAACTAAGGTTCCCACAAGTCTGTTTTGAAAAAGATTGAACACAGTTTAACACAGAAAAGAACCGGTCTTGAATTGTTCGAAAAAACAAGTTTCATTTAAGTGCTGGTATGGTAAATCTAACAGACCCAGTCCTATGTATTAGGTTTATCTTTAAAATGAATTAAAAAAATAAATCATTTATTATATATTTATAATATGCATAATGTATGTATGTGTGTATATATATATATATATATATATATATCTACGCCACAGTTTCATCCAGAAGTTGGAATTTCCTAAGAAATAATGATCAATTTGACAAACACTTGATTCCACACTTTTTCAAAAATTTCCTTTCAAAAATGTGAATTTGTCGTTTTCCACTGGGATAAACATACCGGTATATTTTCCCATTTTTGCATCAGTCAAAATAATAGTTACCTCTCGTTCCATTTTATTTGTTAATATAATGAGTAGAAGTTGACTGTACAAATTGCTAATGCTTTTATATAATTTAGATATTGTTTCCCTGGAAAGTTCTTATTTATAAGCCTTAATAAATATTTCAGTCAGAGGGTTATGATTGTTTACTTTGTTTAATTTTTTAGGTTATAATAATCTCATCATTTAAAATACCTATAAAAGTCCTGTTTCCTCTCATAGGCCATGTACACACATTGGCGGGTTTTTTTTATAAACGCATATCCTTCGCCCTTCGTTTAATAAAAAGTACTACGCGTACAACACGTAATGGTTTTAAATACATGTCGCGTCCACAAAAACCCGTATAATTGGTGCTCTTTGAGCGCGGTCATAACCATGTCAGAAAAGCAATTAGTTGACCGTGTTTTACCTAAACTACGACCCAGTCTATCCAATCAAGAAGCATTCCTTTTTTTTCGTACATCACTTCCGCAAACCATGAAGCGTGGCGCCAGATTTCGCGAGTTATTTGCATGATCTATCAGGTTATTTAGTGCCATATTCGCCGACTGTAAAGCACTCGTTCTGTGCGCCGTCACTCGTACAATCAAAAGTAACACACGTCTCAAAGGATCACGTTGTCCACTGGCGTAAACAAGGACGCATGTGTGACGTGGATTCAGTAATTGTCGCAGATAGTGATGTTTGGGACCTTAAAACGCCGTTCACCCACGTCCACACGAAAACACAAAACTGTAGTGTTCTGAAATCTTCACTTTGGGCGGAGTTTTCTAAAAGCACCGTTTTCAAGAGCATAATCCTCCAGTTATGTGTGGACAACAGGTCAAATCGTAGAAAAATATATGCGTTTTCCGTGTGGACATGGCCTTAGTCAAAGGATTTTTTACAACATATCAAAGTTTTTCCTTTAATTATCTTTTACAACCAGGTAGAACATCTTTATTCCTTTTGTTATCCAGATCTCAGATCTGTGCTGTTAGGGGCAAAACCTTGGTCATAAGTCAACCAGTTTAAGATTTTAACATCTTTGTTTGGTTTATATGTTTGGAATTGCTCTTTCCAGGTCGTTAGCACTGTCTACGTTTACATGCACTCAACAACCCTTTCATAACTGGAATATTAGCAGTAAGTTACGCACTGCCATGTAAACACCAATAACCTTTTTGAAAAACCTAAATATACTACTTTCAAGGAATCTTGGTCTTTTGACTATAAGAATTACCAAAAAAAAAAACAAATGCTACACAGCACCACACTTTTGGAGCAAGGAAGACACGGCGCACCTTCATCCAGTGTCCAGGGGGCTTTGGTGGAAACGGGTGGATTTGGATTACACAGCTCCGGCTCCATTTTCTACTTCTTCCCATTCTTGCCTTTCATTAACGAAGAACGTCAGGCGGAATCGTGTCAAGTTCTGGTGATGGACCCCAATTGATTCCACACCAGAGACGGGGCTCGTCTGTGTGGCAGGGGGCCGAGGTTACAGTCCGTCAGCTTGTTCCCGAAGCATTACCTACCTTTTTTTTCTTGTTCCTCGTTTCTTGGAGTTATGTGGGTGAAACAGAGATTTTGAAGGCCTGCTCTTACTGGAGTAAAAGTTTTTGTTCCTCTTCCCTACGTCCAGACTGCTGCTCTTAAAGGTATTCTTACTTGAGTTGTAGTTTCTCCAAATATTGCTTTACTTTTACTTCAGTTATTTCTTGGACCACTACTTTTTACTTCTACTTGAGTAATATTATTTTTTAAGTTTCCTCTTATTAAGCCCACCTCTCTTGGTTTGAGCACAGAGCTGCATTCAAGAGAAAATTAGTTCATCACAATATGACTATTTTACCAAAATAACAACAGGAATGAGATCACGATTCGAATGTTCTCACCATGTTGCCCAGCTGTATTTGGTTTTTCTGCTTATATGACGACAGCAGCCTCCCGGTTTGCTGTCAACAACTTTCTACATCTTTCACTGACATTGTTTGCAGCTTGTGGTGTAGTAACTGTTTGTGTCAAATGGTCGGAATTGGGAATCATTAAGTATGTGTTTTTTTACAGTTACAAAACGGCCTAGTTAGTGGTTGGGCCGAACACGTTTGTAAAAAATTCAGATATTTCTTGAAATTTTGTTGAATTATCTTGATAAGAATATGACAACATTTCCATGCTTTATCAGAAAGTGCTCAAATGTGTCTGTAAATGTCTTGATGAGGTTCAAGTATCGCATCAAAACATTAACCACAAGTGTTGAAACAATTGAAATTGTTTGGGAGATTATGCTAATCTGTCTGTCTCTTTGTAGTTTTTAATTCTAGACAAGCGACAATATTATACATATTTAAATATATCTCCCACCTCTATTAGCCTCCTCGGTGATGGAGTGGTTAGCCTCTGTCATTGCCCGATTTGGAACCCATTTGGGCCGGAATTTGCACCAATTTGGTATGATTTTTAAAACTGCTCATGCCCAGCAGTGTTGTCAGGTCCATGAAATAAAACCAGCGCTATGTGCTCTCAAAAACGGCACCTTTTTTAACCAAGTTAATTATTTTTAAAATTAATTGGCGATTGTAGGGTACAATTTTTTGTTAAGCTTGTATAAACAACAATGGTCGGAAACGGATAATACAACTGAATCTTTTTTTCTACAATGGGAACACTCCTGGAAGAATGAGGGATTACAACCGGCAGCTTGTGTGAAGGCATTAAAATATATTCTTTGGTGTTATGTCTCTGCCTGCTTCTCTAACCGCTCTTCTCCGCTTGTTTACACAACTCATTAGGGTGGCAACGATAGGTTACTTCGAGAGTACACTCGAATGAATTCGATACAAAATAAGCTTCGGGATTAGCTATTTTATTGCTTCGATTGATTCGTTTAAATTTTCCACTATTATACATTAACAGGAACCTGAACTTGTCGGGCGGTGCGAAACTGTGTGGCTTTTCGCTTTATCACAGGCGCTTGTTCCGCTCTGACGAAGGTGGAACAGTGAACAGACGACGGCGCACGTTGTTTAAGAGTTTTTAAAGAGTTTTGATGACGTGAACAGAGCTATGGATCTGATTATACAGTAATCTCCTGAGCGGCATCACTCTAAACACAGGGCATTCCTTAGGGCTCTCCGTCGCCGCACCGAGCCCCTCGGCCTCTAGAGCCACCGTCTGTCACCCGCGGACCCCGCGCTTCGCCCCACCCTTGCCAAAACATCTGGGCCTTCCAGTCACAGTTCGGTACTTTTCTAACACAGCCATGCACATGGAAACAGCGTCGGAGGACCGGTGGCTTATGTTAGAAGTATTGATCTGTCGTGAACATCAGAAAAGTCCGAGACGTCGGACGTGCCCAAAGTGACCGGGGTTACACACGGAGCCAAAACATCGGCATAAGGCAAAATGTCGCCACTGAAATGCTCTGGTCAACAACGCCAGGACCAACTCCGGTCCCACCCAACATTAAACGTTAACAAATTGTCTTATGGTTCCTAGTGACTCGTGACAGAGCTACCAGAGTAACCGTTTTACTGAGTCTACCTCTTGCAAGGTTAATTGTCTTTATAATATATTCTTTCTATACAACGAACAGTTGTGGACCTGAAGTGACTAGTGTTGCTTAGTTTGGGGGAATAAATTTATATGAATTTTAAGATATAAAATTTGTTATTTAAGCAGAAATTCTTATTTTGTATTTGTTTGTGTTACTACTAGATATCCTACGTGTTTCCATTTCTAAAAATCTAGGTTTAAATATGCGTTTAAATGGCTTACTCTGAACTGTACAAACAATCATCTATAACGATGGTACTCGTTAACTCGAAAAAAAAGAATCGATGTTTCACTGCGATCTACTAAATACTTAATCTGATAGCCTTGCAGCCCGCTACAAACCATATATTATATTTAAAATCTGGTTGCTTTATAATAGACGGTCCTCATCGTCTAATTTTGCCCACTCTTATCTTACGCCATTGTCAGATCCTATAGATCCCTGGTCACTAACAGTAAGAGTGAGTTAATCGCATAAGGAGAACGAGCAGCCTCCCCATGTGTTAGTGAAGAGGGTTCTAAGAAATTGTTGAAAATGAACAGTGAGTTTGCGTCTTTCCTTTGTGTCCCTTCTCTCTCCTCCCTCACTATCCAAACTCCAGCACAGGAAGAGCAGAGCAGGCGTGGAGGAAGGCAGACACAGGCAGGTGGACAGTGGGACGAGCACAGACGTTTCTCTGTATGTTAAGCTGCAAAATTATGTGTTTTTTTTTACAATCTGACATATTCACGAAGAAAACGAGTCTGATGAGGAAATTATTGATTAATCCTAAATGCAGAGGTGCAGATGAACCGCGGAACCTGCATGAGGCGCTGTCACAGTCGCCTTTTTGGGCCGGCCCAACTCGTCCTGCCTATGAAATGATCCCTTTCTTAGCCTGAGCCACACACCGGCGGCCCGGCGGCGCCGGCGCCCCGGCGCCCGCCGCGCGCACCGGCCGCGCGCCCGCCCGCCGCGCGCACCGGCGCCCGCCGCCGCGCACCGCCCGCGCACACTGCCGCCCGTGTACGCTCCCAATCTAGAGGACCCCTAAGCTTTGCCTCACACTCCAAGTACTCTTTAACTTGAGTTTCAGGCAAATAAATGGTACTAGTGGTATTTTGTAAATTATTATTTTTGTTTTAATGCTCTTTAATTCCATTATAAGTCTGCTTTCCTGTGACAAGTGGTTGTAAATGAATGAATGAATAACTGATTTAGAGTGATTATTAGACCTAAGCTACCAACAGCACACTCCCAGACCACGTACCAGTGCGCTCGGAGCTCATTCACAGCCACAATCAGCTCCTTTCTGACTACAGCCACTTTAGATGCTTTTTAACCAAACTCTGGTCCAGATCTGTCCTCCACAGGACACAATGTGGACTTAGTTTTGCCTAGTTTTTGTAGGGAATCACTAACACGGTCGTGCTTCTATTCAGACGTGAACAGACGAGAGCAATGTGAGGTGAGAGGAGAAGGAAAAGAGACACAGCGGTAGCCTTGTCATATTACACAAGTGTGTGGAAACACAAACGAGAGCGGAGTTTGTTTGAGGATGAGGATCCACACATCCAAGTGATGAGTTGAGTGGCGTGAATCACGTGTGCTGTTGGTGTCCAGGAGCTCCTCCACGCTCACTCCAGGCGCTCGCCTCGTTCTACTGAGGAAAGTCCGCAGTGGACAGCATTTGGCATTTGCAAATTAGTGATGCAATATGTTACTCGTTTGCAGACATTTTAAAACCAGCCCAAGAAAACCGCAACCTGTGGAGCCACATTTCCCCCCATGACTTATGTTTTAAAATAGCCCAATTGTGCAGGAATACCTGGCAAATATGAAGCCCAGATACTTTGGCGGTAAGCACCGAAGTTGCTATAGTAACCATACTAGTTGGAACAAAACTCAATTTTGAGATTTGTTCAATTGACTGTCCTCTTGGAATATAAACAGTTTTCCTGATAAAGACATTCACAAAGTCCATACAAATTATATATTTGACCTGTTGAAACAAGTCAGACAAACCGGAGCAGAGTTTTTGAAACGTCTGACTTAAAGCAACAATATGTAACTTTCTGGAGTTTGCATATCACCTAATTAATTCCAGGGAAAAAGAAAGTTAAAACCAATTCCTCTGAACAATTTCCATGGCCGATATATCAAGTTTTAATGCCATAACTGTTGGAATATTATAGCCTAAGGAACAACCTTTCCATGAAAACAGCAGGAGGGGCACCTCCTCCAGGCCATGTACGAGTCAGGTTTGTGGGGATGCAGCCCGCTAACAGAAAATATGCATGTTTTTATACATTTTTTCAGGGCAACAAAAACATTCTAAATAGGAGAAAATACAAACATGCTTTGAAATTATAGTCGATATATTTATTTTGGTGCTAAAAGTTATGTGCTGCTAAAACGTCTAACTTGATTATAGTGAGTTTAAAATATCAACTTTAGTGAAAAAATAAACTCTGTGAGGGTTCGGCGCAGTAGCTTTCCTCGCTGTTTATCCTCCACCACATATGTGGTTGGGTTCACCATCACCATTCTGTCAGTCTGTATCTGGAAGTCCCACAGGATCTGGGTTCGGTCATTCTCTATCACCTTTGGGTGGTGTTTCGCACTCCATTACTCCGCACAGATGTTCCTGTACACTATGCCAGCCACTTGGTGTTATGGCGCTCCATGTATGCTTTCCCTGCCGGCATCTTACACCCTGCAGTTCTGTGCTGGATTGTCTCAGGGGCCCCTGTTGCACAACCTACACTTGGGTCTTGTCTGTTGTGTAGATTCTGGCCTCTATTGCTCTGTGTGCTCAGGGCCTGTTCCTGTGCAGCCATATGGTTGTGTGTTGTGTGTGTGTGTGTGTGTGAATATGTATATAATATTATATATATATATATATATGATATATATATATATTGTAATTATGATAAATTATGAATATGTAAAAAAATTAAGACTTTGATGGGCAATCATTTAAAAGAAAAAAAAAACAACAACTATATTTAGATATATATTTAGGCTATAGGCCAGGGGTCACTCATAACATTTCACTGAGGTCCACAAGCCGAGGTCTGGAACTTCTGGAATGTTTCTGCCACTTTGCCACTTTTAATTAATTATTATTATTATTATTATTATTATATTATTATTATTATTATTACTTATTATTATTATTATTATTATTTATTATTATATTATTATTATATAATTATTTTTACCAATTAATTATACTTCATACTTTTTATCAAATAGTCTAATGGTGGTTTTTGAAATAAACTGAAATGTTTCTTTGCTTTGAAAACATTTTAGGTAAAATATAAAGCTGGCATGAATCTGATCATAACATCACACACTGGAGAAACTAGGGAAAACTAGTCAAATAATGTCTGAAAAAGAACGTTGCGTTTATCGCGGGTCGCATGTGGCGTCACATGCTCTGTCTTTATGAATTAAATGCCAAACTCGGCTTGTTTATAACAAACCAAATGAATGTTTTGATCTCAGAGCCACGTCACAGATCGAGAAAATGGGAATGATTTGATGCGTGGAGGGGAGAGAATTTTCTAACCAGGATTCATCAGACTAGTGTGAATGAAGCTAAATGCTACTCCAGGGATGTGTTTGATGAGGGAACAATGTTGAGACAAGGTTAAAAAGCATAATATGTATCCTTTAAAGGCTAAAAGAGTAGCTACCAGTATCCAGGATGGTTTATGAGCGGGTGGTGGGTGCTTAGTGTGGGAAGTTTGATCGAATACCAGATCTAGTCCAGTTTGGACTTGAAAAACACAGAGGATTATTTAAAGGACACATATTATGCAAAATTTAACTTTTTACTTTTAACCATGTTTATAACATTGTTCCCTCATCAAAAACATACCTGTTATATTTAGTTTCATTTACACTTGCCTGATGAAATCCTGTTTTGGTAAGTCCTCTCTCTCTAATCCTCATAAAAACACTCCACTCTGAATTTTTTCAGTTTTGTGATGTCATAAATAGAGCTCCGTTATCTTCTGCGCTGTTTTAAGTCCATAAATCATCACCAGACTCGGTTCTGCTTTAAATTATTGTTCATTACAGCTGTATGCATACATTAGCATGTTGGGGTGCAAGCCAAGGTCCCAGCGAGCAAGATCTGAATCAGAATCAGAAAACGTTTTATTGCCATGTTCAGTGAGCAAAATTCACAAAACATAGGAACTTGCGTTTGGTGTTAAGGTGCAACATTACAACAATGAACAATAATAAAAGTAAGTATATCAAATAAGGCATGCATTAAAAAGCTAATTAAAAGTTAATTAATAAGATAAAAATACACTGAGTCTGAGTATACAGGTATACACAAAATGTACAGTTAATGTTACAAAGTTAATGTTAAAGTTGAACAATGATATGAGTGCTTGTTATGTTAATTATAGTTAAAGAGGCAGGTGTTTTAAAGTGTAAATAGCAGAGGGAAAGAAACTGTTCTTAGGGCGGGAGGTTCTGGTCCGGATGGACACGTAACCTCCCACCTGAGGGGAGTGCTCAAATAGACCATGTCCAGGGTGGAAGGGTCAGCTGTATCCGACCTGGCTCGTCCCAGAGCCCTGGGAGACGTACAGGTCCTGCAGAGATGGAAGTCTGCAGCCGATCACCTTCTCAGCAGAACGCACGATGCGCTGTAGTTCCTCGTTTTCCCGCATATGGCTCCAGCAGAGGCGCTGTAGTCTCTGTTTGTCCCTGGCTGTGGCTCCAGCAGAGGGCGTGTAGTCTCTGTTTGTCCCTGCTGTGCTCCAGCAGAGGGCAGACTGTATCTCTTTGTCCCTGCTGTGGCCCAGCAAGGCGCTTTGCTCTGTTCTGTCCGGCTGTGTGCTCAGCAGAGGGCGCTGTAGTCTCTGTTTGTCCCTGGCTGTGGCTCCAGCGTACCACACGGTGATGGATGGAGGTGAGGATGGACTCAATGATGGCCGTGTAAAACCTGGCACCATCATCTGCACTGGCAGCTTGGCTTTCCTCAGCTGCCGCAGGAAGTACATCCTCTGCTGGGCCTTCTTGATGAGGGAGCTGATGGAGGGCTCCGCACTTGAGTGTCCGTTGAGTGATGGTGGTGAAGCGAAAGGAGTGGTGATGGGGGAGTCTGTCATGATGAGGGGGCCTGGTGGGCTGTGACTTTCCTGAAGTCCACGATCATCTCACTGCACCAGGACACCAGCCGGTCTACCACCCTCCTATAGACAGACTCATCCCTGTCTGAGATGAGTCCAATGGGGGTGGTGTCGTCTGCAAACTGGCGGTCCATTCAAGTCAGAGGACAACGCTTTAGCCTTTAGTAGCTGTGCTGCCCGGAAGTACGTAACACTGACCAATCAGAGCGGAGCAGCACAAAGCAGAGTGAGCCAAAGCCAAATATTTAAAAATAGTTTTTAAGAATACTGACGGATCATGAACTGGAGAAAAGCGAATGATCTGAAAATAAGCAAAAATCGCAGAAGAATTGGGGAACAGTGGTACTGAGGAACAGTGGTACTGAGGAACAGTGGTACGTGCACATTTACATAAGTCCCACTTTCCCCCGCGACTGACGCACAACAGTAAAACTCCTGTAGAATATGGCCTGTATTTGTTCAGTTGTTTAATACGAGTGAGAGGCATTCATAGTTTAAATAACTCACCGCTTCAGTTGTGCGTCTTAATCCATGCATGTCGTTGAGTGTCGGCCTGTTGTCTTGAATCCCACGGTTCCACATCCCCAATAGTTGTTCATAAATGTATAGTTTTACAGCATAACATAACAGCAGCATATCCAGCCACGGTGCAGGTCCCGTTGGTAATCGACGCACGAGAGCAGACTGTGTGTATCCATCCAGACTCTCGCACTTACCACTTATTCCAGAAGGTTTGCTCGTCCTTTTAGAATTTTCCAACGATCCACGAACAGCAGCGCATTCAGAGAACGTTATGTTGAGGTTGCGTGCTGGAGTCTGGTCCACGCTCGTGTTGCCTTGAGTTTGTTGGATTGAAGCGCCACGCTGCGCACTCTTTGACTGGAGAATGGATTAAGAACAGAAGGAGACAGGTGAGAGTCATCACCTACGTGTACTTTTACTTTTTTTTTAATATATATTGAAATGAATATTCGGAGCATCAGTTATACAGTACAACTGTAGTAACCTCTTTATTGCTTTATCACTTGTACCTACATAGTATCATTTTCAAGTAACAGTCTATTGTTGGCGTTTGTCGTAGTTTGGACTGACCTGTGTGTGTGGACATGTCTTAGCACTTTTAGCAGCGTGTGAGAAGGCAGAGAACAGCAAAGGTTCGCTCTTTCCTCCTCTAGTCTAGCTGTAAAACAATCCGTCCATTTAGGTTTGTCATTAGTCATGTGTTTATCATTGCATAATAATAGATTGTTTTTCAAAAGCCCCTCGTCAGACATGTCACAAGGTCTAAGGAAATAAAATATCTTGGGAGCTTTTTTAGCTGTGTGGACATTTTTAGAGTCCTGCATGCTGCAGACCTTATTGGATGTATATGTCTTCCTCTTAGACCAGAGCTTTTCAAACTTTTTCAGAAGCACACACACAGAGGGACAAAGGCTCGCGGAGGGACAGAGGAGCGACAGAGGTGGGACACAGGAGGGACAGAGGAGCGACAGAGTGAGACAGAGAGGCGACAGGGTGGACAGAGGGAGGGACAGAGGAGCGACAGAGGTGGGACACAGGAGGGACAGAGGAGCGACGAGGTGAGACAGAGGAGGCGCAGACAGAGGGCGACAGAGGAGCGACAGAGATGGGACAAGAATGAGGAGCGACAGAGGTGGGACACAGGAGGGACAGAGGAGCGACAGAGGTGAGACAGAGGTGGGACAGAGGAGCGACAGAGGTGGGACACAGGAGGGACAGAGGAGCGACAGAGGTGGGACACAGGAGGGACAGAGGAGCGACAGAGGTGGGACGAGGAGGGACAGAGGAGCGACAGAGGTGAGACAGAGGAGCGACAGAGGTGAGACACAGGAGGGACAGAGGAGCGACAGAGGTGGGAAAGAGGAGCGACAGAGGAGCGACAGGTGGGACAGAGGAGCGACAGAGGTGGGACAGAGGAGCATCAGAGATGAGACACAGGAGGGACAGAGGAGGGACAGAGGTGGGACAGAGGAGGGACAGAGAGCATCAGAGATGAGACACAGGAGGGACAGAGGAGGGACAGAGGTGGGACAGAGGAGGGACAGAGGGCATCAGAGATGAGACACAGGAGGGACAGAGGAGGGACAGAGGTGGGACAGAGGTGGGACAGAGGAGCGACAGGTGGGACAGAGGAGGACAGAGGAGGGACAGAGGAGGGACAGAGGAGGGACAGAGGAGCGACAGGTGGGACAGAGGAGGGACAGAGGGTGGGACAGAGGAGCGACAGAGGAGCTACAGAGGAGGGTACAGAGGAGGGACAGAGGAGCGACAGAGGAGGGACAGAGGAGGGACAGAGGAGCGACAGAGGTGGGACAGAGGAGGGACAGAGTAGGGACAGAGGAGCGACAGAGGAGGGACAGAGGAGCGACAGGTGGGACAGAGGAGGGACAGAGGAGGGACAGAGGAGCGACAGAGTGGGACAGAGGAGGGACAGAGTAGGGACAGAGGAGCGACAGGTGGGACAGAGGAGGACAGAGGAGGGACAGAGGAGCGACAGATGGGACAGAGAGGGACAGAGGAGGGACAGAGGAGCGACAGAGGTGGGACAGAGGAGGGACAGAGTAGGGAACAGAGGAGCGACAGAGGAGGGACAGAGGAGGGACAGAGGAGCGACAGAGGTGGGACAGAGGAGGGACAGAGTAGGGACAGAGGAGCGACAGAGGAGGGACAGAGGAGCGACAGGTGGGACAGAGGAGGGACAGAGGAGGGACAGAGGTGGGACAGAGGAGGCCAGAGGAGCTACAGAGGTGGGACAGAGGAGGGGCAGAGGAGCGACAGAGGAGGGACAGAGGAGGGACAGAGGAGCGACAGATGTGGGGGCAGAGGAGCGACAGGAGGAGCGACAGGTGGACAGAGGAGCGACAGAGGAGCGACAGAGGGCGACAGTGGACAGAGGAGCGACAGAGGTGGGACAGAGGAGCGACAGGAGGTGGGACAGAGGAGCGACAGAGGAGCGACAGAGGAGCATCAGAGGTGAGACACAGGAGGGACAGAGGAGGGACAGAGGTGGACAGAGGAGGGACAGAGGAGCGACAGGTGGGACAGAGGAGGGACAGAGGAGCGCAGAGGAGACAGAGGAGGGACAGAGGAGGGACAGAGGAGGGACAGGTGGGACAGAGGAGGG
The DNA here is from genome assembly GCA_015082035.1 of Chaenogobius annularis. Lineage (NCBI taxonomy): Eukaryota > Metazoa > Chordata > Actinopteri > Gobiiformes > Gobiidae > Chaenogobius > Chaenogobius annularis. The sequence goes on along the minus strand of BJKM01000128.1, from coordinate 1,046,762 downwards.
ACAGAGGAGCGACAGGTGGGACAGAGGAGGGACAGAGGAGCGACAGGTGGGACAGAGGAGCGACAGAGGAGGACAGAGGAGGGACAGAGGAGTGTGGATGGACAGAAGAGGGACATAGGTGAACTGAGGGACAGAGGAGGAACATAGGCACGTGGAGGTAGAGAGGAGGGACAGAGGTGCGCGTTGGGACTGGGGTGGGCTCCATGGTAACACTCTGGGCGGGGCTTGAACAAACTCAAGCTTGCAGCTCTTGCAAGCTTTGTAATTGGCCGCCATGTGCGTCAAGGAGCTCTGCGAAGATTTAGAGGACAATAAACCAGCCTTCAGACTCAGTTCTTTTGTTGCTCAGAAGTTTGGACTAAAAACAACACAAAACAGTCTATGTCACCTGTCTCCTCCTCCTCCTCTGTGATCCTCTCCTCTGTGATCCTCCTCCTCTGTGATCCTCCTCCTCTCTCGCTCCCCCTCGTGCATACACGTGCGCTCCCGGTCAGGGGTGCCACCCTGGGGCCTGCTCCGCTGCGTGACAAAGCAGTTGCTCCAGACACAAACGCTGCCTGTGCCTGTAGCTCGCTGTTCAACGGATGTTTATATCACCGGGCCTGTCGTGTGCGTCCTGCGAGTTCTGTGTGTGTAACTTATGTCAGACAAGTCAGACAACTACTGGAGGGTAGGCAGGGCTCCAAGATCGGCTCGCTTTGACACGGGGATCGACCGGTGTATCGCAGTCGACAGGTTACCACGTCTGGGTCTGAAAACAAACCGTCTTTGGGGTTGAATAATGGCACCACTTTCTGTAGCTGTTGTGAAAAGATGATTATTTATGCCGACAGAGAAGATGTTGAATTTTGTGCCAGTTTCTAACTGCACGCAAAAAAACATAAATCCAGTTCTAAAACATAATCCCTCCACTTATGCCTTCAAGAAGCGACGTGCCATTGAAAAAAACGCAAATTACACAATTTTAGTTTTAATGTTCATTCCACAAAATAAAGGTGTTATCAGATAATATTTATTGTCAAATCATAACTGTTGTGTAATTTGTATGGATTTCGGCCCCGGTTTACAATATGGTTTCTAGGTAACAGTTGTAGAATGACCTCTACCTATGTCATATTTGCTTCCCATGTCAAACCAGGAAGTGACATTATAAACTTTACAAAAATGGTCAAACTGGGGGCAACTAGACAAAATCTCCAATATATCTCCAATATAATCATGTTCACTACATTAGAATGAAATGTGTGGAAGCTGTCACACACACTTTAAACTGTAGAGATTCTAGAATGTTGTGATGTTACGTGATTGACCCAGCTGACAGATCCAGCTCACCCGCTTATGTACTTGTTTGGGAATGGGCTCGGACTCAGATCCATTCGTCATCTGATGGAGGAGCAGAGACGTCGTGTTTCCATGGCAATTGTTTATTGTTCATCAACAGTAGCAGAGTTTGATTCCCGCTCTGGTGTGAGAGATGGAGCCTGAGTGGGGAATGTGGAGGCCAGCAGATAATGTGAGCGAGGGCAGTTAGCTGTGGACTGTTCCAATGCTCCACTCTGTATACGTCAACAAACATTTAACCCAGGCTATATCACAAAAAGTAGTTACCGGGAATGTTAAGATCATTATTCAGGTCAATATAATCGCAAGAACTAAATGCATTCCATTTTAGGGGCAAAATTAAGAAGAAACACTGCAGGTGAATAGGAAAAAAACGAATTATTTGTAAAAACAATATTGCCAAAATTGCACTTAATTGGGATATATATAATATATATATATATATACACACACACACACACACACACACACACGCTGCATCTGTAAAGAGACCTCGCTTTTCCCTCATTTTGTTTATGTCTGTTATGCCTTATTCCAAAATGTATTAAATTCATTATTTGCCTCAAGATTCTACAAATATTACCCCAGAATGACAATGTGGAAGAAGGTTGTTAGAATTCTTAGCAAATTTATTTCGAATAAATAAACCCAAAAAAGCACCTGTTCATAAGTACCGTATTTTTCGGGCAATAGAATGAATAAAAGCCGCGCCAACGAAATTTACAAGGAAAAAATCATTTGAACATATACGGGCACCTGTCAATAAGCCGTAGGTGCCCATGTTGTAACATGAGATATTTACACATAAAGATGGTACACAGTTGTGAATTCTCATTTCAGTGCGGGGCGGGTTATACTCTGCAGACTGCTGTATCATACGTCCGCCTGTCCAATTTCAGTTCATTAGACTAATTTCTCAGTGACTATGAGTTGGATTGTAATAAACACAGTATTTTGAATTTGAACATTTCGACACACCTCTGAGCTGTCGCTTCTGTCCGCTCTGTCCTTGATTACTCTGTGTGAGCTGATTTACCTGTGTCTTCACATCTGGTTCATCTGCTCCTGAGCTTGTGCTTGGCGAGTGAGTGTTATGTTGTAACACGAGATATTTACACAGAAAGATGGTCCACGATAGTGATGCACGGGTTGTCCACAGGTCAGGTTGGGCCAAGAAGGTCTCATTTCAATGCGGCATGTTCTAAACTGCAGACCTCCGTATGCCGCATGTCCGCACTCCACGTGTCTTTGCGTTTCGCCGGGTCTAGATTCACTTCCTCATGAGACTAATGATGTCTCTGTAACTGCTGCATTCATCTTTCTGTTGAACCTCACTAGTCTCCCAGTTCTTGCCCCTGAAAAACAGCCCCACAGCATGATGCTGCCACCACCATGCTTCACTGTAGGGATGGTGACGTCCAGGTGGTGAGCGGGGCCTGGTTTCCTCCAGACATGACGCTTGCTTTTCAAGTCAAAGAGTTCAATCTTTGTTTCATCAGACCAGAGATGTTTGTTTCTCATGGTTTGGGAGTCCTTCAGGTGCCAGGTGCAGGCTGTCAGGTGCCTTTTACTGAGGAGTGGCTTCTGTCTGGCCTCCCTACCACTCAAGCCTGAGTGCTGCAGAGATGTTTATTCTTCTGGAAGGTTCTCCTCTCTCCACAGAGACATGCTTCTCCCCCAATTGCTCAGTTTTGCCAGGCCCAGCTCTAGGAAGAGTGTTGGTGGTTCCAAACTTTTTCCAATAACTGATGAAGGAGGCCACTGTGCTCATAAGAACCTTCAATGCTGCAGAGATGTTTCTGTCCCTTCCCCAGATCTGTGCCTTGATACAATCGGTCTACCGTCAATTCCTTGGACTTCTTAGCTTGGTTTGTGCTCTGACATCACTGTTAACTGTGGGACCTTAGACGTGTGTGCTTTTCCAAATCATGACCAATCAACGGAATTTACCACAGGTGGAGTCATATCAAGGTGAAGAAGCATCTTAATCAGTGGAAAAGCGACTGAGCTAAATTTTGAGCAGTCCTCTAATGCAATTTTCTCTTTTCTCCCAAGCATTTTTCTATTTTCAAATTTATTGTAAAAGTATATTTTAACATTTTATAAATGTCCAGCTATTTCAGTTCAGTCGGCTCCATCGCTGTCATCCGTCTCGCACACAAACTTGGATTATACTTCCCGCCTGGAAATTCTGCATGGAAATGAGACCTGCGGAGGGCAGTGCAGAAGACGTTGGCATGCGGAGTCAACAGTAGAAATCGGAGCTGCTGGGAAATCCCACTCATTTCTGCGCGGAACCCTTCGCATGGTTAAAACATTGTCCCTGAAGCCGATGCCGAAAACCAGGTCTGTGCAGACGGTGCATGAGGGGGCGTGCGGGCAAAAATTACGCCCGGCAGCCCCTTGCGGACCTTGCGGAAGCATTAACACTAGAACTCCCAAGGCCGTCAATTTGCTGGTTTTCAGAATTGTACGTCTAATTCCTCTGGTTACGTTGCTCTTTCAGATTCATGGGCTCTCGACTTTTTCTTTACTTTGGTGTATATCATCCCCATATTGCAATTCAACTGAAGTAGAAACGTTAAAACGAGTTCTGAGTAATTCTACCTCTAACTCCCACACCCGTCAATTTGACTGGCTCAGCCGAACCAGACAGTGAGGAGTTGCTTCTGATGCCCCGGTATCATCACGCATATTCTTGGCAATGGTGACAATATTCAGGTGTTTACGAATCCTGTGTTATAATAGTATTAAGCTGGCTTTTATTTTAGGACGATGGGTCCAGATCATAGAATGTATATGCGTATATTCTCTGTGACAGCGGCTTCGCTATCTCAAACAACCCTCTCCTCCTCCTCTTCCTCCTTCCTCCACTGATGCTGGTCAACTTCGGCACTCTGAATAATGATAATATTCATTAATGAGGCTAATAGACCAATTTTTAGCATGTTAGAAGAATCATTCTTTTGATTGCGTCATCGCCAGAGCGCAACCGTCAAATTGACGACTTGGGAGTTCTAGTAGTTCCAAAATCCTGGTAGTCCTAGTGTTAAGCATAAACCTACCTTTAGTCACATGTGCTGCTTTGGTGCAACAAACACAAAGACCGATTTGAGGACCTGATGTATGCAATCTTAAATGTAGACAGAATGTGCAAAAAATAACGATATCTTATATACTTTCACCATTTCACATTTAGAAGCACCTGGTATACAGACTAACTGCTAACATACAGTTAACCACCACTAAATATAGTCAATAATGAATTATTATGATTGATGAAGTTAGTTTATTGATAAAAGAATTGTCAGGAATATTTCAGGGTATTTTTGTACAGCCCAAAAGTTACATTGCAGGGCTTTATACAATTGTCCATTTTACCAGCACAAAGTTAGAAAATCAAACTGAAACAGTAATTTGTCAAATAGAGAAGCAGGTTAGCCAATGTTCACAGGAATTAAGCAAATGGACAACTGTCCCAGACCATCCTCTCTGTCCTTGGACCCTCCTTCTCGGCAAGGAAAAACTACAAAAAAACAAATTGGGAAAAAGTAGAAACCTGAAGGAGACTCTCAGTGAAGGAGAGATCTTATTCCCACAGACGGACAGGCTGCTGATCAGTGGTTCTCCAAAAAATGTTCTGGCAACCCACTTTTTCTAATTGGTCATCTCTCACAACCTATCACCCCAACCTGCTTGTACTTATTTTTAGAAAGTAGACTATAGGCTTGTATAGGCTACTCAATGATATTAAGAAATAGCCTTTTTCTCTGTACCTTAAAGCCACTCTAATGCTGTTCATGACAGCAGAGCCTGACTCACTGACAAGCGACCTGACTGTGTGGGAAGTGTGGTCAGCCCGCATCCGCGTTCTGTGTGTGGGTCAGTTGTGCAGCAGGGCACTCATTCCATTGGCCCATCACGTTATGATGGACAGGTGGTGGCATTTTGATCCAAGCCAGTTTGACTTGTTATTTTCAATAAAGTACTTGTCCTATGTTTATTGTCCTCTTGAGTTCAAACTTTGAAATTCAACTTTCTGCCATTAAAAAAACCCACAACGTCCTTACAGTTTGGACCGTAGCACGCCTTTATTTTCTATTTCTTCAATGACATGTCATCTGATTTGTCTGGAGCTTGGGGGTTATATTCTATTCAGGACGCCATGAAAAAAAGTGAATGACTGATATTGCACATTTTTCACTGAATCCTCAAAAACACAGTAAAATTGCTCTTTCACCACCACTGTATGTCAACCACTATGATCGGTGGTATAGCGCCGACATTCCTTGATGTGCCCCTGTTCCTAAAAGTCAAGCAGACCCATGTATGGTTTGGCCTCTAGGACCCTCCACATCTGCAATTGAAACCAATGGCACGCTAACTCACATTACACAATGGAACCTTAAAGACACACTAAACATTAGCACACATTTACTTTTTAGTAGGCAAATGAAATTTGGAGGGAAGGAGGGGAGCACACAAAGCCAAACCTAAAACATAATTGGCGCGTCACTCTTTTATTTTCCAAAAGTACTTGTTCTAGGTTTTTGCTCCAAATGAGCCCAGACCCCAAGTGCCACATCAAGAGACATTGAAATTCAATAATCAGCCATTTTCCTCCTTCTTCCTCATATTCCTTACAAGTTGGTATAATCCCTCATTATATTCCTTGGGTTTTTTGTGTAGCACGGCATCAAAAAAATGCATTCATTTCCTGCTTCTTTGATGACTTCTCAAAGCCACATACGTGAGGCTAAAAAGTTGAAATTATAACCACTGATGCAGCATTGAAAAGTTAACAGAAGAGTGTCAAGAGCACGTGCCCAGTAACAATTATCGTGCCCCTACAGTTCACAAATTCCAAAATTGTCCGAAATCTGGGGAAATTATTGTTTACATCAAAAGAAGCAAAGAACTCAGCAGAACCTGTGACATATTCTGTACTGGCTATCTAGAGCACATGTGTCAAACTCAAGGCCCATGGGCCAGATGTGGCCCACCAGACGTTTTAATCCGGCCAGCCGAACATACATACCCTTACGGGACCCGTAAAGGGCTTAGTGGGACATTGGACTTTTTCATTATTTATTCAATTTTGAAAACTCGAACTTTAACTGCTTTATCTGCTGTACATAAAAATAAAGCTGTAACCCTCTTATTTCCAGTCAAATCAATCATTCTGGGAAGCATCAGGGTCAGTTTGTACTCCAAACCCACAAGTAAAAAATGACCCAAAATGAAAAATGAATTGGACTTTTATATAGATTCCGCCTGAACAAGTCCCTAAAACTCCTTTTTAGTGAATTTACCTTCAGCTTTCAAAGAGAATTTGTCCCAAACCCAAGTCATGAGTCCATGTTCCTGTTCCTGCTGCTGCATGAATATGGACTCAGTCTTTCACCGGCTGCACATTTGTGCAACAGTGTCACAAAGAACTATTACAGGCTTATTTAAAGCTATTTATTTCTTGAAGTTTTTATTGTTATTTTTTTTTCCGTTATGTTCGGCCTGCGACCCAACCTGAGCGTGGAAATTCGGCTCGTGGCCCAAATGCGTTTGACACCCCTGATCTAGAGTCACAAATTATTTTGTACAAAGTAAATAAGTCAGCAAAACTTAGATAAAAATGGATTTTGGTATACATATTGGTCAGATCCATCTGGCACGCACATATTTATGGACTAACAATCACCATGTCATTGTTCTAACATTATAAAACAAACGGACAGGATTATTCAACTTTTGCCTGTCATGTGATTTCAAGCTAAAGTTAGCAACTTTACAGCGTAACGGTTTATTCAAGAGCGTTTTGGTCATATGCTCGTGTCAACCGTGTGTTTAAATAGCTTTTCTAGCTGCTTTCATTCATTCGTGTTGTGTCATGTTAAAGACCTCTCGCTGTCTATATTGACCGGTCTAGTGACCAGCGCTAGACACTACTTTTCAAGGTGCATTGTGGGAAATTTTAAGTGCACTAGTTTTTTCACTATAAAATTGCGTGAGCCCTAAAGAGTGCCCTGTTTTGGGAAAAGCGTGGCCATTTGAACGCAGCCTCAGCGTGACACATGCAGAGATGCAGAGAATCAATATGTCTCCTTTAAAACCTCTTCATATCATTTTTTCTATGGCTATACAGAAATAGCCTGTAGGCCTTGCATGTTACTAGGGACGACCATGACATGCAAAAGACTGAAGAGAATCTGTGCTTACCCAGATGAAAGTAAAAATGTTAAAGTTTGATGGGGTTTGATGGAAGTTTTTTTGTCCTCACGTGAAGTCTTATAATGAGACACCTTACTGAACTGAATTTGCTGTATTTTATGCCATCTTTATTTTGTTCAAATGATCAAATGATTGTAGTTGGTGGTAGTTGATTGGCATTGATGTTGTTTTTAAAGTGAATGGTACATCAGATTGTTATGTCAGATTGTATAATCTTTGACGTTTGTGTATTAAATAGTAAATAGTACAAAACTATGAGTCACTCTTAAATGCAAAAACCCATTACCCAGGCGTTTGGGACTGGTGTGCTCCTTCCTGTTTAATAGCTCCTGTAAAATAATATGTGGTGTTATTTTAAAGTCACAAGGAGGTGCGGCGTTTGGCTGTGGGGTGTCGCTGTTTTCCGTTTGGACTTCCATGTCGAATCCTTCTTATTAGTTCCCGATGATGCGATGGCCTGTCAAGAAGAAGCGCACTGCTCCGACGATAAGGACACCAGGCTGTGAAATGCCAGTGCGCTCCAAACACAACACATACGACCGATCTGGTGGGCGCATTTTGAGAAACGCACATACTGTATGTTATATATGTATGTATATATGTATATGTTTGTATACAAACGTAATATGTAATATACATACTTACATGTGTTTGTGTATATATATATAATAATAAATATATAATATATAATATATAGTGTGTTACGTGTGTGTGTGTGTGTTGTCAAATTGAAATATTGATGAGATATCCAGGAACATAATTGATTCATCTTCAGGATTACATTAACTCTAACCTGGTCACGTTCAGATTGAGTCTGGGTCACACTCTGACTTGAGTTCTTCCACATGACTCAATCCGAGAAGGCTCTTCGTCAATCAGGAGCCAACAAGTAAAGACGTTTTGACACAGGTCAGAGAGTGATAAAGCGTGAACATGCACAAAGTGACGCTGCTGTGAGTCCTCTGTCCACACAAATGTGACTGATGGGTTAGACACACTGTGAGGATGAATACAATCAGAATGCAGCTCGATTCTTATAAGGCTACATGAAAAGTTTGATTAAGGAAAAGCTTAAACTGCAAAACTAAAAATAGTAAGCTCATGATGATTTGAGCAGGCAGCAGCCAACAGGTCTTTGAGATCAACATTTCATATCAGAAATCACATCATTGGAAACCTGGCTCACAGCCAGACTGATCTGCGTCTCGCTCTGAATTGAGTTCTTGACATGAATCAATCTGGGAAGGCTCTTGCAGAAAACCGTTGGGACAATGAAAAGAATACTTCACTCTGATTGATCGAAGTCACAACAGCAGAAGAAGCAGAACATTGAAAATTGTGTTAAATCCAGTGTTCAGAAAAACACAGTCCTTTTTTCATACACAATTGTACAAAATGCCATTGTGTGCACACTTTTGAAAAACAAGAATAGTGCGTATTTCTCCTAAAATAAGCCAATAAGTTTGGGGTCGTTTTTGACTTTGGTCCAAACCACAATGCTGTGATTGGTTCAAGTCCCCCTTATGGGGCCAAATGCCATGGATTGGCCGTTTAACCACTTTGCAGACTACAAACGAATCACGGGAACAAGAAAGGCTGTCCGTCTCATATTTAAAAAATGCTCTTTCAGCTTATTGTTTTCTCAGTTTCTCATAATTTTGAAAATGTTGATCCATCCTCATAATATCTTTGTTTGGTAAGGAGCATTAAATATTTCCTGTGAAGTCAGATCATTAATTTCTCCTCCTTATCTTTTTAATTTCCTGTAGCTCTTGAGGATTCCCTTTCTTGGCATGTTTTACCTCTAGCAGTTTTAGTTTTTTGCAAATCATTTCACTTTTTCTGCCCTTGTTTCTTGTTTCTGAGGCGATGGCTTTGATTTTACCTCTCAGAACTGCTGTTGGAGCATCTCAGAGGATAGGGAAGTTACACCATTGTCATTTTCCTCCACATAAGTCTCAACGTCATTTACATTTTTGACAAAGTGTTGTAGAAATGTCCATCTTAGCATAAAGCATAATCTTAACAAGGACAGATAAGATCACCTTTATTTGTCCCACAAATGGGGAAATTCCAGATCTCCACATCTCCATTTCCGCCAATGTTGACATTTCTATCTGGTTAGCTCTATCTACGACAGTCATCTTCCCTTGTCAACTCCTTGGTCAACTGGTCTCGCAGAAGTGGCATGCTATGCACTTCTCATTGTATCTTTTTGCTACTGCTTAAACCGACTTTTTGCATGGTCAAAGAATAGTCTATACTCTAATACTAGCACAATGTGTTGAGTATTCAACTCGCAGGGTCCCGGACTGATAGTTAGGAGGATGGTCACTTAAGTCTATTGTGCCTATATCCATTTTAAGCCGAGTTCAGACTGCTGCGGCAAAGCGGCCAGTTTTACATTCAAAGCGTTTTTTGTGGCGCAATTTGAGCGTGTTTTTCAGCGCGAATCCTGCGTTTTGAGCATCGGCCACGGTGTGACGGGGGCGTTCGAGCCGCACGGCCAGCCAAGTGGCCAGAGCAGAAAAGTTGGATAAAGCTGAACTTTCTTGCTGCAGACGGTGTGGCGCACGCAACCAATCAGAGATTACGCTCCAGTGACGTATGTACGCAGCCTACCCGGACGAAGGACCATATCAGGCCCCTGTGGACCGATAAAAAATAAATGATACTTTCACTCAACTCTGCTCACCTCTGAAGTATCTGTGGGACCCAGACAAGCCGCCGAGCCGATCGCCTCCGTTTTTGGACTTTTGTACAGTAAATACACCAAAGCCATTCTCTTAACCTGAACTGCCATAGGACACAACTCCTCCACTGCACATGTGCATTTGCCACCTCGGCCGCGCGTCTGCTGCGGAGAGTTTATTTTTTGGCCACGCGTTCGGGGCGGCCAGGCGGCACGACCAGGGCGGCTTCCTTCAAATGTTCCCATTTACAGGCGTTCCATTTGGGGCGGCCAGTGCGGCCACTGTGTGAACGGGCCTTTAGTGATCTTTTTTATCTGTTTTTATCGGCCTAACAAACACTTGACGACGTGACAACTTTCAGCCGCAGAGCAGGTCCTTGTGGTCTGGTAATGATGAGGCCTGTTTCGGGTGACTCATTTAGCAGCCACCCCCCCAGCCCTGGCCCCTCCCCCTGGTGTTTGTGGAGAGCCTAAACCACAGCCTGACGCGGTCAACATCTCAGAGCCTGCATGCTACAGCAGCTCTGCCTCGTCAATGTGTTTGGGAATGTTACTATGGCGATGTCTGGGGTAATATTACAAGCTACAGACAACTGGAAGGACAGAGAAATCAAACATGTGTTCCCTTAGAATTCTATTAAGAATTTTAAAGTGAGACTCAAAACTATTTAATTTCATTTTTTGATCAGTTTGCTCTGTCAAGATTTTCCATGGACACAAGAAAATTGTCCAATCTGCACCTGCAAATGTTTTATTATTTCACTGAATCCACTTCATCCATAGATTTCTCTGGGACAGTGTAACTTCAAAGTCTGTTTTCTCCCACAGAGACGTAAAGATCAGCCCTTAAGTAGATCCTACACACACCAAACTTTACAATCTTGGACTCAACAAGATTTGGACGGAGCGTTCAGAACGATTGGGTCATATTTGATTCTAAGCCTGGTTTATTCAAGCTTTAAAGCTAAACATCTTTTTAGCGTTCAAGCTTTTTTGTTGTACATTTTCAGTAAGATTTAGTTCTCTCAAATACTAAATAATATGTCCAAAGTCCTCTCTGTGTTTCTTTCCATCCAATATGTCAACAAAATGAAGCAGACATTTAAACGTGGCTCAATCCATTTTTCATGTATTTTTTTACTATTGATCCGCAGTGTCTGGCCTTAATAAGGAACAGCAGTAATACTAACAAGCTCTTTAAAGGTGTACCAAGTCACTTATCTCCATGGAGATGTTATTGCATTGGCTAGAATGTTCCACTGTATGGCATTAAACCGTCTTGTATGTATTTAATTGCCGGTGATTTGATTAAAACAAAAATGAATAAAACATTCTTACAGTAAGCATAGCAGAGCAGTTTACTTTAGTTTAATGCCTTGCTGTGGAACATTCCTGGAAAAAACATTAACATCTCCATGGCGACATATAGGTCCACCAGAGTAAAAATCGTTGCTCTCTGAATGGCTGACAGCGACAGGCAGATGACAGGAAGTGGGAACGACACAGAAAATACACATTTATGTTAACGGTTGAAATACCTAGTGTAAAGATTCTATATGAAGAGTTATGGTTGGGGCCAAATGACTTGAGGGAAAACACGCAACAAGGAATACAATGAAAACAACTTTATGACAAGCAAGAATGTTTCTTTGCTGAGTTGTGTTTATTCTGAATTGTAATCAGACAAAATATAGGAATATATTACAATATAATTAAGCAGATCAAACGCCTCTGGAATGCACTGTTTTACTTTCGATGGTAAAACACTGGGGACGTGTGCAAGCGCCACACTGTGTGCAAAGTCAATTTCCTTCAAAGACACTTTGCAGACTGCAAATTCTATTTACAGCTGATTAAATATGCAGCCATAAAATAAACAGCTGTGTTTGATGTAGTCTTTGCACATGGCTAAAACAATAAATAATAATATCCACGTGAGAGAGTGACCCGATTTCAGGCTATTCTTTGTTAAATTGGTTTAGTGGTCATTCTGTGCCTTTTGTGTCCCAGACATCATCACGACACCTTTTTAAATGTGGATTGTTACAGATTTTTTGTTGGATGCAGTCATTTAAAATCCATTTATATAATATTTAAGCAATTCATAATCACAAAAGTGTTTCCCTGAATTGCTCATCTTTCTGTGAAATGCAGACTAAAGCAGGAAACACTCATTGTTTTCATCGTTTCACAATGTTTCTCTCACAAAAGTACATCTTTTTTTTATACAATTGATTATTTTTAACCTGTTTCTATTAATCAAAATGAAAACATTACAATGACATCATGAACAAGAGCTCGTACACGTTGGTGGGAGGAGCAACGTTTCTTACGGCCTTCCAGAAGCATTCAGACATCTGCCGTTTCACTTCTCACTGACATCAAAGTGTTCTTGAGAACTCAAAGCCGTAAGGTGTTCGTGGAGTTCTGGCATTGTTCTCCAGTGTGCGCTGTGGGCCTTTTCGAATGCACCTTCAGGTCCGTCTTACTGAGATGTTTCATGGTGCTGTCGAGATGCTCTCATGCACCGTTTAACGGCCGTGCACCGTTTTAACGGCTGAATGCATGTGTTTAGCTTCGCTCGCCCTGACCCACGTTATCTCTCTCTCTCACTCTTTTCTTTCACTCATTTGGAGGGCGGCCGCGACTCTCTCTCTTCTCTGCTCATGCTTTTATTCACTGCACCTGTCTGCTCCTGTCACTGCTCCTGTCTGCTCCTGTCTGCTCTTGTCCGCCCCTGTCTGCCCATGTCTGGCTCCTGTCACTCTTTTGGCTCTCGTCTGCTCCATTTGTCCTGCTCTTGTCCGCCGCCTGTCTGCCCCTGTCTGCTCCTGTCACTGCTGCCTGTTCGCCCCTGTCTGCCCTGACGCCCTCGGCGCCCGTCTGCCCCTGTGTCTGCCCCTGTCTGCTCCTGTTCTGCCCCTGTCTGCCCCCTGTCTGCCCCTGTCTTGCTTCCTGTCTGCTCCTGTCCGCTCCCTGTCTGCTCTGTGTCCGCCCTGTTCTGCCCTGTCTGCCCTGTCTGCCCCTTCCCCCCCGTCCCACCCGTCTGCCCCTGTCTGCTCCTGTCTGCTCATTGTCTGCCCCTGTCTGCTCCTGTCTGCTCCCTGTCTGCCCCTGTCTGCCCCTACCCTTCCGCCGTCCCCGTCTGCCCCTGTCTGCCCCCTGTCGTGCTCCTGTCTGCCTCTTGTCTGCCCCACCCGCGCCCCCGTCCTCCGTCTGCCCTGTCTGCCCCTGTCCTCCCCTGTCTGCCCCTGTCTGCCCCTACCCCCCTCCCCGTCTGCCCCTACCTTCCCCCGTCGTCTGCCCCTGTCCTGCTCCTGTCTGCTCCACTGTCTGCTCCTGTCTGCTCCTGTCCTGCCCTGTCTGCCCTACCCCCAGCCCCCGTGCTGCACTACCCGTCCTCACCGTCTGCCCCTGTCATGCCCCTGTCTGCCTGTCCGCTCCTGTCCTGCTCCTGTCTAGCTCCTGTCTGCTCCTGTCTTCCCCTGCTTTCTGCCCCTGTCTGGCCCTCCCCCCCGTCCCCTCCTTCAGTCGCCCACGCCCCTGTCTGCCCCTGTCTGCCCCTGTCTGCCCCTGTCTGCCCTGTGCTCCCCTATCTCTGTTCTGTCTGCCCTACCCCCCTCCCCCCGTCTGCCCCTGTCTGCTCTTTCATGCTCTCATCAGTGTGTTTTCCTCCTCACTGTTTCGTTCAGTACCTTATCTGTGCACATAGACTAAAATGAGTCATGTGTTCGCGTTGCCTGTAAATGTCTTGATTGTGTGAGTGGGCAGTAAAATTAAAAGATAATAAAAATATGACTTTCTTCCATAATTTGACATATTTTTTATTTGAGTGCCACATTAAATGGAGTAACGCTTTTATTTCTTATAAACCAACTTTCTTTTTAAAGAACATTTAATAAACCATGGAACAAATACTTAAATACTAAAATAGTTTTTAAAAGTTACAATTACTGCATTTTCATTGCATAGTGCTGCTGCACTCACGGGACTAAATTACGGCAGGGGAAAAACTGTTAATGAATGACAACAAGACAGAAATGTTACATTTTAAATGAATCTGTTAATAACAATACATCTTAAAATACTAATCAAACTGATTGAACTCAAATGCCGCTGATATACAAGGCTGGACTGACATATGGGGATAGTGGGGATTTCCCCGGTGGGCCCCTGCCTTGGCCGTGTCGGCCCTGACTAGAGACCTGTGGCCGACGGGATTTTGCGCGGGTCAAATGCTGCGGGATCTGGCTGAAATTGTGTGGCCGCGAGCAGTAGCGCCCCGTCCCAAAGAGCGCTGCTGGGTGGTGACATAGAGCAATGATCAGTGTGTGCTGTGTGTGCGTGAGGAGGACGAGAGGAGGAAGACGAGAGGAGGAGAGATTTGATCATGTATGTAGAACAAGGCGATGCTGGGGAAACTTTATGAATGAGTCCGATGCGACTGACTTGACCGCAACGCAGGCTGTCACATTTCTCCCTCTGAATAGTGCCAGTGAGATTAGTTCAGTTTAATTTATTTATTTAAAGACCGTCCCTTGCGAGTATCTAGCCCTCGTCAAGAGCTGTCTAAATGTGGGCCATTTACAGACTGTCGTAGTGCAGTAATTTGGTCAGCAACGGGCCGGACCGGGCCATAACCTTCAAATACGAGGCCCATTTGAAGTTGTACTCTGTATTAGTGCAGTAAAGTTGGTTTAAAGCAGTGATTTTCAGGGTAAGGGTCCACAAATGAGCCACAAATATAGGCCCACAAATGGGCCACAGAGAGTAGGATATAGACAGTGCCGCCGCTCCCATTATCCACATGACGCGCAGTGCTGAGGGGCACCACCAGCCGGACCAGGCAGATTGACCAGCAGCTGCACGTTACAATTACAATTAAACATGGAGCTTATTGTAGACCTACTTTGTCTTTAGTTCTGTATCATTTCCAAACTAACTCTAGGACTCGAGTATCTAGTACTCTCTCTCCATAGTAAGTTTGAGATGCGCATGATCAGCTCCAGCAGACGCAGACTTATCAGGGGCGCAGTTTAGAGCACTTTTGACTCAGCAGACGTGTTTCGCAATCCACAAGGAGCAAAATTGTCTTTGGGTGATAACAATTTGCCTCAAAAAGAGAGAATGACACAAGCTGATGCTGACATGAAGGCAATGAGCTGAACTGCCGAACTGCGGTGCACACAAAGTGGTTCAACTTCTTACAAATGTCTAAACCATGTGTTGGAAATACAACAGAGAGCGTCATTAGTTTGCAGCCTGCAGTGTTTTCAGGAGAGGGGCTGTGGGTGACGCTGGAGCAGGGGTGGAGTAGGGACATTGAGGGAATGTCCCTACTACTATTATTTATATATTATTTATACTATTACTTCATAATAGTAATTAGTTGCAAATAATATTACATCTAAAATGCACCAGAATACAATTACATGCCCCCCTTGGGATTATGATAGATACATTATAAAGACAATTTAAATTATTTACGTATTGTTTACACGTTCAAAGTGCATTGGGGGCCTGGGGGCACCTTTCTGCTTAGGGCACCCAAATGGCTTGCAGCGGCCAAAGCTATAGGCCCACAAATGGGCTACAGAAAGTAGACTATAGACCCAAAAATGGGCCACAGAGATCAGGTGTGTTTAATCATGCTGAAATTATATGTTAGGATATCATAAAACCATGACCAACTGGATCTATAAAATAAATCTCTCATAAGACCAACCAAAATACATGAAATTACACACATTTTTTGATTGATTTATTTTAGGCGTAAAAATACCAGGCGTAAGTGTCATGTAAAGCGCTCTGCCTTCAACTCCCAGACCACGCCCTCCCCCCAGTCCGCCCCTACAGATATATGTGCATGTTCATTTGGCCATTGGGAACAAATTGCGAGCACTTTTGTTTTGGTGGACTGGTCATGGTACAAAAAATTAGTCAATAGTTGTACTATTGAAGACAGCATACCTGCCACCTGGAGCAGTGCGTCCCATAGGGCTCCTATTTGGGGATGGACCGACAAGGGAAAGGGGAGTTTGTCAAAAGAAATATATGCGGTGCTAACGGTGTGCCTATCCATCACCTGTATCAATATGAACTCAATGTGACAAATACTTTGGGGATTTTTTTGGTTTTAGGCATATTCGAGACACCCGGCAACAACGGACCAGACCCGACCCATTCAACAGTTTGTAGTCAAATGCATGAACGCTGCAGAGATATATTCTTGAGCAATTGTTCATCTACGCTGCCTGGCTAAAATGAAAGTTGCCAAATGAATTTAACTAAGCAAATTATACAAGCCTCCTTTTGGATAATTACTGCATGGGCGATTATCTTCCAGCTCTCAACAATCTATTCAACCCCAGCTGATTCAAAGAGCAAGGGCATTCTTAAATCACCTTGTTGAAAGACACAGCCTGTGGTCTTGGAAAAGATGTTCGTTTGTTTAAGAAGGCTCAAATCATTGGTATGCATTAAGCACAGAAACCATCTAAGGCAGGGGGGTCCAAACCTTTTTCACCGAGGGCCGCATTTTGAAACTTAAACGGAGCAGAGAGCCACAGACAACCCAACAATGAAGTGAATCATTCCAAATGTTGCATTTGACATTGTTTCGATGAGCCATAACACCTTTAATAAGGCTTGGAACATTATTATCAGGTTGGTATTGAATTTTTTTAATTTCACAGTAAAAAGTACTACTTTTTGTTGTTTGGACCAACTTAGCAGGAAGCCAACAAAAATTGGTCTGAGGGCCGCATTTGGCCCCCGGGCCGTAGTTTGGACATGCCTGATCTAAGGAGATTGCAGAAACTACCAAAAGAACTGTCCAACGCATTCTTAAAACCTGGATGGATTGTGGTACAAATGTGGTTGGAAAACAATCCTGAATGATCGTGACGTAACGTTTGGCCAAATCAAAAAGAAGAAAAACAACAGTAGAACTCAGGGGTATGTTTAAAAGTAAATGGAAGAGCATATCCACAATTCAAAGGCAATTTAAGGGATTGGAACTGAACAGTTGTGTAGCCGTAACAAAACAACTAATCATTGAGGCTAACTGGAAAAAAAGTCTTGTTGTCAGACTCATCAATACAAGATCTTGGTGAAAAAACCAAACCAAAGAGCAAAATAAAATTTAAAAAAAGGAGCTGAAATAACAGTATTGCAAATACAAGGTGCAATCAACAGACTAAAGGAACATTACCTCAGTTATAAAGCTCTCAAAGAAAAGCTTACACCTCTGCTTTTAACAACTTTTATCTCCTAGTTGGACAGAAACCATTATATCTTCAATAGCTAAAGAAGGGAAGGACCGACTCGAATGTGGCGACATTGCCCGATTTCTATTGTGAATGTGGACTACAGTATATTCACCTCAATTATGTCCAAAAGAACCGAACAAATTCTCCCAAATTTAACTGACAATGATTAAACAGAATGTATTAACAGACGACAAACGTGAGATAACATAATACACATATAAATCATTACACATAATGAATTATATACAAAACCAAGGAACAAAGCTGTAATAATTAGTTTGGACGCAGAGAAAGCTTTTAAATCTGTTAGCTGGCCATATTTATTTAAAATGCTAAACAAATTTCAAATATATGACTTCATTATGAAAAAAATATTGTGGGTCTTTATGATGGTCCAAGATAACAAATTTAAATCAACAGTCACCTGACAGAAAGAGGGGTGAGCCGGGCTGTGCCTGATCCCCTTCCTGTTTGCTTTGTACTTGGCACCACCGGCCCAATATATTAAACAAGTAAAAGCGATTCACAGTGTTTCAATTGATGGTTCTATTATATTTGACCAAACCAGAACCATGGCTTATGCATTTTCTTCCCAAAAAATTGTCCAATGTCTGAAAATCAATCCATTTAAATGGCAAACTGAATCTCTCAGATACTTAGGTGTGGTCCTCCATAAAGACCTGTCCACATGTTTGGAGAAAAATGATTCCGTATTTTCACTACTAGAAAAAAAAAAAGAATGTGACAAATGCACTCGTATCCCATCCTTAAGTCTAAATGAAAGGATTGAACCCATAAAAATGAATGTTTTGTCCAGATTTGTATATCTCTTCCAAACTTTCTATCCCCAACCGGCTGTTTGATGAGTGGAATAAAACAAAGATGTGTATGGAAAGGCAAACATTTTTGTATCCGGTTCAAAACTGGAGGTTAAACCTTGTCTGAAAAAGGACTTTTATCTCAGCTCAAATCAGAGCGTTGCTATGCTGGTGTGACCCAGAATATGAAGCTCAATGGAAAAGTATTGTGCTTATTTGAGAAGTTACGAATCCCTGGGTAAACTCTGTGCTTCCAACATGGAAGGAGCTAAAGAAAACATACAAGCTAAACAAATATGTTACAATCTTAAACTGGTTGGATTATGACCAAGGATTTGTACCGAATAATATTGACCTGAGATTTAAAGTCTGGATTACAAAAGAACAGACTGTAAAAGAAAATCCCATGAAAAACTTTGAGATGTTGATAGACTCTTTTGGCTCGAAAAACAGGATTTTTATAGATATTTACACCTTATGATTTATTATAACCAACATATTAAACAAAGTAATGACCATTATAACCCTCTGACTGAAATTTGTATCGAGGCTTTTAAATCCGAAAGAAAAATTTCAAGGGGAATAATATCTAAATGATATCAATGCATTGCTAATATGGACAGCTGCTCCACTAAATATCCTAAAAACAAATGGGAAAGAGAAGGTAATCTTGTTTTGAAAATGTGTGTACATCCAAATGAAAGACCACAAAATCACTGGAGTCTGGAGGGAATTTTGTTTGAAAAATGCGTCATGTTTTTTTTTTTCATAACACCTTGTCAAAGTGCCCATTATTCACAAGGAAAGGCTAACTGCGGCAGAAACTGTGGCACCAGGAGGCAAACCACGATCATGTGTTTTGGGACCGTCCTGTTGCTCAAAAATATTGGACTGAAACTTCACAAGTCATTGCAGACTGTTTTTGATGTTGCCATTGCTCTCAAATATAATGTACTTGGGCCTCAAAACTCCTGCCATGGAAACAATAAATGGATACCATCCATCCATCCATCTTCTTCCGCTTTATCCTTTCAAAATAAAAGGTTTTGTGCTTTATTTAATGTTTTGTACTTCGAATTACATTATGTTCAAATTATAAATCAGATGTTACAATTACTCTTACAGTTACTCTTCCTTAAAAATACTTTGAGACATTTCTTGGACCTTTATACTTATACTATTATTTTTAAGCCTTTGTCAAATGTACACCTTGAATGTAGACCCTCCCACTGTGTCTCTCATAGTATCAGGATACACGTCCAGCCTCCACTCTCCACTCGCCGTAACTAAAGCTGCTTTTAAGTTTTCAGTCGATGTCGGCCCTTCTTTTTGACAAGGCTCTGGCTTCATCGCCGCCTGCCTGTCCCTGCGTTCTCTCTCTCTGGTGTGACTGTGAATGCAAGGTGTTGAGTCGGCCCGCTGTTCCCTCGCTCCTCAGCCCCCGTCCCCCCTCCTCCTGGTCCACTTCCATCTGTGTGCTGTGTGCTGCAGATCTAGGTGACGACGTACCAGCCAGCATTTGGCTTCCACGCTGCAAAAATTAATATCTTAGTTAATTCAAAATTCATTCTCAATATTTATCGTCATAAGTGAACTAAAGTTTGTCTTGTTTTTTGGACTAGTTTAATATTCTTATATTAAGGTCCGGGAAGTACTGGTTCCTTGTAGTGTTGTCACAATACATTTTAAACTTGATTTCAATACAAAGGAATAGGCGCAGTAGTCAACACTTATTTTGATAGCACAATGTCATTTTCAACACTAAAGGATAGTTTATGTCACCATGTGGTCTTGTTGTGGTTCTGATGAAGCTCAAGATCATACTAAAAATGCTCAGGAGATGTTTATGTGCTGTTTATGTGGGTTTTAAAAAAAATATTATTGATACTTGGTAAAAAACAATTTTGATATTAGTTATAGCAGGGGTCTCCAACTTTTTTCCCACAGACAGCTACTTTGAAATGGCAGAGAGCTACTCCTGTTGGCTGTCAAAAGAAATGCTGCTGATGAAATGGCATGGGCAAGCCTTAGATGAGAAACATAAACCATTATCCTTTCATTAGTGCACAAAGTTAAGCATCTAAGCACGCATTCACAATGGTAATAGTGACTTGGAAAAGGGTGGAGAGCTAATGGTAGCTACAGAGCTACAGGTTGGAGACCCCTGAGTTATAGTATAGTATAGACATTCAAGTTTTCATTCTCAAAACTTTTTGGAGTGCCTTTCTCTACTGTTGCAGCTGAAAGTCGGTTGGGGTCTGCCAGCTTTGGTCACTTACAGGCTAATTTTTTGCCCATTCTTCTTTGCAAAACAGCTCATGTTCAGTCAGATTTGATGGAGAGCATTTGTGAAGAGCAGTTTTCAGATCTTGCCACAGATTCTCGATTGGATTTAGGTCTAACACATGGATCATTCCATTGTAGCTCTGGCTTTATGTTCAGGGTCGTTTTGTCCTGCTGAAAGTGAAGCTCCGCCCCAGTCTCCAGTCTTTTGCAGACGCCAACAGGTTTTCTTCCAAGATTGCCCTGTATTTGGCTCCATCCATCTTCCCATCAACTCTGAGCAGCTTCCCTGTCCCTCTGGAAGAAAAGCAGCCCCACAGCATGATGCTGCACCACCATGTTTGACAGTGGGACAGAGGGTGTGTTCAGAGTCATGTGCCCGGTTAGTTTACTCCACACCATAATGTTTTGCTTTTAGGCCAAAAAGTCTGATCAGAACAGAGCCCCTTCTTTCACATGTTTGTTGTGTCCCCACATGGCTTCTGGAAAACGGCAAAAGGGACGTCTTATGGCTGTTTTTCAACAATGGCTTCTTCGGCCAGATTTGTGTTGTCCACGACTAATAGTTGTCCACTGGACAGATTCCCTGCCCACCAGAGCTGTGAATCTCTGCAGCTCTCCAGAGTTTATGGTGGGCCTCTTGGCTGCATATCTGCATGAGCTCCGCTTGTTCAGATGGTCAAGTTTGTGTGTGGACCCAGCCCCAGATAAGCGGAAGAAGATGGATGGATAAACTCTATTTAATCATTAGGTCAACATTCAAGGCACCACATGGAAGAAAACCAACTTCTGTGATGACAGCTCTGTGAGGAAAACATTCCAACAAGTGCACAAACCTGGACTGATCAGGAGCCACAGGTCAAGACGTTTTACACAGGTCAGAGAGTGATGAAGCGATGGAAGACAAGAGGCATGACACGTCAGAATGATGAGATAAATAGCATCGGCAACTGTGAGTCCTCTGTCCACACAAATGTGACTGATGGGTTAGACATTGTGAGGATGAATACAATCAGAATGCACTGATTCTATTCAGTAGGATAAATTAATAGATATAATTAATATTATATTGATAGTTATAACATAGTTATATATAAGTATAATTTTACATTATATAAATACCATAATATATATTTATTAATTAAATACCATATAATATATATATATATATATATATATATATATATATATATATACATACAACATATATATATATATATATACTATACACACCACACACACACACACACACACACAATATACACACACATACCACTAAAAACATGTACAATAGGCTCCTCCACTGAAAAAGAGATGTAACATCTCAGTGGGACATCAGCCTGCTCAGGGACTACAGGTGGAAATTAGCACTTGACCTACAGCCGGGGACAATGCATCTCTCCTGTTAAAGTTAATGTAACGTTTGCACTGTCCCTGTCTCAAATAAAAAACCCGAACTAAAAGTGGCCATTAATAGTATATATAATGTATATATAAATAAAGTGGCTCTGGATTGAAGAGCGTGGCTGCTTGGATTGCTGGACGCCTGTAGGGTTGTCCTCCGTCTCCTCTGCTGTTTGCACACAGTGTTCATGTGACAGAAAGCACATATCATCTGATTCAGGAGGCAGAAATCCCCCTTGGACACCACTGGAAGAATGAGAGGATTCATTCTCTCACATGTTGGATGAAGTCAAATAGACAAGAGCTAAAACACACTTAACATCCTCTGTATCTCACATCTGAAGAAAATATTTCATAGCTAATATCTGCTGATGCTGTTGACCTTTTTATGGAAAGATCATAAAATAGACTTGTTATTTTTACACGATAAGGCCCAGAAATGTTTAAATAAATAAACAAATAAATAAGAATTCCCTCTCACCCTGCGCGGGTGGTCTCATCCCATATTCTAAGCTCGGGTCTCTCTACCAGAGGCCTGGGAGCTTGAGGGTTTTGCGCAGTGTCTTTGCTATTCCTACTACTTGCGCTCTTCTGGACTGAGATGTCTGATGTTTTTCCAGGGATCAGTTGTAGCCCCTCCTCCAGTTTGGGGGTCACTGCCACGGATACTCAGATGACCACGGGCACCACTTTGGCCTTCACCTTCCACGCCTTCTCCAGCTCTTTCTCTGAGCCCTTGGTATTTCTCCAGTTTCTCGTGTTCCTTTTTCCTGATGTTTCCATCACTTGGTATCACCACGTCAACCACAACGGCTTTCCTCTGCTGTTTATCCGCCACCACAATGCATGTCTGGTTGTGTTCACCATTACCATTCTGTCAGTCTGTATCTGGAAGTCCCACAGGATCTTGCTCGGTCATTCTCTATCACCTTTGGGGTGTTTCCACTCCATACTCCGCACAGATGTTCCTGTACACTATGCCAGCCACTTGGTTATGGCGCTCCATGTATGCTTTCCCTGCCAGCGTCTTACACCCTGCAGTTCTGTGCTGGATTGTCTCAGGGCCCCTTTGCACAACCTACACCTTTGGTCATTGCCTGAGACATTCACTGAGCACGTCATCTGTTAGGACCTTGTCCTTGATGTACTTATGGATCTTGGATGTTTTCATCCTGGATAGTGGCTCTCACACTCACTAGTCCACGGCCTCCTTCCTTGTGGCTAGTGTACAGTCTCAGGGTGCTGGATTTTGTGGTGGAACCCTCCGTGCATTCGTGTCGTAACATCTGTGGTCTGTATCTCTTCCTTTGGCCACCTGATTATTCCTGCAGGGCATCTGATCACTGGCAGGGCGTAGTTGTTTATTTCCCGGGACTTGTTCTTGCCATTGAGCTGGCTTCTTAGGACTTATTCATTATAGGTATTTGGCTGTTAGCGCTTTCCTGTTTACCTCTTCGAGGTTGCCATTTGCCTGTGGTATTCCAAGGTACTTGTAACCATCCTCAATGTCATCTCAGTGATAGTTGTGGTAGGGATCGCACTAACATCATCCAGGAGACTTTCTGATGGCCATCGTAAGGGATGTCGGGTTGCCTTGCATTCATTCTCGCCAAGATCTTTATGTTTCAGGTCAGTCGCTGCCTCGTTCAGCATGATGCCACTTTTTGGGGCTTCGTACCCAATATCTGGTTGGGGAGTTATTTGGGTGGTATTCTCCTCTGACCTGCCAGCCCGATGCCTCCTTACATATATATATATATATATATTATATATATATATATATATATATATATACACACACACACACACACACACACACACACACATATACACACACACACACACACACACACACACACACACAAGAATGTTCAAGACTTCAAGACTGTTCATGTGGCGGGAGGTACGGGTCTGTCCAGGGTGAGAAGGGTCGGCTGTGATCCGGCCTGCTCGTCCCAGAGCCCTGGAGACGTACAGGTCCTGCAGAGATGGAAGTCTGCAGCCGATCACCTTCTCAGCAGAAACGCTCAATGCGCTGTAGTCTCTGTTTCACTTGTCCCTGGCTGTGGCTCCAGCGTACCACACGGTGATGGAGGAGGTGAGGATGGACTCAATGATGGCCGTGTAAAACTGCATCATCATCTGCACTGGCAGCTTGGCTTTCCTCAGCTAATGGTGGGCTCCACTTGAGGTCCTGCGTGATGGCAGTGCCGAGAAAGTGGAAGGAGTCCACGGTGGTGATGGGGGCGTCTGTCAGGGCAAGCGACCCATGTCGCTGGTGGTGACCGATTAGAAAAGGGGGTCGCCAGAAAAAGTTTGAGAACCACTGATAGAGGCTATATACATATGATGCCCATGTACAAGTTTGTTAAAATTTTAAAATTGTCACAACTCGAGCCATTTTGGTACACATGAGCGAACAGACGCAATAAGAGTATGCTTCAAAATAGGTTTTAATCACTTTAACATGGGAGAATGAGGACTGGCTACAACTTTATGCAGATACTGCAGGCTGTGAGTGGATGTGGGCACATGTTGGACTATTCTGAAGTTCTTGCATGTGTTCTGCATTGGCATGCTCGGTAATCCATAGTTTGAACTGTGGCCTTGGTGATTACCCAAAATGACATGGTTTGGGTGAGTGTGGGAAGGTTCTATTATGTAATATTGGGCTGATCATCGAAAACATACATTTAGAGCAGGGGTGTTCACTTTTTTCCTGTTGTGTGAAGCACTTTGAATTGCCTTGTGTACAAATTGTGCTCTACAAATAAACTTGCCTTGCCTAATTCTCAAGATTTTTATGTGTTTACAAACTCTTGAGAATTCATCTTGTTAGGCTCCCACTGATTGGTTTGCACCAGTGGTTTAACAGGCATGGCATTTAGGGCCCACAGGCGGGACTGGAACTAATCACCAGAGCAGCATTGTGGTTCGGGTGAAAGTCAAAACAACCAAACTGGACTTCCGGGATGATGGTGGTTTAGTGCGGCCGTGTCTGTTCGGCTGAGGTTTTATTCGTGGAAGTAATCCATTTTTATTTCGTCACGGAGCTCCAGTTCCAGCTCCAGATCAGATCAGATTCTTCTGCAGAGGAGACTCAGAGCGAGATAGTCCTGGTGATTATGGCGGCCTTACGGGAGATTACTGACAAAATTATAAAGACAATGGATGCAAAGATGGATGCAGCCCTGGCGGAAATGCGTGATTTGAAATCCAAGAATGGCGAGCTGGGCACTGGGCTGCGGCAGTCGAGGATGAGGTCTCTAACCTGAAGGACACTGTCTCCACTTTACAAACCATAGTGGCTGAACTGGCAAACCAGGTGAGTGTTTTGACAGACAAACTGGGCGATCTGGTGAACCGAGAACGTAGATGTAATTTGCAGATTGTCTCACAGCACCACAAAATTGGAATGACTAAGCGTATATATTTTTTTAAGATCGGCCTTATGATCTAAAGTATAATTCAGGTACAATTTTATTTAGTTATCTAAGAAAACATTGGTTATGTTTGGGTGACAAAAACCGAGCTCTGCCTTTGGACCCAGAGCCAGGCCCTGAGCGTGGCGACACACTCGCCATTAAAAGAACTACTCCAAAGTGCTCTAAAGCACCTATTCTTAACCCAGTGCCCAAAATAGCACAATCAGTAAAATGTAATACATTTAAAATGAGATTGTGCCCTCAAGGTCAAAAAGTTTAAGAATCCCTGCTCTAAACAGAACCAGTCTGGGGGACCAGGGCCAGTCGAAATGTGGCTATTGAGTCCACACCCCTCTGTACTCGGCCTCATCCAGAGGTGTACAGTTTCTCCATTAAAGCTCCTGTGGACAGAGGAGCAGAAGCAGATCAATGTGCCGGCCTTGCTGCTGTTACCACTCACGGCCGTCGCCACTGCTCAGATTGCATCAACCTTTTATGTAATGGAATACTGTGGGAAGAGCCGTAATAGCAGGGAAACGGGAGGGCTAAATCCATTTTGTTTTAAATTATTATTCAAAGCTTGTTCGAACGCTCAAAAAACAACAAACAAAACATATGGGAGTTTAATATATAGACAAGGAATTCTCTCTCTGTCTATTCATGGGCTTGAGTCATGTGACTTATTTGTTGTCACATGTTGCAGGCGTCACACATGCTGTTGCCTCTCGCTGTTCAAGTCATGAAAAACAGAGCATAAAAGTGAAAATGAAAAGGGTTGATACTTGAAGAAGACAGAAGTTCTGGGCTTTTATTCTTCTCTACAGCGCCGAGGCGCAGACACTTAAAGCAGAGACAAACTTTTGTGGACATTTCCATCTGCTCTTCCTCATCCACAAGCCCTAGGCACCGGACACGCCCCCCGCACCGGACACACCCCCGCATCGGACACGCCCTCAAAGCTTTCAAGAGCACAGACTTTGTGTCTGATCCTACAATATAACACCCGGACAGTTGGAAATTTGGCTTGTTAAAACTTTTGCAAGTAAGCTAACGTTTATTAGCAAAGCCACGCAATAATACGCAAACTAGCATTTACGATTATTTTAGTAATCGAGTAATCTATCGATTATTGTCTGCGATTAATTGAGTAATGGTTCATATTTTTTTACATTCCTGTAAACCATTTTAAAAGCATCTAAAACATTTTTACGTTATAGTTCATGGTAATAAGCAAATAACAAATAAGGAGTTTCTACTTAAAATAACACATTTTATTCTTAATTTCACCAAATTGTCCCCAAATAAAGTATTTCACTTCACCAGTCCAAACTGTTCTGTTAGAATATAAATAAAGGACTAATTCATCACCAGACCATGTTTCCAAGCAGTTGCTGTAGCTATGAATTAATTTGGTTTTATGTCACATAACTTAAAATAATAAACTTGTTTGTAAAACTTTATGTTCATGAGGCCAGTAATACCTGGTGTTTTGAGCTGTAACTCTGCAGTCATTTTGCCATTAGCTACGTTTGCCATTCACTTTAGCCCCCATCCGTCTTTGCCGCGTAATCGTGGACTTTCTGTTTCATAATCGTAGCCCTCTTTGCTCTTTCACACAGCAGAACTACGTTTCCCAGCCACAGTCGTAAGTTTAAAATGCTCTCTTCTCTGTTGCGCTTTAGTGGCCTCAGGTCTGCACGGAACAAGCTTCGTGTGAAACGAAAGCGTCGCAAGTCATTCCGTGCGCTGTGCGCACCACAATTTCATGTAGTTTTAATTAAATATGTAAATTAAACAAATCATCA
Source organism: Chaenogobius annularis (assembly GCA_015082035.1). Classification (NCBI taxonomy): domain Eukaryota; kingdom Metazoa; phylum Chordata; class Actinopteri; order Gobiiformes; family Gobiidae; genus Chaenogobius; species Chaenogobius annularis. The sequence goes on along the minus strand of BJKM01000128.1, from coordinate 1,019,498 downwards.
AGGCAATTCAATTATAATCTAAGCTTTTTTGTAATCAGATTATTCAATTCATCATTTTAGCCCTACTAGCATTAGCCAGCTGCTATTTACCTTAAACAAACAGCTCAGCCTTAGTATGGAATGATTTCTGTAAGTCCTCTGGTCCCTCCTGACTGCAGCAATACATTTCTGGACAAACGAGGTCTTTAGAGATATTACAGAAAGGAATCCTTTGTTTTTAGACTTTTTGTTGGCCCAGCCCTCAATGAACATGCAGCTTTCGTCCTCAAGATGGCGGTAGCAAGTAGTGTGTCACGTCATTTCAGACTCATGATTGCTCAAGCTCCAATCAAACCTTCCATCAAATACAAATTAATGGTGAAGCCAATTCCCATATTAAATAACATGTTTATTTCATGATATTAATGTCAGTTATCTGCTCTCCTCTCTAGTAACATGTAGAAGAGGATGTTTAATGTCACTAGATTCTTACAGATGCACATTAGAAATCTCAACCTAAGCTGAGGACGCACTACTTAACGTTCAGCCAGATTTTCTCAGGATTTTCAGTCACTCTTAGTCACTCTCTGTCATCACTAGTTGCAGTCGCTTCAGTCTTGTACGGTGGACCAGTTACGACTGGAATCACGTTCAAATCAAAGTGTGGACTGCGGAAAGACACGACTGGACTCCAGTCGCAGTCATTCAAAAATGAATTTTAAGACGGATTTTTAGCCATTCTCCGGTGCAGTGGGATGTGTATTGACACTTCTACACACACAGAGCCTAGCGATCAGTAAAAAGGAGCGGAGAAGACACTGGAAACACAAATACACACTTTTTTAGAATTTAATGTTAGATATAATTTTTTTTATGTTTTATGGACTTTTATTTTACCAGAATCATCCCACTGAGATTTAGGCTCTCTTTTTGCCGGGGAGTCCTGGAGTCCTCAAACATAAATAAACCCCTCCTCCTCTTTACCTTTCCTTCTCTTTGTGGCTGGATCCACAGGAAACATGTCAGTTTTTACCTCTGTCGTCACTTGAGTCACGTGCGTTAGCATCACTGCTAACTCACGCGACCAGGGGTCACATGACACTGTTTAACCAATGAAAAGTCAGGAAATACTGACCCAGTCCCTCTAGCGTTTGCTTGTGACAATACATAAAGTATTAATGACATTATCTCTCGCTAGCTGAATAAATAATTAATCAAAGACCAACAAATAATTTTAACATTAACTACAATTAAAGCCCTCACCCCCCTTGCGACCGCGGGGTACAAGCCAGCGCAAAGAGCACACCTCTAATCCTGTACCAACTTTATACTACTTTATTCAACATTTTCACGATTGCACGGTTTGTGATAGAGTTATGTCCCCATTGGCTTTTATGTTCAGTGTGATGTGGAGAATAAGTGTGCCAAATTTAATCCCAGTTTTATCCCATTCAGAACGCTTCTAAACCAAAACCCATGTAAATCAATAATATTTGTCCGGATGCAAGGGTAGCGTTCTTTTAGATAGAGATATGCTGCCATTGACTTTTTTTGTTCAGAATGGTAAGAAGAATGTCTGTACATTTTTTGACTTAATTCAAGTGTACAAGGGGGCGCTCTAGAGCCTTTTGCAAAATATAGCTATATATATTGTATATCATTCCGTTCAGCTCATCCTTTTGCACAAAACCTATATTCGTGCTGAAAAATAGGACATCTCAGAGAGACGCAAGTTTTAACACTTTGCCACCCCCACATTTGGAATTTTATCAAAAATCAAAAGAATTACCTCTAATTCAGTCCTTCTAAAATTGTGGGGCGCGCCCCCCTGGGGTTCAAAGCGTGGGAAAAAAAGTAGAGGCTTGTAGTCAGAAAAGTACGTTTTAGGCGGCGCTAGCGCATCATTTAGCGTCGTTAATTTTTGTAGACACCAAAAAACAAAATTTTTCACTGATCCTGAATTTTGAGTCGAAAAAAATCGTGTTTCTAGTAACGTTCAGGGGGTCAAAATTGGGGTGACTTGTGGGAGAAAAAATAATATAAATAAAAAATAATAATGATTGAAGCTGTTTTTTCCCCCCCAAAAAATGTGGCTATGAAAACTCAAGCTAAAGTCACGTGACTTTGTTACATTCTGACAAAATAAACCGTTATAGATTTTTTATAGTTGTCTATGACAAATAGATTGTCTTTTATTAATTTTTTAAAATCACATTTGGAGTGGGCGCAAGAGAGCCATTTTTTTAGATAGCCACTACATTTGCATATAATTGCGTTCAGATTGGAAATCTTCACAAACGCTCCTGTAACATTTTCCAATACATATATATTTTTTTTAAGAAACGTGGATTTTTTTTTTTAATCAAAAAAATTCTATTTTGTTTTCAATTTACTATGACCACACCTAAAGACGGATCAGCTTCAAGCTGATAACATTTTCTTGCTCAGAAATTCTGTGTCTTGAGGCAAAAGTACGACGAGGTGCACTTTTGTCAACACTGTGTTTGATCCAACATGGCCGAAATCCTGTATGATTTAGGGCGGGGTCAGAATAATAATTTTTTACAAGTGCTCACATGATTTATTTTTTTGCCGCGAGTGTCATATTTTTACTACGACTTTTTTTGGCGTCGGGCACCCATTGGTCCCACGTTAATCGATTTTTGAGGTGGCGCTACTGAGGCGTCTTTCAATATTTTTTCACAGAATCTTCATTCAAAATTAGTGCTCATGGAGTTCTAATTTTCGATACCACTCATGAGCATATCTGTCCTTGTTATTACTATTCGATTTTTGCATTTTTTCGGGCCCTTTGATCCAATTTTAATAAGTCCCTCACCTGGACTTCTACTAATCACACTCAGTCCACTCGTGTAGTGTGGACCTCAGACCGTCTGAACTTTTCAGAACTTGTGTTTATGTAGGCTGATGCTAACCGGCCTACATGCTAACATTTTGAGAACTTTTTCCCATTCAAAAATATAATATTTAGCTTTAAATTCCATCCATCTTCTTTCCGCTTATCCGGGGTCGGGTCGCGGGGGCAGCAGTCTAAGCAGGGACTCCAAGACTTCCCCCTCCCCAGACACTTCCTCCAACTCCTCCGGGAGGATCCCAAGGCGTTCCCAGGCCAGCTGAGAGACATAGTCCCTCCAGCGTGTCCTGGGTCTTTCCCGGGGCCTGTTCTTAGTGGAACATGCCCCAGGGAGGCGCCCAGGAGGCATCCAGAACAGATCCCTGAGCCACCACAGCTGGCTCCTGTCGACGTGGAGGAGCAGCGAGCACGCTCTACTCCGAGCTCCTCCCGTGTGACTGAGCTCCTCACCCTCTGGAGCGCCCAGCCACCCTGGGAAGGGATACTCATTTCGACCATTTGTATTAGCGATCTTGTCCTTTCGGTCACTACCCAAAGCTCATGACCATAGGTGAGGTAGAACGTAGACTGACGGGGTAAATCGAGAGCTTTGTCTTTCGACTCAGCTCCTTCTTCATCACAACAGTCCGATGCAGCGACCGCATCACTGCAGACGCCTGCACCGATCCGCCTGTCAATCTCATGCTCCATCCTTCCCTCACTCGTGAAAAGAATCCGAGATACTTGAACTCCTCCACTTGGGGCAAGGACTCCCCATATGCATACAAATTCTGTCCATAAAAACAATGAACAGAACCGGTGACAAAAGGGCAGCCCTGGCGGAGTCCAACACGCACTGGGAACAGGTCTGACTTACTGCCGGCAATGCGAACACACGGCTCCTGCTCCGGTCATACAGGGACCGGACAGCCCTGAGCAAAGGGCCCCGGACCCCGTACTCCCGCAGCACCCCCTAAAGGACACCCGTGGGACATGGTCGAAAGCCTTCTCCAGATCCACAAAGCACATGTGGACTGGGTTGGGCAAACTCCCATGAACCCCTCGAGCACCCGATGGAGAGTACAGAGCTGGTCCAGTGTTCCACGGCCAGGACGAAAACCACTCTGCTCCTCCTGAATCCGAGGTTCGACTATCGGTTGTATATTCTTCCTCTCCAGTACCCTGGAATAGACCTTACCAGGGAGGCTGAGGAGTGTGATCCTCTGTAGTTGGAACACAGCCTCCGGTCCCCCTTCTTGAACAGAGGGACCACCACCCGGTCTGCCAGTCCAGAGGCACCGTCCCCGACCGCCACGCAATGTTGCAGAGACGTGTCAGCCAAACAGTCCTACAACAGACTTTAGATACTCAGGGCGGATCTCTCCCACCCCCGGTGCCCTGCCCCGGAGTTTGCCAACAACCTCAGTGACTTCAGCTCGGGTGATGGACGAGTCAACCTCCGAGTCCTCAGTCTCTGCTTCCTCTTCGGAAGACGTGACAGTGGGATAGCTTTAAATTGTTAATTGTTATTGTCTTTCCCTCGCAGACGTGTAGATAAACATTATCTCAAAAACCACACCATTGTTCCTTTTAGCTGGGTTTTTTACTGGACGCATGGCTTAGACTTGAAGAATGAATGGTGAAACTGTAAACAAGAAACACAGAATTGTGTGTATGAGCTGACACCGTTTTTGGACTAATAAAAGTATAATGTAATCACAAGACTTATTACAAACATGTACACAGTAAATGTGAATAACAATGTGCGCTAACAAGCTAACGCTAGCGTTAGCATATGGGGCTAACATGGCTAAACACACAAATTTGCCACGTTTCTTTAACAACACAAAATGTACCAACATATAAATGCTTATTTCTATGTGCACAGTCATAGATATATACATTATATATATATATACATTTCCAACATACAGGCTGTTCGGGCTCTGGTAGAAAGAACATGACTTTTCATCTGGTCTATGTAGAATTTCTTACAAATAAAACAGAATGGCATATCATTGTATTCACAACATAAAATAACCTCTGGATGGCTCATAAGGTGCCAGAACAGTTATGGCACTAGATTTTCATCATTCTGAAACCCATGAATTGGAAAAATACAGGAGACTGGCTCCAGGGTCCCTTGGAGCATACCTTGCAACAACAGGACAAATTATTTAGATTCTCACGGCTCTGTTATTGATACTGCTTTAACACTTGACGGGATTAAATAAGTGTTTTAGCTATTTATCACTGGCAAAATAAGAGAGAGAGTAAAGAGAGGATAGAAAACGGCAGTCACTTTTCCACAAACTGACAGTGCTAGTGATGTCCAGGTCGGGTTTTATTCCAACTCACAGGTCCTGCAATGTTGGTGTTTTTTGGAGTAAATGGAAAAAACTGATGCAGATCTGCCCGGCTTGTCCATTAAAAAGGTTGCACATTGAAATGCAGTGTAATATGGACTACAATGTGCCTAAAAGTTCTAAACTGTTGACAACAGGTAGGATCTGCACCTGAGCAATGATGCATTTTAACACTGTCATCAACATGACCAATAATCATTTAGAAAGGAACGGGGAGTTTTCTTTCTAATCCTCTCTCTCTGTCTCCCTCTCTGTCTCTCTCTGTCTCTCTATGTCTTTATCTCTCTCTCTCTCTCTCTCTCTCTCGCTCTCTCTCTCTCCCTCTCTCCCTCTCTCTCTCGTGCTCTCTCTCACTTTCTCATTCTCTTGCTCAGAACCAGTCGTGTTCTCTGTGTGTTAAACTTCAAAATGCTGTGTATTTGATTACAATCTGACTCATATTCACAGAGAAATTAGTCTAGTCCGCCCCTCAATGAAATGATAATTTACTGACCGGACGTAACCCGCAGGATCCAGGGGTAAAAAGACCCGTGCATCTCTGTCTCGCCTGTCTCTCCTCTAAATTTCGGTCTGTGGAGCAGTGAGTGGAGGAGTTTGAGCGGGGAAATGGACCCTGTGTTTCAAAACTCTGATCCAAACTCATACTGTGAATGTGTTTGAAAGTGTGTTGGAGTAAAAGACCAACAAACACACAGAGCTGTTGCAACAGCCACATGTAAATTAAAGGCCAAGCATTTTTAACTCTTGACTAAAGTTACTCATTTTAATCCAAGGTTGTAGGGTTATATAATCAAAAAGACCATTAAATTGTATTTATATATAAAAAAAAATAAAGAAAAAATATATACCGTATTTTCCGGACTTTTAGCCGCTCCCCTATATAAGCCGCATTTGCTCTATTTTTAAAAAAACGATAATAAAACAATACATAGGCCGCACCTTTTGATGTATAGGGGGCCGCAGAACTCTTTCCTTGACTTTTTGGCATCGCATGAGCTCTTCCCGCTGTCCCGCCTCCAGCGTCTCACCGTACATTCATTGATGTTAAGCTTGCGTGCAGCCGCGCGGCTTCCTAGCAAGATCGATGGCAGCTTAAAACTTGCTTCTTACGAACTTTCTTCGTTTGGGTTCCATAATGATGGGGCAAGAATTTGAAAATAATTTATAGTTGGTAATTTGTCGTCCGTGTTCTATTTGCTAGCTGAATAAAAAAAGCGAACATCTGCTTCTTTGCTTAACTTTTCTGTAGTTTTGATTCTAATTCCGGTTAGTGCGCCCCTAGCGGTGAAAGAAAAAAAAACACAGAAAAAGCCGCAGCTCTAAATAAAGCCGCATGGCTCAAAACATCTGACAAAAGTAGCGGCTAATAGTCCGTAAAATACGGTAGTATTGTTTCAAAATAACTTAGGGCCTATTTATAATTGCATATTATTTTGTTACTACTACTACTACTACTACTAATAATAATAATAGGCTTACCACTATTCATAATGATAATAATTCCAGACTGTTTATTGGCATTCACCGTCCCCCTACATCAAACTCAGAGCTTTGGGGCAGGAATGCTAACCGGGCAGAACCGCATTGTTGAAAAAAAAAAAGACACAGAAAAGAGCACTGCAGAAACTTCCGGGCTACAAGAGCTTGTGGGTTGTCCCCTGTACAAAAGCTATGAATTTGTACAAACCATCAAGAGGATTTAAATCAATTTCAATTAGTGACTGGTTCTATTTTTCATGTTTCAAACCAGTAAAAGTCTGTAGCTTTTCTCTCTTCATGTAGAAGTTTGACCAGAAAGAATAGTTTTCTGTTCTTGATATATTCTGTTGTAGGATTCTGTTGGATTACTGGAACAGTGAGGAACAAAAGCACTTTAAACAATCACTGCCAGTTCAGACGTTCGACAGACATGCAATGAAGCGAAGGCATTTGGAGCACAAATATTGTCCGAGTCCGGTGAAGGTGTGGAACACTGTGCTTCATAGGTTACCACCTAATGAAGGCAAGATGAAGAACCAGGGCTGTGAAATTGATCAGATTTGAATTGAATTGTAATGCAATCATTCACAGACTGCAGTTCGGACTTTGGGGGGATGTTGTGTGTTCAATGGCTCCGTAGTGGAAAGCAGAAGTGCCGATTGTTCTGTTTCTTTTTCTCTCTCCTCTATGAGGGTAAATAAGCAGTAAACTGTTACATGAATGAATGAGTCTAATGAAGTTTGATCCTGTTGGTGTTGAAAGTGACATGGTGAAAGTGGACAGTCTACAGCAGGGGTATTCAATTATATTTTCCATGGGGCCAGATTTTTTGTAGGACCATTGTCTGGAAGGCTGGACTACAAAACTGTACCATGATTGTATTATTTATATCCAATTTTCCGCAAACAACTGGCAATGGTACTATTCAACTGAAAACTATTGTTTCACTGATTTAAAGACAAATTAAAACAATTATGCTCTGCACAAAAACAGGACTAATTAAAGATCAAGCCAGTGTCAATTACCAGACTTGAACTGGAGCAGATCATTGCAGCAAATATGGAAGTAGAGCTAGTCCTGAACCAGGACTAGCATATTGATGGTCACACCAGGCTTAAACAATATCTGGAACTGGACTAGACCATAGAATCTGAACCAGGACTAGACCAGAGAATCTGACCAGGACTAGGACCAGAGAACTGAACCAGGACTAGAGCATAGAATTCTGAACCAGGATAGGACTAGAGAATCTGAACCAGGACTAGAGATTAGAATCTGAACCCAGGATAGACTAGAGAAATCTGAACCAGGAACTAGAGCATAGAATCTGAACCAGGGATAGACTAATAATCTGAACCAGACTAGACTAGGAATCTGAACCCAGGAACTAGACCAGATAATCTGAACCAGGACTAGGACTAGAGAATCTGAGCCAGGACTATTAAGGTCTTTAAATATAAAATGACAAAAAATAATGGCATACTGTATTGTGCTTCATCTCGTCAACATATAAAGAGAAATAAAGCTCAGTCAAACACATATTACTTAGCTTGTTTAATTGATATCTTTTAATGATTTTGTTACTGTTGTTTGTAGGAAAGCCAAAAAAGCCGTCAGGGCTCGTACAGGCACGTTTTAGCTGACTCACATCAGGGTTGACTTCTGTTTTGCTGTGCGTGAATTGAACAACGCAAACGGGATTGTCGGGCAACATTATATTATGTTGTACACATAATGTATAATTATTGGTAACACAAGAGTACTCTAAAATGGGTTACTTTTAGTAGTAACTGCTGTACAAGTTAACATGTTAGTTTTTCCAGGGCAGTAACGCAGGTAACGTAACGAGTTACTTTTAAAAGTAACTGCTTCTCAACCACTGTGAATAACAGAGCTGATTAATTAGTGCACTAATGAACAAACTCATCTTACTAGGCATATATGGTCAGGCCATCTTTACCATTATGGGCCGGACCATATTTGCTTAGTGGGCTGGAATCGGCCCGCGGGGCTGCTAATTGAATAGCCCTGGTCTTCAGTGTGAAATACCCAAGAAACATACAAATGTTGTTCCATTCTCTTTGCTGTTTGGTGCGTTCTGAAATGCTGAGCTTGATCTGGCCGGAACAGAACAGAACAGAACAGAACAGAACAGTGGTGCAGTCCTGCTCCAGCGTAGTTAGGGTGGGGCTAACAGTTCAAACTGGAATAGGTCCCTCACTCATGGTTCAAAATCAGGCACAGGGTCTTTAAGGGAAGGTTTATTAAACATATAAACTGTATATTGTTTAAATTCCCCAATGTTCCCATTAGAAGCCTTATATATTTGTTTTCAATAAAAAATGTTTTAACAAATATATCATGATAAATTAATATTAGAGATAAAAAGAGATCTATCTTTTGCCACATTGCCCAACCATACAAGGAACTCAGCATTCTCAGGAACTCAGACAAAAATAAATAAATATATATTTCATTTCATTGCACTTCTGTTTTCTTCAGAGTTCGACTAAATAACAATTATGTAATGTTATGTGGGGTCCAGTGTTTTTTCCTCTTCAAAGTGATCTGAGCACGTGCAGAGGGTCATGTCTTTATCCTTGACAAAGTGAAGATTCTCTCATTGGCTGAGCAGGACCTGACTGACGCAAATGGATGTGTGGGAATAGTGGAGTCCCTGCAGTAATTATGTTACACTGCAGCCCACAGAGGGAGCGCTGCGTTTAGGCGCGCTCCGGATACTTTACCTCGTACTTAACACGCGCTCACACAACAGGAGTGTCAGTCAGGCTTATCGTGTTTTAATAAGACTACTTTCAACACTTGTGTACGATTTTGCATCAGCTTTTCATGCTTTCTATTTTAAGAATGTCTATTTAAAAATAAAGCGACAGGACCGAAGGGGCTCAAACCATGATCAAGCCGGGAGACGAGTGAATGAACTCAGAAGTTAACAATGACAAGTAATTTGAACTCTTGCTTTTGAACTGTTCTTCTCTTTTTGCAGTGTACGTATTTATGAAAAAAATGCCCCAATGAGAAAGTACTATGCTTTCAGGACCTTTTTCCCGTTGTCATTTCATTACGTTGCATATATTTCAATGCTCAGTCTGAGCTATTTATAATAAACGCCGAGGTCTGGGGCGGCTGCAGGTCAAAGAACTCCAAAAACATGCATGATACTGTGCATGTGGCCTAGTGACAGCTGCGTTTGTTCTTAGTGCACTAAATGGAAAAGTTGGCTCTGTTTGTGGCAGCCTACTGTAGGATATTATGCTTCTCATTCAACAAATGTTGTAATGGCATTTATTTTTAAGATAGTCCCGCTTTAGGCCTGCTTTAGACCCGCTTTGAGACCTGCTTTAGACTGCTGACCTCTTTAGGACCTGCTTTAGATCTGCTTCTAGACTGCTTGCTTAGTCCTGCGTTTATCTCGCTTTTAAGACCTGCTTTAGACCTGCTTTAGACCTGGTTTAGTCTTGCTTAGATCTTGACGTTTAGTCTGCTTTGACCGCTTTAGGCTGCACTGCTTTAGATCCTTTAGATCTGTTTAGACCGCTTTAGGCCTGCTTGTAGCGACCTGCTTTAGTCCTGTCTTTAGAGCCTGCTTGTAGACCTGCTTTAGACCTGCTTTAGACCTGCTTTAGTCCTGTTTAGTTCTGGTCTTTTAGACCTGCTTAGCCTGCTTTAGACCTGCTTTAGACTGCTTTGAACCTGCCTTTAGTCCTGGTTTAGACTTGCTTTAGACCTGCTTTAGTCCTGCTTTAGTCTGCTTTAGACCTGCTTTTAGTCCTGTTTATCTCCGCTTTAAGACCTGCTTTAGACCTGGTTTAGTCTTGCTTAGACTGCCTTTTGACTGCTTTAGACCTGCTTTAGACCTGCTTAAGTCCTGGTTTAGTCTTGCTTTAGACCTGCTTTTGACCTGCTTTAGAACCTTGCTTTATGCTTACGTCCTGGTTGGCTTAGTACCTGCTTTTAGAACACCTGACCTCACTCCTTCATCCACTCGTGCTTGTAGCCCATTGGCTTTACCCGGCCTGCGTTTCCGAGGCCCCCTCGTTGGCATGTTTACTGTATTCTCAACAGGTTTCTTTCCGCGGTCTCTTACTGTGTGGCTTTTTAGACGTTGGCACACTTAGGACCTTACCACTATAAGTGGCACACAGTCTTGCCTAACTTATGTAGACCTAACCTAGCCGGTTTTAAGAACTTTCTTTGACTTTAGGGCATCTACTTGCCACCGTCATTTTATATTCCCTGAATTTCTACATCTTTGACTTATAAATGCCTCTGACCACTTATTTTCATAATTGACAAACCCATCAGATCTATAACGTTTTCAAAAGACACTATGCGTGTGAAGATACGCAACAAAATGTAAGCTACCACTTTAGCTGTCGACCTGTGATACGTTTATGCGTATCCGAAGCTGTTAACCCCATCAAAGTCATCCCATATATTTCAGGGCACACATGACACTTTAGTGCTACGCGTGGTATAATAGCTCACCGTTGGTATTATACCTAGCTTTTACACAACCTGCATTTGTATGTAACGCTTCAGGCTTTAGACTCCGCGTATGTACTACGAAGCACGTCGTCGTTTACGATCCTAGCTTTCGACATGGCTCGTCTAGATATCCTTTCTGGCGTTCTTTGGTACCTGGGTCGATTTATGTATCTTCGCTTTATGAGAAGCGGTGCAGTCATCATGACCACTGCGACCCTTTTTTAATAGGTTTTAGTTTACCATGTGCTCCTTATGTCTATACTCTATAACCATACTTATCACGACACCATGGCTACTTCTTAATCCTGGCTTTTCGATCATGACCTTTTAGTACGCGCCTTTTATGTATCTCATGATATCTGTATGCATGATCCCATCTCGCTAATATACCATGAGTCTTTAAATTTTACAACATGCATTATAGTCATGGCTTCTGAAAAATTAAAAGCGAACCAGCTTGAGCTGCTCATTCTCGATCTCCAAGAGTCCGCTAGTCTTCAGTGGGTTACATTTCAACCTCATCTCTGTTTATATCGTAGTAAGGTCTGGACTCCGCTGAATATGCAAAATTGAATAATGTTGCGTCAACAGCTGCATATGCCACGCGCGTGATAATCTCATCATATATGTGCACCCTGATAACACCTGATTAGACCTGCATTTACGACCATAGGCCATGCCGTGTTCAGAGCGTCCTTTAATTCGTCCTTCTTAGTCCTGCTGTAATTTGGTGGCCTGCTGTGTCTACGTTAGTCCCCCGCCCATGTTCTGCTGATTCTCCCTGGTTTAGCACCTGCTTTCTCAGTCTCTGTTTAAGCTCTCTTGCCGTATCATGAAACAAGCTATCCATGAACCGAGCTTCTAATAGGTCTTCACTGTAGTGATCGGCGTTCGTGTTATGAGTCGGCTATATTATGTCTGAGTCTTGACTGTAAAAACTGATTATTGAAACTATCTATATTATTAAACCGGTACCTATCGACTTATCAACGATTTGTTTCATAAATTAGTTGTGATTGATAAAAGCCAAGTTACAAAACCACAAGCACCACATGAGTGGTATGTATTCATGTCCGATCATCGTCTGATCTTTAGATTGCCTCACATACGAACTGTCAGCTCATACTACTCAAAATCTTTTTTAAAAACATATATATTCTTCTGTAAAAATATAAGCTGATGTGACGAAACTACTACAAAAATCCCTTTCTGTCCTCTCTGCGAACAGGCTGCCATTAAACCTAACCCTGACGTCTGTTGCGAGCACATGTCTATGAACCCTCTCAGTGGCCACGCGTGACGTTGTGCATTTCACTGCCCTGTAGCTGTTCTCAGGGATGACCGTAAAGGTCGCGCTCTGCTGAGTGTGCGTCGACTTGTGGGGGAATCCGAGAACTTATGATAGATGACAACACTGCTAAAAGTTTTTAATGTATCTTCTACTTCAAACAGTGCATGCTTACTGTTTCCACAAGAGGGGCCACCCAATTTCAACAACATGAAATGTGTCCCACTGTGTTTCATCTGTGGGAAACTGACTGGGCTCGAAAGCAACCGCAGCTGTAATACCTCACATTTGTTACGACAGTTCAAATGGAGTAGTGCCAAAGTGCTTATTACAGATGTGCAGTGAATCGGCAACCAAACACCGACTGAAGGCATTAAGACCCCCAGGGGGTAAGGTGTGTCACCGCTCAAGTACACAATCCGATTCATGCTTTTTCGACTAATAACAAAAAGCGATCAAAGGAGTGCTTCCTTTCCAATCTCCAAAAATCACTCAATGAGAACTTTTATTCCTGTTATTTTTCCAAAAAAAGTTCTCTTCATCTGAAACATGTCTAGATTTGACAATAAACAACACATCCACCTGTGCTGGATGAGAAGAAGTACAAAGTAAAATCTAGTTTGAGTTAAAGAAAAGAAGACGCACTATTGTGCTAATCCTTTGGGAGAATCACAATTGACAATATCAACAAATAAATAATATTGTCTAGGAAGGTGAGATCATGACACACCTTGTTGAACCACTCTATTATCACCCTACACCTATGAGTGTTCGCTTGTTAATGCTTTTTATTCATTCTAAAACATACCATGAAAAACATTCTTTATTGTCCATCGAGGCTCTGACAACCCTTACTTAAGTTGACACAAGTTAATGGAAATCCTCTATGGCTAAAAGCAATAACATTTTTAAGGAGACAAGTTGGTAGACCCATCGTCAGAAAAGATACAAGTGTCTCTAGGGCAATTTTTAGACAAAAAAAAAACAGGTGTAAATCTGGTAATCAGTCGACGCAAACGTGACAGAGTGAGAGTAGCATTATGTCCTTTTATCTTCCTATTGGCTCAAATAGATATGGAGGAAAGGTGTACGAAAATTGAGGACGATAATGGGTCTACTTGAGCACCATACAGCCACGGCCTGAATTAGATGCGGGCGTAACATACCGTCGAGCACTCATTATCTAGGCCAGAATTGTAACTACACCGGGCTAAGGCAAACATCTACAGTAAGGACTTGGGCCATTCCTAAGGCGCAATACCAGAGGCTGTACCTAGGGTCTTTACAGAGTATGTAGCTCTAGTCCATCGGAGTTCAAGTTCGTTTGGACCAATCGTTCTACTTCAATTTAAGAGTCAGATAATCGATCTGTCAGTTAAAGTAATGTAGATGTCCCTAAGTTAGTGGGTTTTCTCTCAAAGTAAAGTCCTAAGTGGATTTCTGTTGTGGAATTGTGCCTCTGTGAGTCGTCTGTGGAAGTGATAAAACATTAAATTATGATGTGTTTTTATAGTCCGGCCCCCGGACCTTAGCCCTCTGAAAATCTGGCCAGAGTAAAGTGTGTAAAGTATCTATTCCACAGGTAGATATATTTTAAGTTAGAACATGTGAAATACTAATCCCATGGTGACCAAAAGGTCAAAAGGTTTTTTAAAGCTAATTAAAGCCACAAGAAGGCAGAATTCCCAAAACATGCATTCTTACTGTGAGTGGGTTCGCCTCTCCACAGCTCTGACCTGTAACATGGCCTGATGGCATTACGTAATGCACCGTTCAAACAACATTGCATCATAGTCAGTGAAATGCTCCAAAAAGTCATTTGAGCGGGACAAATCTCCTTTCATGTACTTTATCAATTACAGACACAAAGTATTGGCCTGATTCGACGCTCATTACGACCAGCTCGCACAAATCTGTCACGTTATTTTACCGTACAGTTTATATAGGACAACAGTTCAGGGAGTAATTCCTCAAGTTTGTGTTGGGCGGTTGTTCTTGGGGGAGGCCACGCTGCCGGATTGGGTAATTACACAGGGAATAGAGCATGTTTTATTGATTGTGAAAGGCTCGCACTGTCACCGAGCCCCTGCATGTTCTGTCTGGGGACGCTCACGACGCTGGGCCCATCTGCAGCTTGTCACGTCGGCTGAAGCAGAACTGGTGGTGTTTGATGGAGTGGTCCAAAATGTGAAAGTAAGAAGTGCAGTTGTTATTTGGGGTGGAGATAGAGAGAGGCAGTTACAGACAGGAAACGCAGCAGAGATAAGCGTACGAAGGCAAGCTTACAGTAGCTCCCAGAAATGAACAAAGAGAAGTTACTGTTTCAGACAAGAAGGCGGGGGTCTGAAATCCGAAGGGTGTAAGTTCAAAACAGTCTTGTAACTAAAGGAGAGGCTGCCTTTGCTTACTTCGTTCTATCATTGTATTTTCTTAAACAGTGACATAAGTAGGATTCAGCGGCGTTGTGGAGCTATCTTGGCTCTCCATATCATCTTTATTACGTCGTTTTATATCAGTGTTGCATTTTCAGATGTTCAAAATATGACATAATGATCCATGGTTGTTATACTATATACGATGAGAAAACATTGCACAATAGGTCATCGTCAAATCGATCTGTTTT
This sequence comes from Chaenogobius annularis, assembly GCA_015082035.1. NCBI lineage: Eukaryota > Metazoa > Chordata > Actinopteri > Gobiiformes > Gobiidae > Chaenogobius > Chaenogobius annularis. Next base: position 1,004,400 of record BJKM01000128.1, on the reverse strand, counting down.
CACAAAGACGACAATCACCATGTGAAATGACAAGCCAAAGCTCTAAGATGAATACATAAATAAACCTCGAGACTATAACATAATAACATCCTTTTACAGTTTGGTCAGCGTAAACCACTCTATAGATTGAGGCTTCGTACGAGAAACAGGTCCAGTGACTTCCTGTTCAAAAAGTGATAAGCCCCGCCTCTTCATAGTGACATTTCACGTGAACAAGCAAACTGTCATTTACATGCTTTTGTTTGTGACTACATATGTGACATTAGAACTCTACATGTGTCACTCACAGTCTGAATATTTCTGATAATCACAAGCAAGTACAGGGATGTGGGCGGGGCTAGGGGGTAGGTGAAAACAGGAACTGCCTCAGTTGCGGGACAATACAGGATTACTAAATGTGCATTAAGAAGAAACGAAGACAGGCCGTCCTCTGTCTCTCTCCGTCTCTCTCTTTCCTGCACTCTCTCTCTCCCCCTCTCTCTCACTCCCCCCTCTCTCTCACTCCCCTCCTTCCTCTCTCTCTCTTCCTCTCTCCCTACTCTCACTCCCCTGTCCCTTCCTCCTCTCCCTCTCGCTCTCCTCCCTCTCTCTCTCGCTCCTCTTCACTCCCTCTCTTCTCACTCCCCCCTCCCTTCCTCTCCCTCTCTCCCTCTCTCCCTCTCTCTCACTCCCCCTCTCTCTCATCCCTCTCCTTGCTCTCTCCTCTCTCTCGCCCCTCTCCCTCTCTTCATCCTCTCTCCCTCTCTCTCCCTCCCCCTCTTCTCTCATCCCCCCTCCCTTCTTCTCCCTTCTCTCGTCCCTCTCCCTAATCTCTCCTTTCTCCCTCTCTCTCACCCCCTCCTTCCTCTTCGCCTCTCCTCCCCTCTCCTCTCTCCTTTCACCCTTCTTCTCACTCCCCTCCTCCATCCCCTCTCCTTCCTCTCTCCTCTCTTCTCCTTCCCCTCGTCCTCTCCACCTCGCTCTCACTCCCCCTCTCCTCTCCTCATCCTTCCTCTCACTCCCCTCCTTCCTCTCTCCCTTCTCCTCCTTCTCCTCTCTCGTCACCTCTCCTTCTGTCGTCACGTCCGCCTCGTAGATCACTCCCCCCGCCCTTCTCTCTATCCCCTTCGTTCTCACTCCCTCTCCCCTTGCCCTCTCTCCTCTCTCCCCTCTCCTCTCTCTCCGCTCATCCTCTCCTCTCTTCTCTCTCTCTCTCATATCTCCCTCTCTCTCCACCCCCCCCTCTCTCACTCCACCTCTCCTTCCTCTCTCTCTCCTCTTCCCTCTCTCACTCTCTCTCCGCCTCTCTTCTCTCTCACTCCCCCTTCTCTCTCCTCCTCTCCCTTCCTCTGTCCTCTTCTCTTCTCTCTCCCTCTCTCTCACTCCCTCTCTCCTCTCTCCCTCGTTCAACTCCCCTCTTCTCTCACTGCCCCTCCCTTCCTCTCTCCTCCTCTCTCCCTCTCTCTCTCTCCCCTTCTATCCTCTCTCCCTCTCTCTCACCCCCTCTCTCTCACTCCCCTCTCCCCTTCCTCTCTCCCTCTCCCTCTCTCTCATTCTCTCTCTCTCTCCTCTCTCCCTCTTCTCTCACTCCCCCTCTCTCTCTCACCTCCCCCCCGCTCCCTTCCTCTCTCCTCTCTCCCCTCTCATCTTCTCTCTCACTCCCCCATCTCTCTCACTCCCCTCTCCTTCCTCTTCCCTCTCTCTCACTTCTCATTCCTCTCTCTCCTGCTCATCCCTTCCTCTCTTCCCTCTCTCTCTCACTCCCCTCTCTCTCATCCCTCCCTTCCTCTCTCTCTCTCTCCTCTCTCTCCTTCAACTCCCTCTCGTCCTCTCTCCCTCTCTCTCCACTCCTCCCTTCTCTCACCCCTCTCCTTCACATCTGCTCCTCTCCTCTCCTCTCTCCCTCTCTCTCCTCTCTCCTCTCTCGCCTCCTCTCCTCTCTCCTCTCTTCTCCTCTCTCCTCTCTTACCCCCCCTCTTCACTCCCCCTCCCTTCCTCTCTCCCTCTTCTCTCCTCTCCCCTCTCCTTCTCTCTCACTCCCCTCGTCTCTCACTCCCTCGCCTTCCTCTCTCCCTCTCCTCTCTCTCTTCTCTCCCTCTCTCCTCTCTCCCTCTCTCTCACTCCCCTCTTCTCACTTCCCCCATCCCTTCCTCTCTCTCCTCTTCCCTCTCTCATCCTTCTACTCTCACTCCCTCCTCTCTCACTCCCCTCTCCACCTTCCCCTCCCTCTCTCTCCCCTCTCTTGCCCTCTCTCTCCTCTCTCTCTCACTCCCCCTCTCCACTCCACCCTCTCTCACACTTCCCTTCCCTCTCTCTCCTCTTCCTCCTCTCTCCCTCTCTCTCCTCTCTCTCACCCCCTCTCTCACTCCCTCCATCCTTCTTTCTCCCTCTCTTCACTCTCCTCTCTCTCACTTCCCCCTTTCTCTTCACTCCCCTCTCCCTTCCTCTCTCCCTCTCTCTCCTCTCTCCCTCTCTCTCCTCTCTCCTCTCTCTCACTCCCTCTCTCACTCCCCCCTCCCTTCCTCTCTCCCTCTCTCTCCTCTCCCCTCTCTCACTCCCCTCTCTCACTCCCCCTCCTCTCACTCCCCCCTCCTTCCTCTCTCCTCTCTCGCTATCCTCTCCCCATCTCTGCTCACTCCCCTCTCTCCTAACTCCACTCTCCCTTCCTCTCTCCCTCTCTCCTCTCTCCCTCTCTCTCCTCACCCCCTCTCGCTACGTCCCCTGCTCTCCTCCTCTCTCTCACATTCCCCCGTCTCATACTCACTATCCCTCTCTCACTCCTCCCTCACATCCCCCTTCCCTACCTCTCTCCTCTCTCTCCCTCTCCCTCTCTTCCTCTCTCCCTCTCTCTCACTCCCCCTCTCTCACTCCCCTCTCCCTTCTCCTCTCCCTCTCTTTCCTCTTCTCCCCCTACTCTTCACTCCCCCTCTCTCTCACTCCCCCCTCCCGTTCCTTCTCGTCCTCTCTCTCTTCTCTCCCTCTCTCTCACACTCCCCTCTCCTCCACTCCCCCTCCCTTCCTCTCTCCCTCGTCTCTCTCTCTCCCTCTCTCCGTCCTCACAGCCTCACACATCCTGCTCGTCACTGTCCACAGAGCCTGTATTTGTTCAAAATCACATCCACTTTTAATGACCCCAAAAAGAGCGGCACATCCTGTTAGTCCAGGCTGAGTAAGTGTCACGGTACAGACAGCACAGGCTGAGCAGCGATCCAGCTTCTGCTCACTCGAAATGATCACTTGAGGACAGATGTTGACTCTTACAACAAATTTGTATTTTGTTTTCTTGTATATATCTTGTCTTAAATTGCTTTGCACAAGTTTCATACACATGACACTTCTCTCTTTCACAGTTCTTCTCACAGATCAGAAATCCAGAATGGGTATATTTTCCTGCATGTAGGGCAGATTTGGATCATTTTTCCCCGACAGCCCTGGTTTCACCACAAACCTTAATCGGAGCATGTGTCGTCCGTGTCCTATGTGCATTAGCAGCAGCTGCATGAACATGGGCTGCTGATGTGGGCTTCTGAGGTGAAAAGTTGTATATCAAGGACCTGTTGCGGTCTGTGTGCTGTTCTTACTAATTTACTATTTTTTATCTACTGATTTTATATTATATGGCACACACAATTACTTTGCAAAGCCATATAGCAACAACACCCACTGTAACCATGACTTTATTGTGGGGCAGATGTGTATGCGCGCCCGTCTTGTCCAGGCTCACACTCTACCACCTTTAATCATGCATTCAGATTGATCAGGCTCTTTCTCCCCAAGATTTAAATGGAGCCATTGTTTATCATAAAAACACTTGTGTCACAGTTGTGTTTATTGTGTTGTTCACGTGCTGCTGATCACTTATGTCCAAATCCTCTGTCAGGGTTTGTCCGTGGAGCCTCTCAGTTCTGTTCTCCGGCGCCCCCTGTGGGTGAGCTGCACTGTACACTGGACTGTGTGGACAGAAAAACTAGTCTGAAACTTTAGTCAGGACAACTGGCCTCATGGTTTATGTTGCTTCTAAAGAATTTCACCAGAAATGAGGTCATCCGTTACACACAATGCAATGCCGTATTAGTTCATCAGCTTGTGCTCGTAACTCGGAGAAAAAGAGGCCGATTGGATCATGAAATATTTTCTTTGTTTGGTTTTTTTTACAGATGAAGTCAATGTGATGTTTCCATGATCATTCGGAGTCGATTGTCCCACACATTTACATGACTCCACCCATTTTTATTAATAACTGTGGGAACTGCAGATATGGATTTGGAGTTAAAAATAACTTTTTCAGTTTGTTTTGTGTTTATTTCCAGAGCCTTTTTTTGCCCCTTGCCACAACCTTGGCCACGCCCTGCTGGTGCAGCCCAGAACTGTCTGAATTAGTCAACAGTGTCAGTAACCGTTTCATCACAATACTTGAACACAAATTGATTGTACGAAGATGAATGGAGCGAAAGGGTTCAATAACAAATACAACTTTGTCTTGTCCTCATAAATGCAGAAGTAACTACTTCATGGTCATAACTGTCATTTTTACTCTAGACCTCTCACAGCCCCCCATTGGATCATTTAAAAGGGCTGGTAAGACAGTGGAGACACTTTTGGACCGTACTAATCCACTCCAAAGTCAACCGGTCGAAACGTGGCTTAAGGACCTGAAAAAAGCACATTACCACAAAGCCAGAGCCTTGTGATGGGCCTCAAACTTTTATTCTCTCATTTTGCCTGAAACCAGAACATACCGCCTCTATCCAAAGCTAAACCCTTTTACCTCTCTCTCCTTCTCAGGTTGTTGTTGATCTGAGGACCGCGCAGGAGCCCAGGAGAGCAGGAGATCAGGCGCACCATGTGTTAGGGGCGCCACACAGAAGACACTGTTGTTCCTGTGATTTCACTGAAGGTGCTGCAGACGGGAGAGCCATGGGGCGCAAGAAGATCCAGATCACCCGCATCATGGACGAGCGCAATCGGCAGGTGGGTGTCACAAGGGCGCACCTTCACCCAGCACCCACAAGCTCACCCCCAAGCTCACCCAGTCCACAAGGTTACACAAGAGCAGAGGAACACAAGAGCAGAGGAACACAAGAGCAGAGGAACATACGAGCAGAGGAACACACGAGCAGAGGAACACACGCACGAGGAGAGGAACACGAGGAGAGGAACACAAGAGGAGAGGAACACAAGAGCAGAGGAACAACACAAGAGCAGAGGAACATACGAGCGAGAGGAACACACGAGCGAGAGGAAACACACGCCAGCGAGGAGAGGAACACAAAGAAGAGGAAACAACACGAGCAGAGAGGAGGAACACACCAAGGAGAGGAACACACGAGAAAGGAACACACAAGGAGAGGAACACAAGAGGCGAGGAACACATGAGGAGAGGAACACATGAGCAGAGGAACACAAGGAGAGAGAGGAACACACGAGGAGAGGAACACATGAGAGAGAACCACATAGCAAGGAACACAAAGAGGAGAGGAACACACGAGTGAGAGGAACACATGAGCAGAGGAACACAAGAGGAAAGGAACACGAGAGCAGAGGAAACACACGAGGAGAGGAACACACGAGGATTTAGTTCATTGCTAATTCACACAAAAAAATGGTGTCTTGGTTAGAAAACTGATCTCAAACTGCTCACAGTACCAAACATAGACAGTGGTGTGGAGAGAGCCTTCTCAGTTCTATTTACTGCTTACTGCAAAACAAGGAGCCGCTGTAAGAGCTTTAAGCAGTGCTGGGATTGTCTGCGTTGGTGCGTCTGTTTCGCTTTACCAAATTAGAAATGAATCCTCTGGAAGAAGCTACCTTTCTTTGTGTGTTAGAATAACCAGAAAAATAGCATGCTTGAGTTGTGTACGGCTTGTGTACTGTCTGTTGTATCCTTAACCAATCAGAGACAGAGAGCAAAATTACCCAAACCCAACTCAAACGTTCTGATCATTTAGGTTGCACCCTTTTCATTTTCAGCCCTTCATTTTTCACCAACCATTACCTTAGCACAGATTTTGGCAGATTGATCTATTTATAACAAGAATAACAAATTGCTTTAAACTTGTCTAAAATATAGGAAAAGGTTCATCTGATCTAATCTAATCTAACCATAATTTCATTAAAACTCCCAAAATCCAGATGAACATTCAGATTTTCAAATCCAGCATAATAGTTCTTTGTGGGGCACACTTTCCTGTGCCACCCTGCAATTTCCTGCAGCCGGCCTTCATGGAGCGGTGTGATGAGGCAGCAGAACGTCCCGCAGGCGTGGGAGTGAGCTGAGGTTAGGCTGGCTGCTGCTCCAGGCCAGTGCTCTGCTTCCTCAGGCCCATGAGTGCAGCTGTTCCTGGGGTGATTAAAGTAGCCGCAGCCCCACGACACCCTCTCATTTGCAGGGCGGGTCAGCGGGAGACATCGCACCCTTCACTCTTGTCGAGGTTTAAATTTAAACTGGGAAGTAGGAAAACAGACAAGTGCACGTTCCACAGCTAACTATGGGTTTCAGAGTGATGAGAAATGAGACCGCTGCAATAGCACAATAATAGGCATGATTGTAAAACTACTCCAGGAGCATTAAATCAGGAGCATGTAAGATTCCTGGTGGCGGTGACATTCATAAAGCCAAACTTCTCTATCTCTGCCCGCTGATCAAACCCTTGGACTAAGCTAACCAGAGTTACATCAAACATTCCTTCACATCCAAATGAATGCGAAAGCCAATCTCCATATTAAAGAAGGAAAAAGCAATGTCAGTCATCTACTGGTTTTATTTTTCAGTCCAGAAATGGCAGACTGATAAACACACTGAAATATGATATGAGCTTTTGAATTCATTCACAGTGCTAGAATATCTTATGTTTTACTTTTGTTTTTAGGTTTATGTTTCCAGTAGAGTGTTAAACGCCGTTCTTTACCACATTGTTGCTGTCGGTGTTCAGTATGACATCCAAAAAGCTGTGGAATTAATCACATCTCTACGCCAAAAATGGTGTAATTGAGAGGTAATAATGAATAATTAATGACAGCAATGATGTTCTGTGCGCAAACAGTAATAAGCTGTTTTAGGATGCACTCAAATTAGCCAAATCGAACCAACTCTCGTCACTTCTGCTCCTCTCCACGAGTCTCGTCTTTTCCTCGGGTCTCCAGACTTTGTGCAGAACTTCCATGAGGGTCTCAGTTTGAGCAGAGATGAGTATAGTCCTGCCCCTAGTGGAAGTTTTATAAATACCACGGACGGCCCAGAGGCCGGACTACGCACTGCGGAGTGCGCAAACAAGCTGTAGAAATGAGGCCCCTGGTCTTTCTTACAGATTATTCGACGGCAAATTTTAAAATGTATTTTTCTTTATTTCTGTTTATGAAATTGATGATACAAGTTGTCCTATCTTAACATGTCTTATCTAAAGCCCTGATGGTGGACGTCTACCTCCTCTTCACTAGTGCCATTTAACTGCAACATGAGTGCAAAGGTTTATGGTGCTCCTTGTTTGTGCTAGCTCAGCAGAGAGCGTGGTGACAAAAGCCGGGCGCTAAACTCCAGTAAGCTTTCCTCTCCGCTGTGATGTATTATGGTCTGTTTTCAGAGGGACTACTCCCAGGGGCCCGTCGCTAACCAGAGGGGACAGCCATTAGCCATTAGCATACGCCTCTCGTTGTCAGAGAAACATTTGAATCTTTACCCGGCTGCTGCGATGTCAGACGAGTATTCTCTAAGCGTAAGGATGAAGGAAGAGCCAAGCGTGGCAATTAAACACCGTTACTATATAAATGGTATCTATGACAACATGAGCTCTTGTAGTGGTAGCGAGGGCCAAGCTAACTAGAGCAGTCCCATTGAAACAACAGCAATGCAAATATTTATGTGCTGAAATATAAAGTGCTACCAACAGATAAACAAACAAAGACATACTGTACATACTGTACACCAGAGGTCACCAACGTGGTCGCCCGCGGGCACCCGTTCTAAATTTAGAACAGCCGTTTCTGCAAAAACGCTGCGAGGCCTGTTTATTTGAGAGCTGAACATGTAGAGACGGCAACAGATGAGATAACCTGCTCCATGTCACGTTTTATTTTTTCAAAATACACCCAGTAATCATGTAGTTACAAGCCAAACCGAGAGTGACGTATGTGGACGGACAGCGCGTTTGGATCAGCAATGTTTTCATTTCAAGACAAGTACTACTCAATACCTTTGAGCATGTCAGGAGTAGGACCAATATCAGACCAGGGCCAACCCGGAACTAAACCAGCTCTAAAGTTTAGATCAGGACCCAATATCAGACCAGGGCCAACCCGGAACTAAACCAGCTCTAAAGTTTAGATCAGGACCAATATCAGACCAGGGCCAACCGGAACTAAACCAGCTCTAAAGTTTAGACAGGACCAATATCAGACCAGGGCCAACCCGGAACTAAACCAGCTCTAAAGTTTAGATCAGGACCAATATAGACCAGGGCCAACCCGGAACTAAACCAGCTCTAAAGTTTAGATTCAGGACCACTGTTTGGGTATGTGTCTCATTTTCTCCTCATACAGTGGCACCAATATGTAATGTATATTCTCTGGGACTAGCAAGTACTTTGTGGACATGACTTGTGAAGTATTTTAGGCAGTTAATATTATATTTAAAAAGGGAACCCTTTGAAGCTTGTTCAGCGAAACATTAATACATACTCAGTCTCATTTTCTGAGAGGGGAGTTCTCAATTCATTGACTGGACAATTATAACTCTAAAAGATATAAACTAGAATGATTTTGTGTGGTTTAATCAACAAAAATATAATGAATGATGGTTGCTTGGATTGGATTTGTCTGTCTAGCTGCGGTCGTACCCGTGGAAATAATCTGTCTTTTTTATGAGTTCACCTGGGGAGACCCGATACTTTCACGTGGGAGCAGACATTTGAAGAGACTGGACACTTATTTTGTGAACATGTCTAAGAAAAACAAGAAGAAAAATGCCACAGAGAGATAAGGCTGCACACGCGTGGTTTGCGCCGCTTCTGCACCGGCTGCTGCATGGCCAGGCCCAGGCGCCCGCTGCTGTCCCGTCCGCATCACGCTATCATTCCAGCTCCAGATCAGATTCATCTATGGAGGTGACTCAGAGCGGAATAGACCCGGTGATTATGGCGGCCTTACGGCCTAACAAGATTACAAAGACAGGGGACGCAAAGGTAGATGCGGCCCTGGCGGAAATGCGTGATTTAAAATTTGAAATGAGCTGAGAAAGTTTTTGATTCTGTTTGCTGGCCTTATTTTCTTAAAGTGCTAAACAAATTATCATAATAAAAATATTGGGGCTCTTAACGATTGTCCAACATTAAGAATAATTAATAGTCACTTGACAGACTCAGTGACTTTGGAAAGGGGTGAGACAGGGCTGTGATTGGTCCCCTCTGTTCTTTGCTTTGTACATGGAACCATTGGCCATATTAGAAACTATATTTGTTTTTTTCATTAAGATTTTTTTTTACAAATTTGCCCATTTTAAAATTTAGTCTGAATGTGATTTTTACCCATTTTTCTAATATATATATAATATATGTATATATAATATAATGTCTGTCCAATTTTTGATCGTCGGTGCATTTTGTGTCATACATTTTTTTGTGAGGGCCTTTTTCGCTGCCGCCAGGAGGATGCTCCAGAGATAGCTGCTGGTTGTGTCCATGGCAGGAGTCCTGAGGCCTAAATACATCGCCCTGAAATCCAGCAGAATGGAAATATCATATGGTCAATATATGGTCATATATTGTCTGTAAGGCTGTATGGATCTCAATCCCAAAACACATGATAGTGGTTTGCCTCCTGGTGCCACAGCCTCTCCAACAGTCTGCATTTCCCTGTGAGTAACGTGCACTTTGACGTGGGGTTATAAAGAAACGTGACACATTTTTCCAACAAAATTCTCTCCAAACATGTGATTTTGTGGTTCTCCAATGAGATGTACATATACAGTCTTCATCATCCAGAACAAAGTGGTCCTCTCTTTCCATCTTGTTAATACATTTATACAATTTGGATATTATTCCTCTTCTGATTTATAAGCTTGAATAACTATTTCAGTCAAGCGGCTATGATGGTCATTACTTGGTTACATTTCTTGGTTATAATAACTCCTTATTTGTAAATACCTATAAAAGTCCTGTTTCTCTAAGCCAAATGATTCTTTCAACTCATCAAAGCTCTTCAGATGATTCTCCTTCACAATCTGGTAAAAGACCTTTATACCTTTTGTTGTCCAGACTTTAAATCTTGACTCTGTGCTGTTAGCTGTGACATTTAGATCATAAGCCAACCAATTTAAGATTTTAACATATTTGTTTAGTTCGTGTGTCTTGATCAGCTCCCTCCATGTTGTAAGAGCAGACTTCACCCAGGGGTTCTCCACCTCCCCCAAATGACTCAACCGCCTGTCATCTGCCAGTAAAGCCTGCACAGGAACTCCCGGCACAACTTCAATCTCAATATTCTTCCATTGAGCTTCATATTCTGGGTCACACCAGTACAAAAAAGCTTTGATTTGATCTGAAATAAAGTAACCTTTCAGACGAGGCAAACCCCAGCCTCCTTTTTCTTTTAATAATGGTAAAGTTTTGAATTGGATACAAGGTTTTTTTTCCTTGCCACACAAATCTTGAGATTGCATTATTCCACTCATCAAACAGCCGATTGCGGATGGAAACTGGAAGAGTCTGGAACAGATAGAGAAACCTGGGCAAAACATTCATTTTTATAGTTTCAATCCTTTGACTTAAGTATGGGATAAGAGTCCGTTTTTCAAGATCTTTCTTTATGGTCTTAAAAAGAGGGGTATAATTGGTGATAGGTCTCTATGGAGTACCACACCTAAATATCTAAGAGATTAAATGGCTAAGTCTTTCTAAAGGTCAGAGGGGGGTTGAATTTCTTTTTTTTTTTTTATCCAGACATTGGACCAATTACTTGAAGAAAATGCATCACATTTGATATCCGTAGCAGGCAATTTTATGTTCCGTCCCATCAATTGTAACATTGTGAATTGTTTTTGATTGTCTAATAAATTGGGCCAATATTATTGGAAGCCCCAATATTTTTATAATTAAATTGTCAATTTGAAATTTGTTTCGCACTTTAAATAAATATGGCCAGCTAACAGAATCAAAAGCCTTCTCAGCTTTGTTTTGTTGTTTTTTGTATTTGGCCTCATTATGTGTATGGTGGACCAAGTGGATTCACTCCTGTCACTGCTTCCAACGGATCAGGTTGTGTGATCCAAAACTACTTTCTCCAGCTCAACTCAGGGAGCGAGTGTGAGCTGAAATTATCGTGCGTTGTGTTAGAGAAAGTGTTAGCAGTTCACTCCAGAGTCTCGCTCTAAAACCTTACAAATCAAGTTAGAAATCTGGGTCACACCAGAGTAGACAAACAATGCACGCCTCGTCATAAAAGAACCTCCAGACTTGAACTTTAACAGTCAAGTTGCATCACATCAGATAACATCAGCAGCTTTTTACCATCTAAAAAAATAGCCAAAATCAAAAGTATAGTGTCTAAACCAGACCTTGGAGAGACTTATCCATGCGTTTGTCTCTAGTAGATTAGACTACTGTAACGGCCTGCTCACTGGCCTCTCCAAACGAGCTGTAAAACAGCTGCAGTACATCCAGAACGCAGCTGCTCGGGTCCTGACTAGAACCAGGAAGTACGATCACATTAGTCCTGTGCTCAGGTCTCTGCACTGCCCCTGTGGCTCAGAGAATAGACTTCAAAGCAGCTCTGCTTGTATACAAGTCTCTCCATGGCCTAGCACCAAAGTAATCTCGGACATGTTAGTGTCATTTGAACCATCTCGGACTCCGGGACCTCAGGGACCGGCCTCCTGCTGGTGCCCAGAGTCAGGACTAAACATGGGGAATCTGCTTTTCAGTTTTTTTGCAGATTTTCTTTGCACTCTTCTCTTTTATGTCTTGAACTAAGTTTTGTGATTTCTGTCATGTCTTTGTGATTTTAATGCATTTTTCCTGTTGTGTGAAGCACTTTGAATTGCCTTGTGTACGAATTGTGCTCTACAAAATAAACTTGCATTGCATCACACAGGACTGAACCAGGTCTAACCCAAACCAGGACTCACACAGGACTGAACCGGGTCTAACCCAAACACTCACACAGGACTGAACCGGGTCTAACCCAAACCAGGACTCAACAGACTGAACCGGGTCTAACCACTCACACAGGAACCTAACCAAACCAGGACTCACACAGGACTGAACCGGGTCTAACCCAAACAGGACTCACACAGGACTGAACCGGGTCTAACCCAAACCAGGACTCACACAGGACTGAACCGGGTCTAACCCAAACCAACTCACAGGATGAAGGTCTAACCCAAACCAGGACTCACACAGGACTGAACCGGGTCTAACCCAAACCAGGACTCACACAGGACCTGAACTAACCCAAACCAGACTCACAGGACTGAACCGGGTCTAACCCAAACCCAAACCAGGACTCACACAGGACTGAACCAGGTCTAACCCAAACCAGGACTCACACAGGACTGAACCAGGTCTAAACAGAGCTACAGGATGAGAAAAGTTCAAATCCACAAATTAAATCCACAAATACTTTTCTTACATTTGCTTTGCATCTTTGCTTGTATTTGGACAATTACATGGATTTATTCATTGACTGAGTTAGTGCTAGATGCAATATAAAGCTGTCTTATTTCCAGATATTCTTTTAAACAGTTTTTTTCTTTTCACTCACTGGTTTAAAATTGGAATTAAGATTGGGTTTTCAAATTCAAAAATACGTGATAAATACACACAAATGCACCGCACTTATTTCAAATAGTTACTCACAGTTTAATCGTTTTTGGTTTGGTTATGAATGCAATTATGGGCCTATTTAGGGTAACTGAACAGGTAGTCCTCGACAAACTCCACTGCAATACACACTATCACACTTAACCCATTCAGAAGTAAGGTTAAGTGTAGGGCCGGACCAATTTATAGGTTTGCCATTAAATCGGACAATTTTGGAGTCTCACCAAACGGCCATCGCCCAACATTTCACAGCTTTGTGATGTTTTAGAGTACAACTTACAACCGATATGGACAAGCCACACCTCATTTTAAATGTCAATTCACGTTAGTGTGATTGTTCATGCTAAATAACCCAAGCAGATTCATTTTATTTCCAATTTTATGTCGACTTTATGTCGACATATTGGCTCCAAAAAAAAATGTAGACAAACATGTTAATTATACAAGTATTAATATATTTATCTGGGTTGGATTGTGGTGGGCTCACTGGTGGGCACACTGAAATCAGTGTCAGTCTGCGTTCCAACTGGCCTTTCTCTGCGGAGTTTGCATGTTACTCCCCATGTCTGGGTGGGTTTCCCCCGGGTTCCTTCCATCATGCACAACAGGTAAAAACCTGATCTGGAGATGTGGCGCCCACTGCTCCTGACAGGTTTCCCCAGCACCATTGAATGATGGGTCAAATGCAGAGGACACATTTTCCTGTGGACAATAAAGTGTACCTGATGTCAAGGCTGTGTTCTGGTAAATAACACCAGAGGGCGCTAAAAGTCTGCTCAAAGTGCATCTTGAAAAACAAACATGGAGGCGCCCACGGCAGTTTGTACATCACATTTGTTGGAAAAGAACCAAAAAACCCCAAAGTTGAGCTTCCACTGTTGCGCTGTGTTCACTACTGTCTACAGTGGACAGCAGACTGTATGTACAGCGCCGTCGCTACACATTTGTAAGCCTTGAGCATACAAGTGACGGACATGGACCAAATGACCAACAAAACAATGCAGAAAGTGTACAGATCCGTACCCGGTTGCGTCTCTAATGTAGAGCGTAAAGTAGCCCTCGAGGGAAGGTTCAGTTTTGAACAGGAAGTCAATAGACCTATTACTATTAATGACCCATTTTAGATGAATATTGTGGTTTACCATGAACCAAAATGACACTTATATCATTAGTTCAATTCCAAGCATTTCAGAAACATATGTCTCCTATACGTAAGCTTTGACATGCTAATCACATTTTCTCATTGCTAAAGTTAGTTTTGTGCAATGATCCATCATATAGACTCTCCAGAGTGAATCCACTTTTGGAATATTTGACTTTGACTAAAACTATGTTGTAAAAAACAAAACAATGATAGCACCTTTAAATGCAATCAATAGTAATATTCTGATGTGTGCTGCTCTCAGAAGTCTTCTGCATCTGGTCACAAAGTCTCATCACTTGCAGACAGTGTCAGGATGATTGCAAATGAATGGGCCATAACAAGCACACAACTTTACCCACTCTATAGACGCTCTGATTTCAGCATTCATTCTAATTAGGACCCTCTGATGCAGCCTCTCACACACGCTCGTCCATGTGGGCTCATCTGTGTCTGAGGCAACTATATATGCTCAAATACAGAACTCATAATATTTCAGAGGCAGGTCTGGCATCCACTAGAATTGACACCTTAATCATGAATTAAGACAAATGAATGCCAAAGTCTGTTTAGACAAAACACACTGGTGAATGAAGATGAAGGCGTCCTTGAGCTTGCCACTGGAGCGCGACTGTCCAAGGCTGAACTTATTTACACTGTGACTGACGCTTACAGTCTTTCGCAAGTTCTTTCACTATTCACTCTTATTATTCATTGTTTTATGTTGCCATTGCAAAAGTAAGTTCCTAGTTTGTGATTCTGTTCCCTGACCATGGCTAGGAATGTCAAGGTTATTAGGTTAATCGATAATCATGATTATTTAGGTCACAATATAATCGTAAGAACCAAAACATTTGAATCATGATGAGTTTAGAAGTCTTTGCAGTTCCATTTATTTTTCACACCTAAATGTAAATAACATTTTGTTTTCTGGTTGTTTTTGTCAAATTTAACTTTATTTTGTTTATCCGAAAGTTCCATTTCATAAAGTCGTTCACAAACTTGAGGAACAGTAACCTTTTAGACCACGGGGATGTTGTTTTGTCACTGCTGTGGTCTGCTGCGGTCTGCTGTGGTCTGCTGTGGTCTGTGGTGGTCTGCTGTGGTCTGCTGTGGTCTGCTGGCGGTCTGCTGTGGTCTGCTGCAGTCTGCGGTGGTCTGCTGTGGTCTGGTCTGCAGTCTGCGGTCGCTGTCTGCTGTGGTCTGCTGTGGTCTGCTGCAGTCTGCGGTGGTCTGCTGTGGTCTGCTGCTGTGTCTGCGGTGGTCTGCTGTGGTCTGCTGCTGCTAGTCTGCTGGTGGTCTGCTGTGTCTGCTGGTTGTGCTGCTGTGGTCTGCGGTGGTCTGCGGTGGTCTGCTGTGGTCTGCTGTGGTCTGCTGCAGTCTGCGGTGGTCTGCTGTGGTCTGCTGTCTGTCTGCTGCTGTGTCTGCTGCGATGGTCTCGGTGGTCTGCGGTGGTCTGCGGTGGTCTGCTGTGGTCTGCTGTGGTCTGCTGCAGTCTGCGGTGGTCTGCTGTGGTCTGCTGTGGTCTGCTGCAGTCTGCGGTGGTCTGCTGTGGTCTGCTGTTGTCTGCTGTGGTCTGTGGTGGTCTGCTGTGGTATGCTCGGTCTGCGGTGGTCTGCGAAGGGGGAGGAGTCTGTGTCTTTCCTCCCACTCTTCTGATCAGAATAAACTTGTCTTGCACGCTCTGGTCCTCTTGTTCAAATCATCACAAACATCATGACTGACGTTTCTTTTGAGTTCATTCTCTTCACTGCTCCATTGAGCTGACCTTCCTAGATTCACCAGGAGCAGCACAAAGCTCATCTTAAACCTCAGGCCTGAACCAGTCCTGGTCAGACCCAGGCGAACCCAGTCTACTATGGTTTGCAGTGCGGGTCCCACACTTGAGGAGGAATTGTACTCGCTGGTGAAGATTAAGAACTGGATTCCACTCAATTATTTTTGTCCATTTATTCACACTTTTTAGTGGATGGCATGAGACAGGTCACAGATGAAACACAAAACCCCAGATGTAAGTAATGCATTACAAAAGTAGAGCAAGACGTAAATATAAGTGCCTGACAATGCTTTTGATGAAGTTTCAAATATAGCACAATACAATTGATAATTACATGCAACCAGCACTTTCCAGAGTAAACGTTTACACTATTATGTGCATTCTGTACAGGATCAATTAGCTTTTACATTGAGACTTTAATAGACAACATTTCTGCATTTATGTAGCAAGATTAAAAAAAAAGAATGACACAAGTTAAAAAGTGTGTGCAAATGTTTGTGGCGAAATATCTTTGTGACAAACCCTTGATAAATGTCCAGCAAACACAATAAACACTTGAAAAAGCCTGAAAGTAAATTGTGTGCCCTTGTTAGCTCAACACTGGGACAAACAGGTGATGAGCTCAACATTTTGCTCCGATTGCGTCTTTAAGCTCCCTGGCTGAGAATGCGGTTCTGCGCAGTCATTCTGGAGGTTTTTAGACGTTTCTGAGTGCCTTTTTCTTTGGCTCTAGTCTCTGTCTTTGTTGGCACAATCTTTAAACAGTTGTGTAGTTACTCAGGTTTCAGTTTGGACATGAAAAGTCTGACAGTCCAAGTGGACTGGCTCTGTTGCTGGTTTGTCTTTGAACTAATACAAAGTGGCTCGGGTGCTAGATTTATGCATTCCAATATTAGTTCACAAGAGCATAATTTAGAAAAATGTTCAAATCTCAATGCATCATTTGTCTTACGTATAGTAGTACGTATAAGTACGTATAAGTACGTATATTGCAGTGGTGGTGCTTGATTATGAAATGAACCAATGCGCTTACTGGCTGATGTGCACGATGAAAGATCCAGCATGTACTGCAGGGCCGCGTGTTGAGATTTGCTTCATACATTTGTCACATTTTAGACAGGGGTTTAGAACCAACTCTAGATATTTTAAATCTGTCACAAATTTTTGCAAGTTGTTTAAACTGAAGATTTCGTTCCTCTGCTCCTCAGAGCTCAAATCACCAAAACAGACTGGACAGTCGAGTGTCCAGTCACCACTGCCACTTTTACGCAGCAGTCACTGATCCAAACGTCACCACACAAGCCGTGGGAAGGGTAAAAGCACTTGGAATTTGATCAGAATTGCTCTTTGACCTTAGTATATTTGCATGAATGGAGAGAACATGCAGAGCTGCGTCTGACAGGGCAAGTTGGATGAACGTTCTCTCATTTCTACCTCTGACAGTCTCTGCCGCCGCCGTCGCACACATCACTCTCACAGACCTGCACGTACACACCCGGGGAGCATTGGCGCTACTTTTTTTTTAGCTTGGAGCCAATTGTCATGGAGACAAGTGCGTTGGTCAGCTGATCACGTCTCAGGGGCTTTCGTTTGTTTGGGGTGAAAGGCCACAGTGTACAAGACTGACCCAAACGTGGAGAAAACAGAACTAAATGTAGTGCTCTCTGGGGCTGCTTCACAGAGCGCATCGCCATGTGTCTCTAGAATCACACTCGTCGTTTAGAGTGAACCCCCCCAAACTTTCAAAATCTCTCACAACTGGGAAAATCATGTTCGTCTCAACCGAGACAAAATACAGCCAGCCATATTCTGTTCTAAGAAACTCTCTTCCACTCCGTCTCAGAACTAAGTTTAGCCTGCACTGCCGTGCCAGACCTCCTCATATGTGAACTGACAGTGATTAGCTGTACTTTGGTGAGCGAGCGAGCGAGCTGAATGGCCCGGTGTTGCCTGGTGAGCGCGGGATGCCATTAAGCCAACTCAAGTCGCGGTAATTGCCCAAGTCATTAAAAGTTTGAGGATTTGGCTGCTGGGTGGTGAAAGGGTTGAATTCCCGGGCCGAGGTGGTTCGTTTTGGGTCGACTCGTGGCACTTCAGACGCCCTGGGGCCCGCAGCTCTTCCTCTCTGGGGAGGAACGCAGTGTACCCATTAAGACATCCTGAGTGTATTCGGTTGGCAGCTAAAGCTCTTGTCGATTGAGACTTGTCTGAACAGAGTAAGGGTGTTGTAAGTGACGGTGCATATATTATTGCCGTAGAATTGTCGTCCAACTGTGCAAATATTAGTCAGCTTCCATAAGAGAGTTTGGTGTCAAGTTTTGTTCTGCCATTTTGTTTCACAACAGTTTTTGTAAAATTGGAGAGCGGTTTGAATGTCTTAATTTACCTGATTATTTCATTTAAAAGTCTTAATCATTTTAAAATTTAAAAAATGTCTAAAATATGAAAATAAACAGTATGAAAGTGAAGAGAGCGGAGGGGCTGAAGTTGCCCAGTATAACGTTGCAGTTTGACCACAGACTTAAGAATCCACATGAATATCAGCTAATGGCAGTGATGAAAAGTCTCCCTCTCTGACCGTTACTGCCCTGTCCCGTTTATCCACCAGGTTTCGTAGAAAAGCGTCCTGTACAGTGATAGTTTGTCCACATCTGAGAATGCAATTGATTCAAATGTAAACTATCATGACCTAGAATGCAACTCGTTTGACTTTTCTGACTGTAGAGCACAAACCAGTATAAATTAAACCGTTCCTGATCGTTTCTGAATTTATTGTATATAACATACAGCAGAAACTGACCAACAAGAATAACAGTTTGATAGACATTATATGTTTAAATATTCTGGATTGTAAATCTAATTAGTGGCCTTTTACCAAGCAATATTAATGATCATCTTACTATTTTTAAGGTCTACAATATTGAGCTCAAAACAATTAAGGGCCGCCATTATTCCTGCTGAAGTAGGATGAATACTGAACGGTCAATAATAGATTTCAAGAATGACTTGCTTCTCAAAGCTGGGAAACTGTGTATGTGGAGCCTGATGTAAATGCAGCTTTACAGATATAGTCATGGAACTTTACAACAAGAACTGTCCAATTAAACAGCGTCGAAGGAAACATGAGGCAAATACTTCCTGGATAACAAAAGGATTATTGAATGTTTGAAAGAAGAAGAAAACATATCTATACAAGTTGTCACAAGTGAGGCTGAACTAAAGTATAAGAAATACAAAAATAAAGTATACAGATTACTTTACTAACCTACTTAACAACAGTGTTTGGTCAGATGAAGTAGGTTTTAAAGCTATACAAAAGTTGAGGACGATGCTTTTCATAGAGTAAGGACAAGCCTCTTGTGCTTGTATGGATTGGGTTATACGTCCCCATTATGGCTATTTCACTACTTACAAGTTGTCCTTGGTGTCATAAAGTGTATTCTCTTTCTCTGCTTAGCTAATAAACAAGTCTTAGTCCACCATGAGACATTCCCAGAGGTCCTAATGAGAAGCATGTTGCGTATGTGTATGCTGCTGTGACTGCTTTGTGTGTTACAACACATTTACAGTAAATAACACTTTTATACTTTTGTTCTCAAGGCGCTTTACAATGTTGAGGGCGCGGAGGGTCAAGTGCTGTGCTCAAGGACACAATGATATTATGTAACAACGTGAGCTGGGATTGAACCTTTAACTTTAACTTGTGTGTCAGTGGATCTGACCACTCCACTGACCTCATGAGTGGTTACTCTGAGCCGCTGCTGTCTGTTTCCAGAATGTCAAAAACCACATTTGTGTTGGCTGTAAACTGTAACAGACTTCCTGCTGAAACGGCACAAATGATTAAGTCTGTTTTGTATTTGTTGCTGTTAACGAAACACCTTTTAACTAAACGCCTCACAATGGCCTGGCCGTGGCAAACCAAGTGGAATCAGCAAGTGCTAATTCTGTTCAAAGGTCGACCCCCGTGAGGACATGTGGGGTCCCTTCCACAGAGAGCTCTAGGGGCTCTCGGCTGTCGGGGTGACCTGATGTGTGCGGACAGAGCCGTGGCCCCAGAGCCAGAGCAGGGGCCTGGGCAGAGAGGCCAGAGGGGCCTGGGGCTGGGTCAGTCTGCAGCTGGTGCCACACTCCAGGGGCCTCCTCCGCATGTGCCATGTGTACCACCACGAGGAGCTTCAGCGCTCACACAGCAGCCCCTCTGATGGAGCAGGGGGCCTGGGGACAGACAATGAGTGTTTGATTGGCAGTTGGGAGTCTGTGTATCAGGAAACACACACACACACACACACACTGTCTTAGAACATTGGGCCTCATTCATGAAGCGTTCTCAGGAACAAATTTGTACGTAAGTCTTTCTTACGAAGGTTTGTGGCATTTGCTCGCCCAGACATTCTGCTGTTTTAGAATATTATTACCGTATTTTGCGGGCTATAAGCCGCTACTTTTGTCAGATGTTTTGAGCCATGCGGCTTATTTAGAGGCTGCGGCTTTTCTGTGGTTTTTTTCTTTCACCGCTAGGGGCGAACTATCCGGAAATAAATAGAATCAAAACTACAGAAAAGTTAAGCAAAGAAGCAGATGTTGCTTTTTTATTCAGCTAGCAAATAGAACACGGACGACAAATTACCAACTATAAATTATTTTCAAATTCTTGCCGGCATCATCATTATGGAACCCAAACGAAGAAGTTCGTACGAAGCAAGTTTTAAGCTGAAGGCCATCGATCTTGCTAGGAAGCCGCGCGGCTGCACGCAAGCTTAACATCAATGAATGTACGGTGAGACGCTGGAGGGGAGAGCACGCTGGAGGGGGGACAGCGGGGAAGAGCTCATGCGATGCCAAAAGTCAAGGAAAGAGTTCTGCGGCTTATACAAAAGGTGCGGCCTATGTATTGTTTTATTATCGTTTTTTTTTAAAAATAGAGCAAATGCGGCTTATATAGGGGAGCGGCTAAAGGTCCGGAAAATACGGTAATCTTATAATGCAACCAAAAATTATAATTCCTACACGACCGCTTGTATATATATTTTTCAAATAAATAAATAATACTGAATACAAAAAAATGGGATCAGGAGTGATATAGAGCACACATGCAAATCTACTTTAACAGGCCTGTCTGTCCTAGCCCCAGTGTCTCTGTATGGGCCACCATTAAAACCCCCGACTGGACCCCTCTGTCTGCGAGCGCCCCTGCGACAATTTGCGGAAAACTAGTTAAAACGCTGCTAAATCTGTAAAACAGGTGCAATATGTCACTTTCCTCACGGAGGATCTGCCACCAGTTTAGAGCGATGACCCAGTCCCTGCTAACCTGGCCTGCCAGATGAAATCCCACGATATTTGTTTCACAAAGTCTTGAGAATCCTCTGGTCCGGCTCGTGTGCTGTTAGCTTTCTGCTTGGCCGCTGAATAGGGCGGGCGTTATGGCCAAAAAGTAAAATCTCCCAAAAAATGTTTGCACACTTTGGAGGATTACGACTTGAATCGAAGTCACCGGTGACTGCTCTTTAAAACATATCTCAAAAAACAAATTTGACAAACACTGATTCAGGCTTTAAAGTCTGTATTCTTATGGGTTTATAGTCTTTTTTTAGTTTATTGTTGTGGTTTATGTCGGAAAGGATCTTCTCTTTTCTGTCTTAAACTGTTTTGTGATTTCTGTCATGTCTTTGTGATTTGAATGCATTTTTTCCTGTTGTGGGAACATTAGTTTGTATTATTGTCATAATAATCTACTATAGACCTAACGCTTCTTGCTAAATACACCCCTCTTCATTCTGCACAGTTCTGCACTTGTTTCATATCGAAACGTTTTGAAGTTTGCATGCGTCCACCTCTCACACCGTGTCACCATGGATACTCGCACCGAGGGGAAAAGGGGCGGGGCTTAGCGAGGCTGCTGCTTCTTAAATGAGACGTAAACTGTGATCACTGTTCACTCACAAAGCACATGCTTTTGAAACATAGGAAATGCTCGCCAAAGAGACGATGGACGACAGTGGATTGTTCGCTGAACTCTTCCCAGTCCGTAAGGTCTCCACGGCCCTTGGAACAACTCACAACTTTTACTGATTAAACTACTTTAAGGCCCCTCCAATACTATATATTTAGTTCGTGTAATAGATTACAGTTATAAGAATGCCGTAGTCTCCATCATGGTGCAACATAACAGGGAGAGAAGAGACTGAGGGGGCGGGGCTAATAATACATTCTGAAACATGTTCTTCGCTCATGGTTCACCATCAAGGTCCTTCAATTCTAACAGAAAAACCAGTCAAAGTTTCATGAAAGATACTGACCACTGGTAAGTCTCCAGGGGCAGAGCTGCAAATGTACTCAGTTCTAAATGAGTTCCAAATGAGCTCAGCTGGACTTGTGTGAGCCTGTTTTAAAAGGTCAAGCTCTATTTCTGCATTCTCATAATAACGACCTTATCAAATGTATGAAAAGGTTGTAGAAAGAGCCGAGCAGGTGGGGAGATGGGTGGGAGATGGTGGGAGATGGTGGGAGATGGTGTGAGATGGTGTGAGATGGTGTGAGATGGTGGGAGATGGTGGGAGATGGTGGGAGATGGTGTGAGATGGTGTGAGATGGTGTGAGATGGTGTGAGATGGTGGGAGATGGTGGGAGATGGTGGGGAGAGATGGCGGGAGATGGCGAGAGATGGCGGGAGATGATGAGAGATGGTGGGAGATGGTGGGAGATGGTGGGAGATGGTGGGAGATGGTGGGAGATGGTGGGATATGGTGGGAGATGGTGAGAGATGGCTGGGAGATGGCGAGAGATGGCGGGAGATGATGAGAGATGGTGGGAGATGGTGGGAGATGGGAGGATGAGATGATGAGAGATGGGAGATGGTGGGAGATGGTGGGAGATGGTGGGAGATGGTGGGAGATGGTGGGAGATTGGTGAGAGATGGATGGCGAGAGATGGCGGAGATGATGAGAGATGGTCGGAAGTTAGTGTGAGTAATGAAAGATGGGCTGATGATGGGAGATGGTGGGAGATGGTGGGAGATGGTGGGAGATGGTGGGAGATGGTGGGAGATGGTGGGAGATGGTGGGAGATGGTGGGAGATGGGTGGAGAGATGGGAGATGGTGGGAGATGGTGGGAGATGGATGGAGAGATGGCGGGAGATGGCGAGAGATGGGGGAGATGATGGAGATGGTGGGAGATGGTGGGAGATGATGGGAGATGGTGGGAGATGGTGGGAGATGGTGGGAGATGGTGGGAGATGGTGGAGATGGTGGAGATGGTGGGAGATGGTGGGAGATGGTGGGAGATGGTGAGAGATGGTGGGAGATGGTGGGAGATGGTGGGAGATGGTGGGAGATGGTGGGAGATGGTGGAGATGGGAGATGGTGCGCGCTCAGTGTTCTGCAGAATGTTGACCCGTGGTCACTGTGGTTGTCCTGTGTCTGGCTGAGTGGTCAGCCAGGCACTTGCCCACTGCACCTCAGCCATGTCTGCGGTTTACGTCATACAGTATGTTCTTGAGGGATATCTATGGAAATGTGGCAGAGTGGTCAGTAAATGGTTTTGGGTAAGGTTAATGTACACTTTATTGTCCCCATAGGGAAATTTGTCATCTGCATTTGACCCATCCTCTTATGCCGCTGGGAAACCAGGAGCAGTGGTCACTGTAGTCCAGGGACCATCTCCAGGTCTTTGTGCTAGGTTTGGTCAGGACTGTAGCTGGAAGTTCCTCTTTGATTCCCAGTGATTTGCCTGTGTTGACAGAAATAAGAGACTCAGGAAAGGTGGTCCTTTACATTTTTAATATGATTACATATTTCTTAAAACTGGGGTTCCCAAAATGTGTTGTTTTAATTTATTAAATATTTAGTTTTTCCTCAAATAATATATTGTAAAAGCATTACTTTGTAACAAAAGTGCCACTACTGCAGTTAATAATATACTATTGTCATCTTAGAATTAACAGTCGAAAGCAGTGCTCTGATTGGCTGTGCTTGGGTGGTCCAACCCAAGTGTCACTTTGTCATCTGAAAAAGCTGCTTTAAAGCTATGCCTGCAAAGCAATGAATGCTTGTGAATATGAAGGCTGTGGTTTGTGAGAACGTGAAAATCAGGTTCATCGGCTCAAATGTTTCCACTGAGAACTGAGATCCAATGGGGATTGGGCCTTTATTATTTGTCACCATCTTTACAGTGGATTGGCAGTATAGGCATGAAGGGACTGTACACACTCAATTTGAACCAATGAGCTCCTGGTTATTGGGTGAGCCCTTTACTCCATATGCCACAGATGCTCCTCTTATAGACCCTTTAAAATGCTGTCATCATGAGATCACAATATGTTCCACTTCACTTTTGCCTCCATTTCAGAATGTAGAATGTATGTGTTTGGAAGCTTTTAAAGGGTCGACTCATTGCCATTGATACAGCGTGCTCACACGGTGATGCGCCAGGAGCAGCACTGCCCCTGCCCAGGGTAGAGTCAAGCCATACCTGGGTCAGCAGCTCTGGGATCGGCGACCCACCATCCGGAACAATCCCCCGCTCAGCAACCCCGCCTCCCTCCCTGCCTCCCTCCACGCCTCCCTCCCCGCCTCCCTCCCCGCCTCCCTTCCTGCCTCGAAAAAAGCCTGCATAGAGTTTGCCAAAAAACACATGAAGGACTCTCAGACTATGAGAAATAAGATTCTCTTGTCTGATGAGACTGAGATTAAACTTTTTGGCGTTCTTTCCAATCGGTTTGTGTGGAGAAAACCAGGCACTACTCATCACCTGCCCAATCCAATCCCAACAGTGAAACATGGTGGTGGCAGCATCATGCCCTGGGGGAGTGGTCAGCTGCAGGGACAGGACCATTGGGGGCAATTGAAGGAAAGTGCGGTCATGTACAGAGAGATCCTGAAAGAAAACCTCCTCCAGAGCGCTCAGGACTTCAGACTGGGCCAAAGGTTCTCTGACCCAAAGCACACAGCCAAAACCACAAAGGAGTGGCTTCGGAACAACTCTTTGACCATTCTTGACCGACCCAGCCAGAGCCCTGACCTAAACCCAATTGAGCGTTCGCTATCCAACCTGACGGAACTGGAGAGGATCTGCAAAGAAGAATGGCAGAGGATCTCCAAATCCAGATGTGAGAAACATGTTGCATCATTCCCAAGAAGACTCGTGGCTGTACGAGCTCAAAAAGTGCTTCTACTCAACACTGAGCAAAGAGTCTGAATACTTCTGACCAGGGGATATTTCAGTTTTTCTTTTTGAACACATTTGCTAAAATTTCAATCACAATATGGGGTGTACATTAATGAGAAATAAAGTAAACTTTTTTGATTTTAGCAAATGGCGGCAATGAAACAAAGAGTGAAACTTTTAAAGCGGTCTGAATACTTTCCGTGCCCACTGTAAAGATAAGATGGGTAATAAACAAACTCAAATAAACTGGATGGATATGACAGGAGGCAGAAACTGTGAAGAGGTCTGTTAAAATGCGATGACAAAAATAAAATCCTTGACCGCGTCTTAAACTAAAACAATGCCGTTCAAAAAAAGGACAAAACCAAACTTACCACGGTTTAACAAATCTATTCTGTTTCTGATGAAGAAAAGGAAATTGCTCTTAAAAAGTCATTGAAATCAGGTCTCTGAATGGATCGCCTCATACACACAATTGAGCAATAAGGTTACATCACAACTTAGAGCAGCTAAAGCGAATGGCTTTCTGGAGATAATTAAAGAGGAAAAGGGCAAGAATAAAGTTCTAGGCAAGGCAAAGTAAGGCAAGTATATTTGTAGAGCACAATTCGTACACAAGGCCATTCAAAGTGCTTGGGCACCAGCAGGAGGCCGGTCCATGTTTAGTGACGGGCACCCATGGCCGGTTTAGTCCTGACCCGGGCACCAGCAGGAGGCCGGTCCATGTTTAGTCCTGACCCTGGCACCAGCAGGAGGCCGGTCCATGTTTAGTCCTGACCCTGGCACCAGCAGGAGGCCGGTCCATATTTAGTCCTGACTCTGGCACCAACAGGAGGCGCCGGCCCATGTTTAGTCCTGACTCTGGCACCAGCTGGAGGCCGGTCCATATTTAGTCCTGACTCTGGGCACCAGCAGGAGGCCGGTCCCTGAGGTCCTCAGAGTCCGAGATGGTTCATATGGCACTAACATGTCCGAGATGTACTTTGGTGCTAGGCCATGGAGAGACTTGTATACAAGCAGAGCTGCTTTGAAGTCTATTCTCTGAGCCACAGGGGGCAGTGCAGAGACCTGAGCACAGGACTAATGTGATCGTACTTCCTGGTTCAGGACCCGAGACAGCAGCGTTCTGGATGTACTGCAGCTGTTTTACAGCTCGTTTGGAGAGGCCAGTGAGCAGGCCGTTACAGTAGTCTAATCTACTAGAGACAAACGCATGGATAAGTCTCTCCAGGTCTGGTTTAGACACTATACTTTTGATTTTGGCTATGTTTTTTAGATGGTAAAAGGCTGCTGATGTTATTGATTTGACGTGGCTGTTAAAGTTCAAGTCTGAGTCCATTATTACCCCCAGATTTCTAACCTGATTTGTAGGTTTTAGAGCGAGACTCTGGAGGTGACTGTTAACACTTTCTCTTTGTTTCTGTGGGCCAAAGACGATGATTTCAGTCTTGTCTGAGTTCAGCTGGAGAAAGTTGTTTCTAAATGAAAAATATAGATTGACAAAATCAGTAACTGAAACAATAAAATCCAAGGGGAAGATCAACATGATAATGTGGTTATTACTTTTAAAATTCTGTCTCAATTCTTGAAAAATGTTTACACTTTTGACAAATTTTTACACTTCTGCACCCAATGAAGTTTGGCTTCTACTGAGACAGCATGCTGTTCTCCTCTGGAATCAATCAAATCAAGTCTAGATGCATCAGAGACAAGCCCTGGCCTCTGAACACTTTCCAAATACAACTATCAGTAATAAAACAGCCAACGCGACCCTAAAGAGCCTGTTAGTCCCTGCCCTCACCTGTGGAGGGGCACTGACCACAACCACTGTCCACTCCACATGTTCACTCAGAAGTCAAACTACACTGACAGTCCTAATGCTTCTAACAGGTTTGTGATCAGATTAGTGTGAAACGCTCTCCTCATCTCCACCTCTTCATCTCAACATCAGCTGATCCATACAACTACACAAAGCACGTGCCGACACAGAACTGTTAACAACTAAAGACAACAGGAGACAGTTTGTTGTTTTGTATTTCACATTTGGCTGATCTGAGTTTACCACTGCACAAAACCTCCATTATAACACACCTCACACTGTTATTACACTTGGGTCACGCTGACCGCTGTCGCCTTCCCCTGATGAGTTCACTTGTTGTTGTACATGTCAGTATAGTGTGTTATCTGTCAGCTCCAAGTGTCATAAATGCTTAGTTGAGTTTAGATGCACATTTGCATGTTTCAGGACAACTTAGACAGCGAACAGCAAACTAATGGTTAATTTAATACAAGGGTTTTTTGTGCAAATGAACAGCTTCTTAGTGTGACAATCTCAGTCTTATTTTTTAAATTTTGTTGCTTCTGGACTCTTAGCTCGGTGACAGACTCTTAAGTTTAAGTCAGCGCTATTTCTAAGGGTGTGTGAAATTCGGGATGGCGACTTGAGTCTTGGTCATTACGAATGCTTCATATGGCTATAAATTAGAAGGGTGAGTGCGCTCTCTTCGGGTGCAGAAGACGGGCCGAGGTCTCCACAGTCCATCTACGACATGAGTGAATGCATGATAGGTAAATCGATAGGAAGTTGTGGAAGCGGGGGGCTGGAGCATACTTGACAGAAGAGCGTATTGTTCAGCTTTAGGCTGGTAAATAACTGAGTAATGATTGGGAGAATCTGAATTTTGTTGAGGCCTTTTTGTCCTTCAGGGCCTCGCTAAACAATCACTAGCCAGTGTCTTCCTGCTCTGTTTCTTGAAGGACCAAAGAATAATGAGTGGCCACTTCTGACGTGAGCACCTCTTTCGGAATTAGTAATCATGACATCCGAATAGTGACTGTGACTTACCCTTTGTTTAGATTTTCTCATTTGTACTCTAGAAGAAAGTAGAATCTATATTAATAGGGAGATATATTAATTATTTTTCAATGTTATGACTCATGTATTGGGATATTTTTAGTGGATCATCCCAGAGTGAGTATTTAATTTATTGCAGATATTAATATTGAGTTTTTTAGTTGGAATGCTAAGAGTGTTTAGTGTTCTTCTCAGTAATAGGACCGGATTGAGGTTCTCAGATGGTTCCTTCTTGTACAGTTATATACGAGTGGTGGTGCTTTTATATTTGTTAGACTCGAATGTTAAGATTCGTCTGAGCACAGTGTGTTAGTACATTGGTGTGTTTTTTATTGTCGAAATTGACTGGACTTTTCGTTATTATTCGTATTCGGTGTGGGCAGATTTCCATGTTAAATAGCCTTCGTTTGTTAGGTAGGACCTGACGAAGGTGGGAGCGGTGCTGTGCTGTGTGCTCTTGTTAATCTGTAAGACGAGGTGCGACTACTCTTGAAGAGCATCAGTTATTCAGATCGAGTACCTTCAAAGGCTTCTGTTAATATGAGGGCCATCTAGATGGTCACTGTTAATGAGCGCATATGGTGATAGAGTGATAATGATAAGTTCCAGATGTAGGATGGAAATAGTGACAAAATGACTTGTAGTGGTGTAATTTTATTTGCCTAAATATTTATACAGATCACATGTGGAATAATAGTAACTGCTAACAATGTTTGGTCTTAATATATATATAATGAAGTTCTTATAAAAAAAACTTAATGCGGGAGCTATGCTTACTAAATGGTTAATGGTGAAACGATATAATTAGGTGATAATGAGTTTTACATACACAATCTCATGTTTTCTTTTCCATTCAATCATTTGTGAATTTCGTGTGATAAGGTACAATTTGACCATGGTGGTTATAAAATACTATACATTTTTCGAGCAGATTCGGTTATCAAAGTCTCTTTTCGGTATGTGTTGTTTTTCTCTATTAGTTGATGTGATTATATGTTCATTTTCATCAGTAATAACCTTTGCAGCAATTCTTACTTTATTGAGTTACATAATCATTGGTCAGATACATAATCTTATTAGCGCATTTTTCTATTTCTACGGGAAAGGACGCACATTGCTTGGAAAAATGAGCGGGTTTATTCACGGGATGGACCTAAAGTGTTTTCATTGCTTCATTGGTATTGTATCTGCATTTGGCTTGCAGCATCGCTCTATCATTTTTGCAGACCTACTTTGAGCTATTGATTTTACACAGCACATGATTCTTGTGGCTAATGTAAATACTGCACATATTTTATAAACTGTTATTTCACTAACGTGTTGCTCTAATTGTCTCACACATGATTCATGTTATATACATGAGTTTCGCTATAAGTGTTGGTATATTAACTTACATGGGGCATTTGATGTATTGCAGTGATCCGGGCATTTGAAAGTCTAAATGCTTCATAGGTTTTCAGCTCGTCCTCATGATCTATCGCTCTGATGGAGGTTTCAAGAGTGTGTGTATCTAAGGGTTGAGTGTCTGCGTGTTCTCTTTACCTAGTTTTTACTTCTGCTAATGCAGAGATTTGATCTTCTCAAAACACATTCTGTAATGTCTATTTTCGGATTGTTTACTAAGTCGCGATTTGGGTGGTCTTCTGTCTCTCGTCGCATGAGCATGTTTTCTAGAAAGTTGAGTGAAGGTATTGTTAGGACTTGAATTGGAGTCTTTCTACCTCCATGCAGCATTTTATCAACAGTTCTGAATGATTCTGCCTATTATAGCCCCGTGAAAAATCAGGGGTTTTCTCCGGACTCTCATGGCTACGTGTACAATATTGTATTATTGTTATGGTTGAACACTAACAAATAATTTCCATCCTTTATAATAAACTATCGCTGATTGATAGGCGGTGCAGGGGGAAATGGTGGCCTATGCTTTTTTTTTTTGTGTTCATTGTATCTTTGGCTTGTTTGTTTTCAGATTTTGGCAGTCAGGACCTACCTGTTGCTTATCTCGCTTCGGAATCCTCAATCCAACTATCAATTACATGGATTGAGGGTAAAGTGCATAATCTGATTTTCCTCAAAACATTAATTGATAATTCTTTTGAGCGCTACGGATCATATCGGATAAATTGATCCCTACCATTAAGCTCGCATGTTCTGTGTTGGTTTCTGTGTGATTAGTTTATATGTGTTATGCACTGTGGGATGTAAGATCGAGTTGTTGCATCTCAACGGCAGAACACATGAGCTGACGACTATCGTGTGACTGTGTCTAGGAATTGAAGAGTGAATTTTGGAGAGAGTTAGATGTTGGGGAGCGTTTGAGCGGGTAGTATGGATTCGGAAGTCGGACCCTCTCCTCTAGCGCCACGCTCATTGTCATTCCGGCTCTCTGCTTACATTGGGAGAGGTGGGAACTGTATCTGTGCATGGAGGGTGGGTGAGGCGGGGCTCTGTACTCTCAGTCAGACTGCTTCACGTGCAACAGCGAGTGTTCTTTTGGAGTTTATGCAGGAGTGTCTGGTGGTCGTCGGGGTACTGTCTCTGGGCATTCTAGGAGGCATGGGGATAAAACTAAAATAGCAAGATAAATTTGGCGTATTATTTCTGGTGGGAGTTGTCGTTGGTGTTGTGGATAATAGTTTAGGATAACTTGTTTGGTATGGGTGAGGGGTCTGAGTAACCTAATATGGCAGTAGAATAGTGAAAGAGTGCTACGTGAAAAAGAGATGACGAGGAAGACTGCCCAATTTTAAACTGGGATATACGTGAATCATTACGGTGTGGTGGCGTGGGTTGTTCCCATTCAGTGTTTTAGGTGGTAGGGGGCGGTGGTGCTCGTGTCTATGAAGAGGCATGTGCTTTTTGACGAACTATTTCCTGATCGCCATATGTTCAGATATGTTGTATATATTCATTAAATCTTAAGAAGTACAAGCTAAGGAACTGAATAGTTGTAAGACAATCAATGTTAATGTCAATATGTAAACCCACTCCATGATAGTTTGGCATTGGTGTAATTTATCAATGTAGATACCTTTATTTTGAAGTCGTAAATATTCAGATTGATAATCGTGAGACTCTTGGATTGAAATGATTAAACCCAGCGTGTTGGAGAGACAGAGTGAGTTGTGTTTAGTATAACTCTCTCATACATGTAATGATATATTGTTTGCAAAGACTGTCTAGAAATAGATCGCGAACATGTGATAGATAGGTGTAGGGCGATTTACATAGTGTACGCAGTTTAGCAATGTTCACGTCCTATAGCATTCATAAATGCTACTGATCTAGCTTCGACGCTTCTGTGTAGACGAGGTTAATAGCGGAAGTATTGGTCAATTAGTCGCGTCATGCTTGGGGGATAATGTTCATGAGAAATATGTAGATAGTTCGCGTAGTTGTATAAGCAATGTAACGTCCCGGCTACTAGTATGTTCGGGATAGTAGATAGCTATACTGGTATAAATATTATTTGTGGAAATACTCGGTGTAACTCATGTTGGATAACAGCTCTTGGGGATAGAGGTACAGCATGCTTATATGTGCACGGAGTTGGGGTCATTTTTCTGCGAACGTTTAAATACTATTTGGTTTATTTGGTCAGAGGAATCAGATAGGTTACTTTGAGCAAAAAAGAAGGGTGAGTCAAATACTCTACTGTTAATACTGTAAATTTTTGAATAATAAATATCATGGAAGTATTTGTGACATATTTCGTGAATAGCGTCAAAAGTACTAGCGGACTTTATCATGTATTAAGACTAGCTAGGACAGCTTACATAGAGTAGGACACTGAGGATGGACTAATGCAACAAATTTACTTAGGGTGGTAAGCATTTCTAGATTATGTAAAGCTTATATGAACGTCATGTCACTTAGGGACTTAGCTTGGTGTGGAGTGCTCTTCGCTCACATGTTAGACATCCGGGTATCATGAATCATCACACACTCACGATATATTAATACATAGGTCTATGTATCAATAAATATTATGGTCTTTGATAGATAGATAATATTGTTCTGACGCTAATTGTTATTGGGATCTCAATATTCGGATTAATTCAATTTATGTCTAAAATCTCTATTGATATTGTAATTATTTTATTAGAAAGTGCGCAATAGTGTGGGTGATTTGAATGCGTGGATAGAAGCTCGTGATGCGGGCATGCTGGATCCTATATTTGATATTTGTTAATGAGAGTTCGTGGATGAGAAATGACACAGGGTGTTGTGTGCTAGTTGTCGAGGTATATCGAACTCAAGAGTATTCAAATAACTGAATATATGCTAAAGGACTGATCTAGTCGTAGATATGCCTAAAACAGAGGCCACGCAGTGTCTGTGTCTAGCTCGTTCTAAACTCAGCGGATGAAGATGCAAGATAAACTGATCTCGAACATATGTAACAATGTCGGAGGTAGACTGGATACGATTGTGTCTTGACAGTAGACTGTGTGTGGGAAGTCTGCAACGTTGGACCATGTTGTATTTCACGTTATAAGCAGCTAGAGAACGTCACGCTGGGAATGTCATGGACGATTGCCAGGGCTAGAAGCTGATATCTGTTTTCTGTCACGCTTGGTTAAGTGCGAGTCAGATTGTTCAGATTGCTAAGAGGAAAGCTCATAATTGCAGATTTGGAGGGTAGGCATTTCTGGCTTGGATTAGAGCTAGCTTGACCATTGATTTTTATAAGACTACGATAGAAGAAGATCTTCTCAAGGCATCTAAGAGGGATCGTGAGAGATAAATCAGATTCTTCAGGTCATGGAACTCGCAGATGAGTCTCTAAGTGATCTACAGGATGCAGTTGTATTAAACTAGAATAGTTTCAACTATCATAGCTTTGTGGGTATTCGGTTCTGGGTAGACTGTGTTCTTTTGAGTAAGAGAGTAAGACTTACAAGTTGTGGGTCAAAGATTCGCTCATTTGGCACAGATGCACTTTGTTGTTCATTTGAATAGACGGATTACGCATTTTTCGTTCCGGGCGTTGTTGTTTATTGACTCATAGTCTGACAATTGCCTTGCTATGTGGTCGACAAGTGATTCGTCGCAGTCGGGCGGTATTTAGGAGTATGTTGTGTAGCATCGATAAGGAAGATAGTCCTACATCCTTGGATTGCATAGGGCTCAAAATCAGAAGATTCACGTGAGACAAGGTCAGACTCATATTGTGTAGCTTTAATCTCGAAGTAGCTCCTCTGAAGGGAAGAATCATACTTATGGGTTAGTTGTTGCAAAATTCATTTGTATTGGATAAAGTCCGGGCACCATGTTTAACAAAGGGCCAATGTATACTCATACTTTCTATCTTGTTATTATTAACTTTGGGTTATGCTCGATGGAGTTGCTTGTATTTCTTCTTCTTGCGTTTCTGGTTGGGTCGGCACGGACGTCTAGATAAGACTCGATTGCTTCTATCCTATCATTGTGTGGAAATAGGTGTGTTTAGACAGTTGGTTGTGTTGTCGAGACGTTTCAGTTGTTCAATTGTTATGCTGCTTGCTTGATGTAATATACTAACACTTTGGACAAGACATTAAGTCAAACTCTCTAGTATATAACTGGCAATTTAAGATGGCTTGAAACTTCGCTCTGATGTAGATGCCTATGTCGAATGGTGAATTGAATTTTGAAGTGGCCTAGGCGGTGGCAGTATATAGGATCTGGATGCAGTATTTGAGCGTATATATCATGACAGAATCAGTAAGGGCAGCTGTGGCAGTGATAACAACACAGATAGAGCATTGAAATGTGCTGCTACATGAGTTAAACTTAAGAATTTGTAGGCTACTGGGCAAGTTAATCATTGTTCATGGGGCATTCTGGAATTTGAACTAATATATAGCTTGGCACTTACACGCTTGTGTACGAGCACAATGGAGAATAAAGCTTAATTGTTGGCCTTATGTTCTCTAGGGAATGAAAAGTGACTTAAATCAATGTTGTTTATAATTATCAATTAATAATTTGGAATGTATTTGTTTGTTGTCTTGATCAAAAAGAATATTTTAGGCAAGATCACTAATATCTTTATTGAATCCAAAGTAGACAAAAGCTAATTAAATATTTGAGCTGTGTAGATATTGTTTATCTAATTGTTGTGTGCTGCAGGTGTACTGTGTACGTGAAGAGTGGAAATTGGTGTTTGATTGAAGAAGGACTAAGGGTTCTTTGTTATTGTGTAGACTCTGTGACTGTGAGATTTGTTCGGTCGAATACACTATATTGGATTGGTGAAGACTCGATTCAGAAAGCTTCCATAGTCGTTTAACTTGTTACCAGTCATATCGGAGGAGCGGGGGATGAAGAGAAGAAATGCATTAGCTTACAAGGCTATTAAATCATGATGCTTTCCAAACGTAGAAAAAGCTTGTGCACTGACGATGATAGACCAAACTATGAGCATTAGATAGAGAGGTGAGTGTCTCGCTAACTACTTTATTCTACTCAGGTATTCTGGTTTATGCTTCTCTTTTGGGGCTGGTTAGTTTGGCTCGAGAGTGTCCTTTGTGGGTTAGGTCTTGACGACGTGATACTTGATTTCTGAGAGAGTCGGCAATGTCAATCTAGGGTATATTGTATCTGATGGTAAGCTTAGAGAGCTGTTGTTGATACTTTGTAGAGTGTCGGTATTGAGGCTGCATCTTAACTCTCTGTATTGGCTGACTTAGAAGCTGAGTAGTGGGAGCTTGTGTCTTTTGAGTATGGTCATCTCAAGGTGTTATTCAGTGTGCTTGTGGATCTATATATTTAATGCTTAAATTATTAAACTTAGTTGGGGCCTCATTGTACTGAGGTGTGTCATTGAGTCTGCTGAGTAGCTTGTGTGGTAGCAACTTGGCTAACTTTGTGAGCCTGGTGTACGGGGAGTGCACGTAGACTAGGGCTATGTGGTTTACTCATGGTTGAAGGGGGTGGTCTGGTAACTTGGGGATTGTGGGTTGGTTATATGAAGAGTAACACTGGTACTGATGGTACTATACGGTGGAAGGCATGGTACTAAGATGCGTATTATTGAGGACACTCGTATAGAGGCTATGTACTCAGGAGGTTGGGTAGGGACCTGATCAACATGTTTGGAGCGCTTGGTGTACGGGGGGCTGGAACTGAGCGCGATAGTGATGGTACTGAAGCTGGTACTGATGGTAACTGAGGCCTGTGACTGTGATGGTAGCTAGAGGCTGGTTACTAGGAGCTGGTGCTCGTACGAGCCGATGTGAACATAGATTGTGTATGGGCCTGGTAATGGGGGGCATGGTATTCGTGGGCTGGCGTAACTGGGACGTAGTACTGAAGTGTGGATTGAGAAGTCGTGGTACGGTGTTATAGTTATTAGAGGTTGATGTATACCGAGGCCTGGCCGCTGTCAGGAGTTGGTAATTGAGGATTACTGTGGCTTTGATTGGGAATGACAATGGAAAGGTTTTTGGCTGGGGATGCGAACGGTGATTCCTGAACCTGAGTCCATGGTAATTATACGAGGCTGGATATAGTTTTCACATTTTTATAACTATGTTGAATTAATTTGGATAATTAAATATTGCACATATAATATTTTATTTTTGTTTTGTACAATAAATTACCATATGCACGGGAGAAAAATATTCTTAATATTAAGTGTCACGAGTTTATCGGTGCCCATAGTGACAAATCGATAAAACAATGCATTGTGGTGTGTGCATGGTTGGTCTCGCGGGACTTGAGCATGGTGTTGCAATTAAAAGCATGTCTAAACTTTAAAAAGTGACAGTTTGTGAAGGAGTAATGGAAGCCATGAATGTTTGTATATTGAGTGTGTGCTTGATAGTTTGGTCTAACGTTGGAGGACACAAAACTATCATGCAACTCTGTTCATAACAAGGTGTGTTATTTGCAATCGACACAATAATCAAGTGAGCACTGATGGCTCATATATGGCATAGCAACATTGATGTTCGTCCAAAAGGATGCGTCCACCTGCCCTGGTTGAAGGGTTGCTACAGGGATACAAATAATTTAGAGCACGAGCTACATAAACTAGTGCTATTAAATGAAAAAGAGACTTAACCATGGGGTTCCATCAATTCTTGGTCTACGAGTCTTGACTTGAGTGCTGTGCTAGTAGGAGTCACAACTGTCTTGCGCATCCGTGGGTATTTATAACGTTACTATGGGGGCAGGAACTTTGCTTATCTTGCTCAAACTGCAAGACCTGCTGTCCGCGTTGGGTGGATTTTCTTTCGTTGGAGCAATAGTTGAGGGACTGTGTTTGACGATTCGGAAGCATTCCGTTTTAGGCACAAAACTAACTCTGTATCTGCTTTTCGCTTAGGAGAGATTTAATCACGATTTACAGTTCGGTCCTATTATTGTGATAGAAGGGGTTTGTTTTATTCTATCTCCAGTTGAGTGTGCTCGGTTGGGTCATATCACGAGGTACTACACATTGAAGCCAGTGCCTGGTCTCTTGTCACGAGCGCATTTGTTCCCACTCCTGAGAACTTGCTACTCATGCTCCAGCGTCTGTGGGTCGGGTAATCCAGCTCTGTGTCTGTGACAGAGAAGATCCTGCTGAATCTGTCAATGGATTAATATAAACATAAAAAGATAAAGCTCTTCACAACGGAGTCACAAGGAGCGATAATCGATCGAAACGATTATTTCAGGGTGGCACCACCTGACATCTAATATTAGCAGAAATGGAGAGAGAGATTTATTGGTGTCCAACTGAATTTGGCTGTTTTTTGTATTCTTGGTTATCTTTTGGCCTTTGCTCTCTGCAGCTCTTCGTCCACTTATGTCACGACTACGAGTTCTGTTCGTTTCACTTTTGGCTGTTCATTTCACCTGTGCACTGGAATCCCCCGGTGCGCGCCCTCATCTTTGCCGGGCTCTCATTATTTATTTTTTTTATTTTTGGTTTTTTGTTCTCTCGCTTTCCCTCTTGGTCTTGTTGCCACTTTGTTGTTTTTTATTTCATCATGTTTTGAAAGGATATTTCTTTCCTTAACCTTACCATATTCATCCTATCGCCTGCGTGCTTTTCGCCGTCAGGAGGGCATCCGTCTTGTCTATGATTTAATCAGTGCATCCTAGTTCCCAAAGAATCTTTTAAACATATATGACTCATGTCAGATAGCCGTTCGCATGGCATATGGTATTTAATATTGCGTGTGAAAAGGCATTATGGTCATGGACCTAACGGCACAGCTCATCCAAACTAAAGTCAGATAAAGACCAAAAACGGAATTAATGTCTGGCAAAATAGTATTACGCCGTAGAAATAGACTTTAGAATATCAAATACTTATTGCAGATAGTCCATTTAAAAGTCTAAATTGGGGAGTTATAACTAGTAGTTGGCATTATGTGATAACTAGTAGATCAGGAAGGCTGTGAAAATGCAACACTCGTTCTTTACTTTTGTCGTGCTCTCGTTCAGAATACTTGCTGAGGTTATGGCTACTGTTTAGTTAAATCTATTCAATAATGGATAGCATTTGCGCAATGGCCTTGTTGTTGCTATGGCGTTTTGGGAGGTGTGGGAGGCTGTCGGTTGTGATGAGATAGCGGCAGTGGTCTGCTATGGACGAGATGTGTAGGGGGGTAGGTTCGCTGAGACAGTTGCCGCTGTTTGGGGTTGCGAAGGGCTTAGATTCTCAGTCTGCAGGTAGAGGATCGATAAATGACTATTGAAGGGTATAGGTTTAGTTTCGCGTTGATTGTATGTCGTCTAGTGGTATTCTGTATGTTAGGCATGGTTACCAATTCTGCTTTTGCGTCATAGCTCGGGAGAGTTGGTCTTAGGAATTAACTTATACGATGCGTGTAGATCAGTTGTGGTTGATTTATCCAAGAGTTAAAGTATCCAAGTTACTGATAGTTTCAGATGGATATTTGTTGGATCTCTAGTTACAGTTTACATTAGGTTTGAATTTGTGGTGTTAATGGCCGATTTTCAAGTGCTCAAGAAGTCTGCTCTAGCGGGATTGTTTTTTTATAAGATGTCTTGGATCTTGAAATGTGTGTTAAATGCGGGCCTAAAATATTCAGGGCTGTTCTAGCATAGCTGCATGTTTCAAATGCATTAGCAACGGATTTATAGGTCCTTTACATTCCAAGCCGTTTCTCCCTCGCTACGTACATACAACAGCTCTGTTGTTAGAATGTATAAGTCAGAACTACTGTACTATCTATACACTTTTTGCTCTTGCGACCCTCAACACTGACTCGTTGCTCTCCGGGTTAATTTTGGTCCGGGTTCCTATAGTTGCGAGAAATGTGGCGTCTACCTATTTTGGGGGCTTGTTTGAGGAAATGGCTGGAGTGGAATAAGAGAATTGCAGTCAGAAGTTCAACGGTCGCTCTCGTGCTGCACGGTGGTGTCTTACGGTCTCATTGGCAAATGCTCAAAGTAGACATGAGTCAAGGGCCAATTGGTTAAAGTACGATGTACGTCTTCGTAATGAATGACTACAAATGATAGCATAGTCGATGCTGAGCAATTTCAACATGTATCTTGTCCAATGATCATGAGAAAGGGTACTATTTCTAGAAGGTTTGCTTGGTAATGTGGGAGATTCAGCGGGCTTATGTGATTATATCTTTGGTTTTTTTTTTGTTATTTTAATAAATCGGTTCATAAATTAGGATCAAGACGGATTGGGATATTCATTTGTAGGTCTGTGAATTAAGAACCTATTACGACTACCATATTCCTAACGACCGGCGACTAGATGATGGAACAGAACTAGCGAATTATGAAGGGTTGTTGATTTGCGTTAATACATGCAATATGTTACGGATGCTGCCTAGTACAATGGCTAGGGAAAGGGGCAATGCACGTCGCCTGCTGAATGCTATGTGTTGGTACGTAGCCCACATGCGAACAACTACGGTCTAACCGCGATGTGCTTGTTCTGAATGTGAAACCGGAAATTTGCGCGATCTGCCAAATAAACCGTGCAATTTTTTTAAAAAAAACCAGTTTACGGTCAAAAAGGTCAGCGGTTTTTAGCCTATTGTCTTATTATTAAGTGTTCGGCTCAGGAAAAATTTGAAGAATATAAGTTGAAAAGGACAGGAGGTAGAGGTTTTTTTAAAACAGAATGA
The DNA here is from genome assembly GCA_015082035.1 of Chaenogobius annularis. Classification (NCBI taxonomy): domain Eukaryota; kingdom Metazoa; phylum Chordata; class Actinopteri; order Gobiiformes; family Gobiidae; genus Chaenogobius; species Chaenogobius annularis. The sequence goes on along the minus strand of BJKM01000128.1, from coordinate 965,578 downwards.
TTGTCATCAATACACATCATAAATGCAGGTTTTTTTTTCTGACAGTTAAAATTTGGATTTTACAAAAATACAGGTGTACAATATGGTTCTAGGAAAGTCTGTGGATTACCTTTTATGAATCTGTGCTATGTAACCAGGGTAACTATAAACGTTAAAAATTGCGAAAACTGGGGATAATATTGCACTGATTTTTATTAAAATTTAATTAATATGTTACTATGTTTAGGTGAACTTGTAGTTGTAACTTGTTTATGCATATGAGTTTTAGTGCCCTATTAGGGCAAATGTCCACATGAACAATAAGGGACTACATTTCGATACTCATACTCACCTTACCATGTAAATACAATATATGTGGATATTTTTTGAAGAAATGCAAATCTTTTTCTTGATGTTTTTTTTAGGTAAAAAATTAATAGGAAAAAAAGTAACAACAGTGATTAATGCAATCAAATGAAAAATAAGTTATTGTTGTAGAATTTCAAAAAGGGTGATATGTGACTCCACGATATTGGACTAGTGATATAATGATATGGATTACTGTGATATCAATATTTGCAATATTTTAAAGAAGTTTTGTGTTTTCTTCTGTAGTTTTATTCTACATGCGTTGGGTCATTTGATTTGTTATTTGGACTCTAATTGAAAATTGTCTAAGCGGGTTTAAGAAAATGTGTTGCGGCATGGAATCTTCCTCTTTGGCGGGTTTGGGGCAAACAATTAGGTGATTTCGACTATGGATAAGAGTGTGACTGGAATAGTGTTCAGGAATGCGAAAGTTGACATACATCAGTAAGGAAAATATAAAAAATAATTTATGGATAACTAAAATGCTTTCTATTATATATGTGTTCTCTCTCTCAAAACCTAATACTATTATCTTTGAGCTGGCATCTTTGGATGAAGCTGAAGACGGTCAACATAAATTCCATTGAAGGGTTGTTTGACGTCCTATTTTTTTCTTTCCTTGATTGTTTTATATTCATAAATGTGATTAATGATTAATGCACAATGAATCAATCTTCAATATTGCAAATGCATTTTCCCATTGTCGATCCGTACAGTTACATTTCTCCAATTCGGTGGGACCCAGGGTGCACACTTGGTCTTGGCCAAACAGAGGCAAAGGTATGTGGCGCATTATATTGCACAGTATGAATGATCATGTGATCATATAAATATTTATTTGTGATAATCCTGGGAATATTTTGTATGTATTAGTTTGGGGAAAATTGTGCTCTTTTTGTAATTGTATTTTGGTTGTGTTATGTAATGCCCGTGGGAGGGGCATAAAGCCGCGTTTTGAGCTTTTTTGAAGAGATTTGAAGATGGTTGAAGCCAGGTGATATTTTAAAGTGTATTTGCTGAAGACTCTGTGAAAGTACACGGTGTAGTAAGTAGTCAGCTGTGACTCATTATGTGTCTGTACATCACCTGTTTGGAAAAGGAAAGAAAGGAGAGCAGATAAAAGAGGTAAAAGAAAGGGACATGATGGAGAGAAGACAAGCAATAAGAATGAAGAGAAGAGAGGGAGGGAGGAGAGAGAGAGGGAGGAGAGCGAGAGAGCGAGAGGAGAGAGAGGAGAGAGAGGGAGAGGGAGACTGAGAGAAGAGAGAGGGAGGGAGAGCGAGAGAGCGAGAGGGAGGAGAGAAAGAGAGAGAGGGAGACTGGGGAGAAAGAGGAGAGGGAGACTGAGAAAGAGAGAGGGAGGGAGAGCGAGAGGGAGGAGAGAAAGAGAGAGAGGGAGACTGAGAAAGAGAGAGGGAGGGAGAGCGGAGCCGCGAGAGGGAGGAGAGAGAGAAGAAAGGGGGCGCGGCGTGCTGCCGGTCGGGCTTCACCTGTTGTAAAAAAAAATGCACAGATCAACACTTTGTGAACGCCGCTGAAGCTCGCTGTGGGCTCCACTGCTCACGAGCCTGACCTCACCAGCACTTTTACCTTCTAGCAAGCACACTGACACAAGGGTATTTCTGTGGAAAACAAGGTGCAGAGTTTCATCTATTCTGTATGCCTCGTCAGGCATACACCTACAACACACACGCAAATTTTTGTACATGTGCATTTTCACCTTGTGTTAATGTTCCAAGTGGGCAACAAGTTTCGCTCTATTAGCCTTTAAAATGATGAAAGATGACAGTTCTAGTCTAGTTTGATTAGCCAATGGTTTATCCTTGTCTTGGCTGGTCCTAATCTTCTTTTAGATGAGTTTAGATCCGTAATATATAAGCAAACTAGTGGGTACTTTATTATTATTGTTATTATATTATTACATTATTAAAGAGTGTATTTATATATACTTTCACCTTTAAGGCACTCAAAAGCGCTTTACAAGGCAATACGGGTGAACAAAATGGTCCACTAGCGCCCACTGTGGACCTGTGTTCCTGCGATCTCCAATCCAAGTACTGACCGGCTTAGATCTGAGCGGTGACGAATCAGGCTTTGACAAGCCTGGATGTGAAAAATTTGGAACATTGATGATCATTATTTTTATCTTGAACATTAGAATCAAAGATTGATTGTCTTTCTGGTCCGTCATAACATAATCAAAAGAGACACTCTGCTGGACATGCTGATGACCCATTATTATTATTTTAATTTAAAACATTATTTTTTCCTATGGTACATGTCTACTATGGCGACCAATATATCGTTGCCGATATTATCGTCTTGTATGGGCCTTGAGAACTATCTCCTATCGGACCGATAGTCACTGAGCGTGTTATACGTCTTTTTAAAGTAGACTCTCTAGAATATTACCATTTACCTTAGAGATAAATGCCCCAATATTTTAGCGGCACTCTAATTGTCTTTGCAGTAGTTTGCAGCTGAATGCAGCTACAGAGTGACGCGTCTGGTTTGTACGTCCTGACTGAGGGGCATGGATTTCTTTACTCCGACTCAAGAGAGACAAGATTCTTGCCAGCTAACTGTTAAGCACACATTTTATCACGCTGCGCTGCTACTGCTGTTGTCAACGACAACATGCCTGGTTATATTTCAACTAACGGACAATCGTTTGGAGTCCGGGAAATTTAAAATATCTTTTTTGTGAAGAGTTGGGAATCCTGAGGGGTGTGTGAGTTGGGGAGGGTTGTAAATGTGCCCTAGTTGTAGCTGGTTCCTTTTAGTTTGCGCTTTGACAGAAGTGCTTCCCAACATTGTACATACTCATGGCTCTATGGGGGGCTATTTTGACATACCGTGTTTCTGCTTTGTCTTTTTTATGTCAAAATGAATTTTTATACTGACTGTACAATGCATACTTTTAAATACACATTTACAAAACTGAATGAATGAAGTAAACAAACTTTATTTCCGCTTTTTGGAAATGGAAATACTATGACTTAGAGGCAAGACACCGTTTGTGAGAAAAAATTTGACATAAAGTTACATTTTAAATATCAGATTGTGAAAGCAAAAAATCTCAGCGTACGTAGCCTTACAGTGCAAAGTAGAAATTACTACATTAAGAGAAAATAATAATGCCAATGCACCAATCGTAGACGAAGAGACGTAAGTCAATTTTTCTCGGATTTGATTGTGCTAAAGATTCCATTTGCTTTTCTCCAGGCTCATGGGCAATCGCAGACAAAGTATCCTAAATTATATGCTTTTTTTATTCTTTTACCTATTTAAATATAATAATGTAACATAAATTCTGAACTAATTATCTTGTTTTTAGACCAAATCTTTTTTAATAACGCTTTGACATCATTGGCTTTTTGATTGAGGGGCGTCGCCATCGCGCCTAATGGACCAGCCGCCACTCAGATGGTCAGAAAATGATCTTTTACTGTAAGCACATGTTTCATTAGGCTTCATTGCAGGTTGTAATTCAACTTCAATAAGTTTAAGTCTCTAGAAAAAATGTTCTGCTGCACAAAATGTTCATCCTTTAAAATCACTTTTAAGAGGCAGATTAATATGAAATGTGTTAATAAAATGAATGGAGCCTGAACATTAATGGTATTATTGGTTATTTTATTCTTACTAAATTTTATCAACGGAGTTAATTGGCTATAGCAACCTCCAACTGCTTATATGTATGTGCTAAAAGTCATTTTGCCATAGTTTTTTATGTTTCTTTGGCGGTCTCTCTGCGTCCATCCGTAAGTGAGCGCAACAACAGGGCCAGTACAAGCACTGTTGTCCTGGCTCACTCAGCCGTCCCCTCAGCCAATATGTTTAAACCCCCCCACCCTGCCATGCTCCTTGTCCCTCCGGCTGATGATAAGTTGTCACTGGCTCGGGCCCAGGCTGTGAAGTTATGAAGCAGAGCAGAAGTAAGAGTGCCGGCTCACTTCAGAGTCCAGCATCATGTACGAGCTTTGATCAACCGGAGGGAGACCGTGTCAGTCAGAAGAGAGGAACACTTTTCAGCTCTTCCAATCCAATTTACAGTCGCTTTCGCTTTTTCTTCTTTTTTCTGAATGTGTTATTTTTAGTGTTGATGTTAAGTGATACAAATCAGTGAAGCCTAAACATGTGTGCCCCCCCTAGTGGATATGGGACTCAGTGCATCTGCCTATTTTCACTTAAAGGTACAAAAGCTACATTTGGATTTATATTGTTCCTTTCATGACACCCAAAGCGCTTTACAGTGCATTATTCATTCACTCCTCACTCAGTGGTGGTAAACTACCATTGTAGCCACAACTGCCCTTGGGCACACTGATGGAAGCGAGGCTGCCATCCACAAACAAGATTGATATTAGAGAAAATGGGTGAAGTGTCTTGCCTAAGGACACTCCGACAGTTTGCCGCGCCGCTGTGGTTAGATACTGGAACTACACAGCAGACCATTACTTGCCTGGCCAGCCAAGACCACATACTTCTATGATTCTCTACAGAGACATATAGTCTGGACGTGTGAACAGTCTCCTCGATTCCTGATGGTTGGAAGGTGGATTAACCTGACAAAGTCATGGTCAACAGCAGTTTCATCTTAGGGCTTTTAAAAAAGTTATTGAGCTATTCATCTGAAACAGTAGCACTGGGAGAGGGAGTGGGAAAAAGGGATGACAGGAACAGCAATGAATGACCACAGGTGAACTAAATATTGAATATTGTCGATAGGGAAAGTAAGAGGAAGCAGAGGATAGTGCTCAGGTTGCCATACTTGCCCAAACATAGTGCTAGGGCAGCTAAACTGTAGCTAAAACGGTGGGATTTATTTCTCTTCCTAACTAGCCGGCCCTAAGTTATTTCAAAGAGGAACGTTTGACTGGCATAGAGACTGTCGGCCTCTTTAACATGGACAGGGAGATGATTCCATAACAGGACCTTGGTAGCTAAACGCTCTACCTCCTACGACTTTCTCTCAGTACTATAATTATAAAATAGTACTGAGAGACAGGGCAGATTTTCCAGTGACTAGTAACACACTGCTTGTCCAAAAAAGTGGCCACTTGGATTCAGCTAAGCAAATACAGTAGGTCCTCTCCTCCTACTGGAGAACTGCTGCAGCTGATGATCTTTCAGTATTCAAACCAGACTAATGCAGTGAGGGGCTTCTCATTTCTGAAAAAAAACATGTGGAAAGACGAATCTCATGGTCATGGAAAAGATGTCAACTAATCTACTACAGCTCTGAACCCCGGTGAGGGTGTTTGGGACGTGCTGGAGAAGGCTTTATGCAGCGGTCACTCTCTCCATCATCAATAGAAGATTACCACTGTGATTGTAGTCCGGTTCCACCCCGTCCTGCGTTCAAACAGAAAGTAGGAAGAAATGACTCCAGGATTGGGCTCCAGGAGGGGGCTCCAGGAGGGGGCTCCAGGAGGGGGCTGCAGGAGAGGGATCCAGGCTGAGCCACACTTCAGTGACATCATGGTCCTTGTTATTGAACTCTTGAACTGATATTTGTATGGCTTGTCCCCTAGGACTTTACCATACGAGACCCAACTGACACCCCAGGAGACAGAGCTCCTTAACCTCCCCCACCAGAGTCAGGCGGCAGTTAAAGTAGTTCTTGTTGCCCTGCCTGTCCACTCCCCCCAGTGATTGTGACTCACATGAGGACACTTACACTGGACACTTATCTTAAATTAAATTACTGTAATGCTCGCTATGCTAACAATCATGTGTTGCTGTGGGCTTGGAAGAAGTCCCAGGTCCAGGTACTTTTTGAGTTTGGAGTCTTCCCTCACTAAAAGAAACCATTCAAATGTATTTACAACTCTATCTTGCAACAGTACAGCAATGTTGATAGATTTTTATTTAGAAACTTGTTCTCTACATCTGACCCGACCTTCAATGCAGCCAGCTTCTCAAATGTCGGCCAGGTGTGCCAAGCTGTCCGAGGCGTCCGCCTGCAGCCAATGGAGGGGTTGGACCCACTTTTTTCATGTAATAAAGTCAAAGTTGTGTTGCCGCAGTACGTGCTGTCTGCATCTAATTCTAGAGCATTTTATTCACTGAGAAGCAGGAAATGCGCTGTTAGCGTACATTTGTTGTTAGCTTTACCGCGATGGTAAACTCTCAAGATTCTCAAAGATTCTCAAAGCTTATAAATACAGCGCAGTGTATAGTACATGTGGCTCGCAAATGTTTGGAATGTTCTTAAGAGTAGAACATTTGGTACAGCACCTTTAAATAAAAGTAAAACATATTTTTAAACTACTCAAAATACTAGTTACTAACAGTTAAGAAGTTAAAATGTTTTCGTATCATTTTAAATCTTTTGCACAATACTTGATGAATTGAACTGTTTATGGCCAAAGTCACCCAAACCCTAAACTTAACCAGCATAACCATGGAGCTGCTGTTAATAAACGCTCTGTGTTTGAAATGTGAACAGACACTTGCGGTGGCTGCAGACTCACTTGCGGTTGTGAGTGAACCTAAGGACTGTATTTGTTTTCTCCTCTATCTTCACCTGCAGCTCTCCTCTGTGCATTCTATCACACACCCAAATGAATCATCTGCCGTTAGTCATTACATTAACCTAATAATATCCCGTCTACCCTCCTCCGTCCACCGGGGGTGCTAATTACATTTACATCATGTTTCTCCATAAGCTAACAGACTATCCTTTATATTTCACAATCTTCAGAGGACACTCAAGTGCAAACAGCTATATATTTAAACTCCTTGAATTATCCAATCAAACCATATAGAATTAGCCCAAGAACATGAAATTGACACGTAATTGTAATTTTGTAAACTTTGAATCACAAACGATTCTTGATTTAATTTGAGAATGAGCTTTTCAAATGCCACAGCCTTGTGACGTGCACAACACGACTGGTCTCTGCCCTTTTGTACGTCGGGAATGAAAGCTAACTTTTCCACATTATTCAAAAAGAAATGATTATTGTAAGATTCCAAACCACAAATGGAAACAAATTTGCATTCATTTCATGCTAAGATGGTTATCGGGTTATGAATGGGGTGGTATTAGCCAATAAGATCTGCAGATTTTGTCCGTTTGTGAATGTCAGCGTCTGAGTGCTCCATTCATTGTTACAGGAACCTTTCAACAACAAAAGCCATTCAGGATTAGGATTTGGGGGATTCCTAAGAGACAGAGGCAGAGGATGAGTCTGGAGAAAACATGTCGGTACAATTCTGTGCTGTCGTTTTCTCACCCAAACGTACAACTAACTTGTGTAGTTCTCCAGCAGTGATTCGAAGATTAAACCAGGTCTAAACAGGAATAAAGCAAGGACTAAGCCAGGTCTAAAGCAAAACTAAATCAGGAATAACCCATGAATAAAGCAGGAACTAAACCAGGCCTCACACAGGTCTATGGCAGGGACTAAACCAGAACTAAACCAAGACTAGATTAAAGTGCATATGACAGGCCATGTTATCCAATGTATTACTTAGTCTGGTGTGATAGTCGCTGTGGTAAATATCAAGCAGAGTTTTACATCAGTCAAGGGGCAGTTTGTGAAAAAGATAGCAAAATAAAAGGTTTGGGTTTTTTTTACAGTAAAACGGAATCCCTCTGTCTAGTTCATCAATAAGTGACCTTCCTTTGTGGCCAATTCAGCAAATGAGCCAAACTAAACTGAGCTGTGGCTTTGTCGTTCATTCAACAACACACTGACCGCTGTTTAACGCTGCTGGTTTTCTGTACCGCATTCACAACGCTCTGAAGTGTGGACTCCTGCGCCCCCGCGCCCCCGTGACCTTACGCACTCTGCGCCCCCGTGACCTTACGCACTCTGCGCCCCGAGACCTTACGCACTCGCGCCCCCGTGACCTTACGACTCTCGCCCCGTGACCTTACGCACTCTGCGCCCCCGTGACCTTACGCACTCTGCGCCCCCGTGACCTTACGCACTCTGCGCGCCCCGTGACCTTACGCACTCTGCGCCCCCGAGACCTTACGCACTCTGCGCCCCCGTGACCTTACGCACTCTGCGCCCCCGTGACCTTACGCACTCTGCGCCCCTGTGACCTTACGCACTCTGCGCCCCCGAGATCTTACGCACTCTGCGCCCCCGTGACCTTACGCACCTGCGCTACTGCGCCCGTAGACTTACGCACCTTGCGCCCGTGACCTTACGCACTCTGCGCCCCGTGACCTTACGCACTCTGCGCCCCCGTGACCTTACGCACTCTGCGCCCCGTGACCTTACGCACTCTGCGCCCCCGTGACCTTACGCACTCGGCGCCCCCCGAGACCTTACGCACTCTGCGCCCCGTGACCTTACGCACTCTGCGCCCCCTGTGACCTTACGCACTCTGCTCCCCGTACCTACCCCTGCGCCCCCGTGACCTTACGCACTCTGCGCCCCCGTGACCTTACGCACTCTGCGCCCCCGTGACCTTACGCACTCTGCGCACTCTGCGCCCCGTGACCTTACGCTCTCGCGCCCCCGAGACCTTACGCACTCTGCGCCCGTGACTCTGCGCCCCCGTGACCTTACGCACTCTGCTCCCCCGTGACCTTACGCACTCTGCGCCCCCGTGACCTTACGCACTCTGCGCCCCCGTGCACTTACGCACTCTGCGCCCCCGTGACCTTACACACTTTGTGCACTTACACACTCTGCGCTCTCGTGCACTTACATAGTTTGTGCATTTACACACTCTGCCCTCCTGTGGCCTTTAGCAGTAGGATTAATCCACACATGTTCCTTCTTTTTGTTTTGTTTTTGCTCTAAATAAGAGCGCATGGAAAGGCAGGGCTCACGCTCATCTGTTTCCTTGTGTATTTGTTTTCATTACAGTCCATTCCATCACATGACACTTGCTCTCCTCCGTTTGTAACAAATCTTTCCTGAAATCTGCAAGTGTGGGGTGTGACTGTGTTTCATGTGAGTTTAAGATTCACATGAAACACATAAAATGTCCTCTTGTCTATGGTCTGCAAACTTTGTGTTGCGTCTTGAAATCAGAGACTATTTTCAAATCCTTTAGTGTGCAGCCGGCGTAAGTCTTCAGCATGTCGAGTCCATTGCTTTTGGACTTGCAGACAGCTGCTCCTTGTCAAGAACACAATTTAACCCTCATTACAAACTGCTTTGGCGTGTCGGTGTGGTGAAGGAGCGGCAGTGTAGAAGCAGGCTCTTGAGGTTGTTCTCGAAGGCGGTCATTAGACTCCATTTCGGACGTGATAAATGAAACTTGCACATGTACACATCAGACTATTCAATTTGGATTAGGGCTTCAGAGTAGTGGTACTGTGGGTGTTACATAAGTAAAAAGTACATATACAGGTGCAAAAAATACTCAAGTAAAAGTATCACACTACAAAATACAATTACAGTAGGGAAATTAAGTATTTGAACACCTGCCAATCAGTCAGACTCCAACTACTACCATGGGCAAGACCACAGAGTGTCAAAGACACCAGAGACTAAACTGTAGACCTCCACAAGGATGGAAAGGGCGACGGATGAAAAGATCAACTTGAACCAATTGTTAGAAAGTGTAAGAGACTAAAGCTGACTGTCAGTCTCCCTCAGACCGGAGCTCCATGCAAGATCTCACCTCGTGGGGTCTCAATGAGGATAAGAAAGCTGTGGAATCAGCTCAGAACTACAGGAGGAGCTGGTCAATGACCTGAAGAGAGCTGGGACCACAGTTCACCAAATGTTACTATCGGTAATACACTACGCCGTTGTTTTAAAATCATGCATCGCACAGAAGGTTCCAAGTCAGCACATGTCCAGGCTCATCTGAAGTTTGCCAATGACCATCTGGATGATCTAGAGGACTCCTGGGAGAAAGTGGTGTGGTCAGATGACACCAAAATAGAACAGTACCATCCCAAACATCATGCTTTGGGGGTGGAAACATCATGCTTTGGGGGTGGAAAATCATGCTTTGGGGGGAAACATCATGCTTTGGGGGTGGAAACATCATGCTTTGGGGGTGGAAACATCATGCTTTGGGGGTGCTTTTCTGCACAGGGGACAGGACGACTGCACTGTATTAAGGAGAGAATGAATGGGGCCATGTATTGTGAGATTTTAGGCAACAACCTCCTTCCCTCAGTCAGAGCATTGAAGATGGGTCGTGGCTGGGTCTTCCAACATGACAATGACCTGAAGCACACAGCCAGGAGAACCAAGCAGCGGCTCCGTAAGAAGCATATCAAGGTTCAGGAGTGGAGCCAGTCTCCAGACCTAAATCCAATAGAACATCTTTGGAGGGAGTTGAAACTCCGTGTTGCTCAGCATCAGCCCTCAAACCTGACAGATCTAGAGAAGATCTGTGTGGAGGAGTGGGCCAAAATCCCTGCTGCAGTGTGTGCAAACCTGGTAAAAAAAACCCAAAACTTCTGTAGTAAATATTAACACTGATTTTCTCAGGTGTTCAAATACTTATTTGCAGCAATAACATACAAATACATTATTTAAAAATCATACAAAGTGATTTCTGGATTGCACCTACGATGAAAATGTTAGACCCCTTCATAATTTCTAAGTGGGAGAATTTGCAAAATCTCAGGGTGTTGAAATACTTTGTTTCCTCACCGTATTTTTGATGTACAATTATACACATAAAATATATTCATAATGTCATAGTGTACATATGAACCCTAGACATTGGAACAAGTGGGACTAATCGCATGGACCTATTTTAACTTTTCAAAACAGTATTCTGATGTGATTGTGCATTCTTTGTACGTAAGTGAACATGCAGATGGGATGACATCACATCCTGTTCCTGATAGAGGTGATTGTTTTACCCTGATCTGAACAATGATGTGGCCCTTGGTTTTATAAATGAGCGTGTGGCCCCTGGTCCCCGGGCACCTCACTCATATTGTTACCTCTGTCTCTAAAACAATGCCTCCTGAGGACCAGGGGGTAATACAGCGCCATACAAAGCAGAAGGCATTATGTTCAATGGTGACATGTTTGAGCTCAAATACTTTTATTTTCACACACAGTTATTTACATTGATCTGTTTTCCAGATTAGTTCTTGGTAGTAGCGAGGTGGTCACTTGCGGGAGCTCGGCATTTAGGATTGCCAGCTCTTGGGAAATAAAATGCAGAACAAGAAAGCGCCAGGCCAAGTGTGCGAAGCTGTCATTAAATAGCATATTGATTGTCATGCAGAACATTTAACACAGAAAATAAACATGTCGCATTTTAACATGGTTAATGACAGCAGCAAGCTGCAGGGAGCTGACAGGAAAAGTGAATTCTTATGTAGCTAAAATAACAGCCACTTAAACATTTGTTCAGAACCCAATTGGCCGTTTCCACATGTTCAGTCGTGGTTCCCTGGTGGTCCCTGCTACAGCCACAGTTTTTATGTCATTTGGCTCTACAAAACACCAAGGGCAACCACTAATGTTCGCATTACTTAAATCAGGGGGCCCACACTTTTTCAGTGTGCGAGCTGCTTTCAGATTTGGCAAAGCCTGAACATCTACCTGTAGATTCATAGGTAGATGTTTAGACGTGCAACATAAAGCAGGGAGAGAAAATCTGTTCATTAACTTGACTCACCCATTCATACAGATGACTATTTGGAAAATAAAATAATAACTATACTAAATAACAGATGGTTGAGCTTATCACCTCACTTGAAGCTCTAATATTAGTTATTATAATAAGACAAGCTCCATGGTAACGCTGGGAGGCGGGGCTTGAGACGTCAAGCTCCTCGGCCTGACTCCTCCTCCTGCTCCTCGGCCTGACTCCTCCTCCTGCTCCCTCCTCGGCCTGACTCCTCCTCCTGCTCCTCGGCCTGACTCCTCCTCCTCCTGCTCCTCGGCCTGACTCCTCCTGCTGCTCCTCGGCCTGACTCCTCCTCCTGCTCCTCGGCCTGACTCCTCCTCCTGCTCCTCGGCCTGACTCCTCCTCCTGCTCCTCGGCCTGACTCCTCCTCCTGCTCCTCGGCCTGACTCCTCCTCCTGCTCCTCGGCCTGACTCCTCCTCTGCTTCCTCGGCCTGACTCCCTCTCCCCTCTCTCCTCCCTCATGTGAGCGTTCTACGTTTCCGCGACAAAATCCCAACTTTCGCCTCCTCGCGCTGATTGTAACTCATGGTTCCCTCGCGCTTTTCGGGACCTCCATGTGCGTACCGTGTGATACACTCGCTCAGCGTGTGTAAATGCTGCCACTTTGCGCCAGCCAATAAACTTTGCTTTGGTATCGACTGCCACTGCGTCCCAGATCGACTGGAAGATCGCGATCGACGTAATGGGCACACCTGACTTAAATGTTATTAAAACCATACAATTCGGAACATGAAATACATTTGTAAACTGAAAAATGTAATTATTCATTATTTTGTATAAATGGCAACACAGTCTGAATTATTTTGTATACAAAAAAATTTTTTTTGTTGTCAATTGTTTCAATTCCCTTTGAAGTTGTACTTTTGGTTAGCATTAGCATTTAGACACTAAGACCTGGCTTAATACACACAGACGTATCCTCCGGTGAAGTATTTGCGATGTACGTTAGACCGTAACATGCTGTCTGGGATTATCCACCCGTGACTCGTCCGCCACGTGCTTTTAAAAATATGGATTGCTTTATAAGCAGGACTGCTTTCTCCATCCAGGCAACACAATCACATCTCCCTGGTACCACAAAATAACAACTTGGGACCCTCATTAATAAAGATTGAAAAATCACTGAAATGCAACGCTAAAGACCTCGTCGATTGTAGTGGTTAAGATGAAGGGTTGTTTTGTTGGGTGACCACTTAGACTAACAACACAACTGAAATGATGACAAAATGCATAAAGCAATATTAAAATGTCTCCTAAAATATATGTGAGGGCTTGTCCACTCTGTTCTGCCCCCTAAGACGTCCATCACCATATTACTGTTGGAATATTCCTCAGCATTAGCTCCGGAGCATGGAGGAGCATTGCCTTTAAGCTCGGCCAAATGTCACTGCTGTTGACATAAACTTATTGAGCTCATGTTGATCTTCCAGGCCTGTCCACATGACTGTGACATTTTCTGCTCCACTCTTTTTAATATTACAGAAAATACACTTTTGGGCTCCAGTGATTTAATGGACCGATATTGGAATTATTTTCTATTTTTGTAAAAAGAATAATCATATGTATGTATGCTAAAGTTGGGTTTTGGAACCGTTTGGGCTTTGGAATGAATAAGTATGAAATACTGCTGCCAATATAATCATTTTCAATGTTTTTTTATTATATTTATATTACAGTGGAGGACTGACCAAAATATAGTTTTACTGCTGGGAATAAACAAAAGTCAAAGCAACAGGCTGGATTAAAGAAAACATAGTCATCATTATGGAGGAGAAAATATGGATTGTAAACTTTCAAAATCACTAGCCATAATTATCAATGGAGCAAAACACAGATGTTTTTTAAATTGAATTATCTTGGACCATTTTATGAATTTGAGGCACTTGTTAAAACTTACCCTCAAATTTACATGATTTTATACTATATTTGTATGTGATATTGTATTCAATTTATTGAATGTTTTGTCGATGGTTTTATTGTCATTTTATTTTGATATGCTGTACTTGTGTTCTGTGTATTATGTGAACACAGGGTGTTCTCTCATTGAGGTCTTCCCATGGATGGATGGATGCATTAATCAATTAATTAATTAATTAATTAATTAATACATTATTAATCAAAAAAACAATAATAATTTACCCTGCGACGAGTTGGTGTTGGAATAATTGTAAAGATGTTATCTTTCTTTTATACATTCCTTATTATTGTATAATTTTGTGTGCTTAATAAGCTGCTTGTGAGACTATGTTGCAGAAGTAAACTGCTGAGATAATCCTGCAGCCTGTTGGACTTTGGAACTGATGACCAGTAAGATAAACATGGAAGGTCCACTCAAGATGATTTTCTGGGAACCTAAGGTCAACGAAAGTTCAACAGTCAATGGATGAGTAATGTGTGCACAGCTTCGCCAAGTGTTCCCTATCCTTTAGGGCGGAGCTGATCATGTAAACAGGGCGTCCCTTAGCTTTAATAAAAGAGGAAGGCGGATGGGGATGCTTTAGGAAGCACAGGTAGATGGAGCTGGAAGCATCCCTCTGCTCGTCCTCCTCCGGAGAAACAATTTTGATTCCCTTGTCTTTCTTCTCTGTTTGTTAAACCCATCAGTTGGCCACTGTCCAGGGTGTACCCCGCCTAAGGCCCAAAGTCACTGGGATAGGCTCCAGTCACCCGCGACCCCTAACGGGAACAAGCAGTAGAAAATGAATGAATGAAATTAAAAGGTTGGTTGCAAGGAAATGGAGCAAAGGACGCCTTAAACCATAGGATTGGAAACAAGTTCCACTACAAGTATTAAGAACGACACTATGAAAAAAAACAAGACAAAAAAGAGTAAGGGGGGTTTTCATGTTAGATCGCCCCCTACAGTAAGTTCTTTTAAACTTCACTTTCACGGCCTGTTCACATGCACCGTTCCTCCTTCCCCCAGGAGCCCGTGAGAGCATCAAGCTGACCTTATTCCAGCAGGCTTCAAGCGGAGAGAGATGGGTTTATACGCACACGCACTCCACGCAATGTGCACACACACGCGCGGCACACACAGGCACGCACACACTCCCACACACACGCGCACACACACGCGCACACATACTCCCACGCATGCAAACACACACGCGCACGCACACATGCTCAACACACAACACGCCTCCCATGCACACACACTCGCACACACACAACTCGCCACACACACACACACACGCACTCCACGCACACACGCCGCACACAACACACACCACACACACTCTCACACACAAGCACACACACACTCACACACAGGCGCACACGCACACTCACACACATGCGTACACACATGCTCACACCCGTACACACATGCTCACACACGCAGGCACTCCCATGCTCACCGTGCGCACACACGCGCGCACACACACACGCACAGGCGCACACACACACACACACACACACACAGGTGCACACACACACACACAGGTGCACACACATGCTCACACACACAAGCACTCACACGCGCACACAGGCGGACACACAAGGCGCACAGGTGCACACACACACAGGTGCACACACATGCTCACACACACAAGCACTCCCACGCTCATCCGGGCACACACACGTGCACACGCACACAGGCGGACACACAGGCGCACTCCCGCGCTCACACACCCGCACACACATGCACGACACACACTCACACACATGCACACACACACACACACGCGCATACCACACACACACACGCTGTGCGCAGTGGTCTTTGTTTTTGACCACCTGCACGTGAAGACGAGGCAAAGGAGGAAGAGGAAAAGCCTTTGGAGCGGCGCACAGAGGCTTTACCTGCAGAAGTGAGTCACTGATATAACGATGACAACGGGCCTGAAGTGATTGTCTTAAAAAGTCTGTGGATACAAAATGATTTGTTGGAGTAAATCCAGTTGGCCTCGTCAGACGCAGGTGGTGGACGGCAGCTCTAAATCAAATCTATCACTTTTTTATATGTTTTTTTTATTTAGGTCTGGCTTAGACTTGGCTTTGTTAAAGCCTTGCTTTAGTTCTGGTTTAGATTTGGTTTGGATGCAGAGGTTTATTTCTATTCTATTTGAATCTTAACCTGCTGTGTTTAGTCCTCTCTGAAACCCTGTCTCCACAGATCTCCAGGCCCATGCTTCAGATTAGACCCTGTTTGGACCACATTAGTGCTGAGACCAGACTGTGCCACGCAGCTGTTCAAAGTGCCTCTTTTGTAGGACAAGGACTCATTTTCCTGTGGGCTTTTAGTGAAAGAGGGTCACCAATCCTCTGCTGCTGCATGTGTTCACTGCGCTCCTCGTAATGAAACTATTGTCCGCGACATCGGGATAGGATTTCACTCGGCTAAAACGGAATATCCCCATGGCAACAGTGCTTTCGGTCTGTGGCATACACAGGATTTTAGAAAAGGGGAAGTCACTTTTGTTGAAAACACATTAGTCTTGGTTTAGTTCTGTTTTAGGCCTAATGTTGTCCTTTGCAATTTTATATATATATATATATATATATATATATATATTATATATATATATATATGTGTGTGTGTGTGTGTTATTTATATATATATATATATATATATATATATATATATTATATATATTATGTATAGTATAGGTAATATATATATACAACACACACACACACACACACACAGTATAATGCAGTGTGTGTGTGTGTGTATATATGTATAGATATATATATCCAGAGACTCCCATGGGTTTGTCTATCCGGGACACACATAGGCAGAAACACACAATCCCTTTTTTAAATTATTTTTATTTGGATATTTTATGTTTCAAAAATAACAAACCCTCCTTTTGTTCACTTGGTTCAGTCCGTGTGCACGGTGCATTGGGCTGCTCCAGCTGAACAGTCCACTGTAGACGCACTGACGGGGAATAGATGGGTGTTTAACTGTTTATCACCAGCAAAATAAGAGAGAAAGAACGAGGCTGAGTAAAGAGAGCAAGTTGGCAGCCAGTTTTTTCCCAAACTCCGATCTGCCCCGCATCCATTAACAAGGTTGCGTATTGAAATGCAGTGTCATTTGAACTACAGTTTTGACTCAGTCTGAAAATGTACCTAAAAGTTCTAAACTGTTGACAACATGTAGGATCTGCACTTAAGCAATGCATTTGAACAAAGGCAGCACAACTGGTCATCATTTAAAAAGAAACTTTGGGGTTTTTCTCATCTCTCTCTCTCTCTCTCTCTCTCTCTCTCTCTCTCTCTCTCTCTCTCTCTCTCTCTCTCTCTCTCTCTCTCTCTCTCTCTCTCTCACACTCACTTGCGTGTGTTCTCTGAGTCGTGTTCTCTGTGTATTAAACTTCAAAATGCTGAATGTTTTATTACAATCAGACTCATATTTGCGAAGAAATTGGTCTAATGACGAACTTTGTCTAAATAACAAAGATACACATGGAATGCGGACATGTGATATACGGCGGTCAATATTTCAAAACCCGCCCCTCAATGAAATGTGAATTTCTAAGTTGGCCCAACGGGTAACCCGCGGGATCCAGGGGTAAAACGACAACCCGTGCTTCTCTGTCTCGCCTGTCTCTCCTCTAAATTTTGGTCTGTGGAGCAGTGAGTGGAAGGAGTTTGATATTATTATTACTGACAATAATAATAATAATAATAATAATAATAATAAATATAATAATAATATAAATAATAATATATTATTATTATTATTATTATTATTATTATTACTATTGTTATTATTATACTCGGCTAACCACTATTAATAATGATAATAATTCATACATTTCAGGGTGGTGTTTATTAGCATTCACCGACCCTCCTTACATCAAACTCAGAGTTTCACCCCTGGGGGCACGCATCCAGGGTCAGTTCAGCCAGGTTTTTCACACAGCTTTCTGATGTG
This sequence comes from Chaenogobius annularis, assembly GCA_015082035.1. Lineage (NCBI taxonomy): Eukaryota > Metazoa > Chordata > Actinopteri > Gobiiformes > Gobiidae > Chaenogobius > Chaenogobius annularis. The sequence goes on along the minus strand of BJKM01000128.1, from coordinate 947,756 downwards.
GACTTGGTTTAGCCTTGTCTAGTCTAGAATTAGTTTCAAGTTTAGTCCTGGTTTTGTCCCATTGTTGATGTGACAAATGTGTGAATGCACCCCTCGTTTGTGTTGACAGGTCCTGATTTAGTCTTGAATTAGCCCTGATATTTAGTCCAGGTTTAGTTCTGGTTTAAACTTGTTTTGGCTTTGATCAGTCTTGGTTTAGTCCTCACTCATTCCAAGTAACATGAAAAAACGTGGATTCTGAGACCCCCATGGAGCTAATGTGGTCATATTTTGCTTTATTGTCAAGCGTAATAGCCTGAATAGAAGTTACCAGGTTACCGTTTGGGGCTCTCCTTCCATTTGGCGTGTGCCTGACTGTGCTGACGCCAGAGCGATTCAGCCCCTTGAAGACGTCCGTTAAGTCTTTTGTTGAAGTTTGTGTATTATAAAAGCAGAGCTGCACAAAAGCACCAGCTCCACAGAATCTTCCCTCTAATGAGAAGCCTGTGTGGTACAGAGTATGTCACATGCACGTCAATACAAAATGAACCAGTAACGGACAAAATATACTGTACTTGAACTGTAGTTGAACTAAGGGAACTGCAACATCCAAAATAAATATGCTATCCTGTTATGAATGCATTTTTTAAAGGTCTTAATGATTTTATATGTACACTAGGGATGGCAAAATGATTTAGTTAATAATTATGATTATTCAGGTCACAACTAACTAAAAGATAAGAATCATGAGAATTTTAGAAATACGGATAAGTCTTTTCAATTCATGGTTTGGTTTGCTTTTTTTTAAGTCACTTTAGAGGCGCACTATTGGCCTGTTTCCACGGGTTCATTTCGGAGCGGTTTGGTACGGTCTGAAAGTGTCTTCACTGTAAACCGTAGCCACAGATTCAAGTGATCCAAAGCAGCCCCTGACAGGTCTAACTTCGAAAGTGATCTGCTCGCTTTTTGCTCCTGGAATGCTTTAGCTAAAGAAGATCTGAATCTGATTCTGATCTAACATTGTCCAAAGCCTATGCATTACATCAGTGTGGGTGGTGTATTTGATGTAAATATTTCTCTACAGCCTGGTCCACCACTCACAAACCAAAAAACCAAACGCCAAGGTAACATCAGCACAACAAACTTTGAACTCATGAGGCTACTACAACTACAATAAGAGGAGGCTACATTCATAACAGGACCACGTGGCTCCAACAACGCACACAACAGAACCACCACACACACCCAACACTGTAGTGGGCTTACATCACAGCCATGAGATCCTTTTACACATTTAATTCATGAAAGTGGTGAAGCTCCACAGATTTGTCCAAAAGTTAAACTAACAAAAACAAACAAAGGTCTTACCTTATTTCTTTCTTTAGTCACCTTCATTTAACCAGGTATGAACCCACTGAGATCGAGACCTCTTTTAAGGGTGACCTGTGGCAAAGGGAAAAATATGACAGCACACAAAACATTTACACAAAAAAAAACTCCTAAGTGAGACCAGTTCTCGCAAACCTCAAGTCCGCTCAAAGGGAGTTCCAAGCTGCAGGAGCAGTTTAAGCAAAAGCTCTCTTTCCCCAGTCTGTCCTCAAACGAGGGACAGACGAGCTGCATATGACGTGAGCGCAGGGCATAATGACCCTCCGCTCTCTGCGTGAGGGCACCTTGCTTCTCCAGAGGCCTAAAGCAAAATGCATTCTCTATCGGTTATGCGGCCGATAGAGAATGCGGCCCTGTTATTTCTGTCTCCAAAAATGTACATTTTAGCCCAGTATGCAGAGCTAAAACTGGTCAAAGTCCAATTGACAAAAGGTTCGGAGGTTTAGGCAAAAGAAATAACTAAATGGCAGTAGAAATCATAACAAGTGTGCATAAGAGCCAGACGTGCTCATCCAGCTCAAATGTTTTGCCAAACGATTCTCCGTTTCCTTGGACACACTTGGACTTATTTTTATCCTTTCGGTTGTAGCAAAATGATGAGGTGATGGAAGATGCCTATATGAACTCCTAAACATTACTACTCACTAAGACAGGAGACTCGGTTGTTTTTAGAGGAAATTATGTTACTTGTGTTACAGTTTGCGATTTGCTAAATTCCGAGTCAATTCCAATTGAGATTTCGATTCTATTGGAATGTATCTCACAGCTTTACTGTGATTTTGTAACCACATAGTTTGTACTACCACATTTTGACATAGTAATGCATGATTTTAGTGAAGCAGTGTGTGTACGAGCAGGACCGCCCCTGCCTGCACCTCATTGGCTCAGAGCAGCAGCGTGTGTACGAGCAGGACCGCCCCTGCCTGCACCTCATTGGCTCAGAGCAGCAGTGGCCTGGTGGAGAGGACTCTTGCCACGTTCATGTGATCTCAGAAATATGATTCGGGTCGGAATTTCAGCTCGGGAAGTTGTGTGGACGCTTGGAGGACAGCATGGACACAAAGGGCCAGGGTTAGGGTTAGGGTTAGGGTTAGGGTTAGCCCACAAGAAACAAAACATCCTGTCCCTAAATTCTCCTTCCACAACAAGAGTATGTACTCGTCATGTTTAATACTGTCACGGCTGGACGAGTGTTTCTAGAGCCGCTCTTATGTCAAGTTGGATGATTACGTAGGTATCTTTGCGTTTCCGAGAAAACAGCAACATCTAGTAACTTGAGCATGGGTACACCTCAGAGCATTTGTCCCACTTCTGCATAGTGAGCATCAAACGACACCGATATTGCCTCATATGAGGTGACTATAAAGAAGTTTGGCCAAACATATGGCAAGACACAAAGAGGCAAAACTATTTTTGTCATTTATTTTTACAGCCCTGGCGGAGTCCAACACGCACTGGGAACAGGTCTGACTTACTGCCGGCAATGCGAACACGGCTCCTGCTCCGGTCATACAGGGACCGGACAGCCCTGAGCAAAGGGCCCCGGACCCCGTACTCCCGCAGCACCCCCAAAGGGCACCCCGTGGGACACGGTCGAAAGCCTTCTCCAGATCCACAAAGCACATGTGGACTGGTTGGACAAACTCCCATGAACCCTCGAGCACCCGATGGAGAGTAAAGAGCTGGTCCAGTGTTCCACGGCCAGGACCAAAACCACTCTGCTCCTCCTGAATCCGAGGTTCGACTATCGGTTGTATATTCTCTCCAGTACCCTGGAATAGACCTTACCGGTGAGGCTGAGGAGTGTGATCCCTCTGTAGTTGGAACACACCCTCCGGTCCCCCTTCTTGAACAGAGGGACCACCACCCCGATGTGCCAGTCCAAAGGTCACGTGATGTTGCTGAGATGTGTCAGCCAAGACAGTCCTACAACATCCAGAGACTTAAGGTACTCAGGGCGGATCTCATCCACCTCCGGAGCCCTGCCACAGAGGAGTTTGCCAACAACCTCAGTGACTTCAGCTTGGGTGATGGACGGGTCAGCCTCCGAGTCCTCAGTCTGATAGGCCTCCTTCTTCCTCCTGACGGCATCCCTTACTTCCGGTGTCCACCACCGGGTTCGGGGGTTGCCGCCGTGACAGGCACCCAAGACCTTGTGACCACAGCTCAGAGAAGCCGCATATATTCAATTCAATTATTTTTATTTTGTAACGCCCGAAATCACAACAGCGGTTGCCTTGAGGGGCGACAGCGGGAACACATTAAACAATGTTCAGGACTTGGTAATGTCCCAGCATCCCGTGTCCTTAGACAGATGTTCCAAGCTCACTGTCCTTAGACCCTCCTTTTCAGCCAGGAAAAACTCCCTAACCTCTTTGGGAAAAAGTAGAAACCTGGAGACCTTCCACAGTGAAGGAGAGATCCGGCTCCCTCGGAAGGACAGGCGGACACAAGGGAGACAGTGGAGCTGGACCCACTCAGGAGGAAAACCAATTCTTCAAGGCAGATAAAGAACCATTCAGAGACCCCAGAGAAGACTCAGGACATGCTGGAGAGACTTTGTCTCTCGGCTGGCCTGGGAATGTATTGGGATCCCCTGGAGGAGTTGGAGGAAGTGTCTGGTCTGATGGAAGTCTGGGAGTTCCTGCTTAGGCTGTTGCCCCCGTGACCCAGCCCCGGATAAGCGGAAGAAGATGGATGGATCATCTGGAGTAGAGACCGTTTCTCAAGGCAGTTGTGGAGCATCTGGGTCCACATGTGCCTGTTCCGCGAACCCAGAACTAGTATTTTTGATGCAAATGAATTCTGTTTGATACTGAGAGCCGCCGACGATATTGTTCTGTCCTTATTCTTTCTTAACTTCATGTCTATGTTAGTTGCAGCTTCAGATGCTTTTGATTTCAGTTGTTTTACTGTTTTAACAATTTCTTTTTCACTTGTAAGATAAAATGAGCAGATTTCTAGTGGAAATGACTTTTCATGCCCGTCAGTGGCTTTCGCCAACTTGTTTCCCACAGTGATTGAACTCATCTACGATTTATTTTACAGTTTCAAGTCTGGTGGTGTTGTTCATAAAATTATTTGGAAGTTCATGTTTTTTGGTTCTCTTTTTTATCACTCTAATAATCCCTTTCCATGTTCCCTTTATAATTTCTCTTTGCTCTTCAAACATCTTTTGAAAATAACCCTTTTGACTGTTTCTCAAGATGCTTACCAATTTACTTTTGCACTTTTTCTATTTTATTTCCGATTCCTGAGCTGGATAAACCTTATATGTAATACATTTTCCTTATCACTTGATCAGTTAGAATTTTGCTTTGCTTTGTCCATATTCAAATGTAGCACTTTTATTTGACCATGTAACAGTGATACTTGTATTACAGTAAAGATATGATTATATGATATATTATATTATACTTTTACAATGATGTTTTTGATATTTGAGAATAATCCCTGTCCTACAATACTACAATACTACAATACTAGAGTACTATCTCCACATTGTCTCACAGATGAACTATTCCAAAGCAAACCCGCTCTCCCCGCTCACAGCCATCAGCGTCCCGCTCCTGGTTTGACCTTGTCTGTTGGCTCGTGCAGGTCGGCTGTGCCTCGTGTGCCCAGGGGCGAGGGCAGAGCGGAGCCTGCTGGGGCCTCCTCGCTGGGGGCCCTGGGGGTTACCTGGCGCCATGCCCACCCCTGTATGGGACCGGCGGGGAGGGCAGCAGGGCGACGCGTCAGCCGCTGGGTGAGATTGATGAGGGCAGTGGCAGAAGTGGTCTGGTGTCCTGCTGGCACTTCACTGTTACAGAGCGAATCCTGCACATTTGGTTGGAAGAAAAGAAAACTCATCAGGAATGTATTTACATTCCTGATGCATATTCCATACATATACATATTCCATTTGAAGCGAGCCTGGCGCATGACAACGCCTAAATGAAATAAATGTCTTCAAACTTTTGAAACAAGTGAAATGTTACACCAAACACAGAAGAGTTGCTGCTGTAAAAACACGAGTGTGGGTGCTGTGTTCGTATTGTCTCAATACTATCCACATTTGAAGACCTGCTGAACACATTGGTGGTGACATTTTGCCTCAAGGTTTTGAGTTCAAGCTACAGCTTTGAACAATCAAGGACATACTAATAAAATGGGGAGAGTGGTCAGATCCTCTGACCCACAGGTTTGCCTCAGGTGAATCCTGCCCAGTGTCTGTTACACGGGTGTGTCAATGGGTGAGTGCTTCCTTGATATAAAGTGTCTTGAAGGTAGAAAAGCGCTTCATTAATATGACCATTTTTATTTTATCTACCACATTTAACAGTTCTCAACATATGTGTGAAATACTTTTATATTTTACTTTTAAAGTAACACTTAAATTAGCCCTAATTTCTTAAAGTATTAGATATATTCGAGTGATTTTTGGTTGCAAATATTAGTTTTCTAATTTAAATTGTGTAATGCCTGTTATTAGCCATCACAATAGGATATAAACATGTGCTACTTTTGACAGCAGTAAAAAAGAAAAAAGACATTTGCTTAAACCTGTTAATCCTAAATCGACTTCCATTCCAACCACATTTTGGATTGCTCTGTCATGACCAGAACACACCCGTTTGTTTGATGTGCTCCAGACTGCGGTCGTGTTCACACTGGGCCAAACGCACCACACTCTAACCCAGGGGTGTCAAACTCATTTGGGCCGCGGGCCGTATTTCGATGCTCAGGTTGGGTCGCGGGCCAAACATAACGTAAACAATAAAACAATAAAAATGATAAGAAATAAATAGCTTTAAATAGCCTGTAATAGTTCTTTGTGGACACTGTTGCACAAATGTGCAGCCGGTGAAAGACTGAGTCCATATTCATGCAGCAGCAGGAACCATTGAACAGGAACATGGACTCATGACTTGAGTTTGGACAATTCTCTTTGAAAGCTGAAGGTAAATTCACTAAAAAGGAGTTTTAGGGACTTGTTCAGGCGGAATCTATATAAAAGTCCTATTCATTTTTCATTTTTCATTTTGGGTCATTTTTTACCTGTGGGTTTGGAGTACAAACTGACCCTGATGCTTCCCAGAATGATTGATTTGACTGGAAATAAGGTTAAAGGGTTAAAGCTTTATTTTTATATACAACATATCAAGCAGCTTGAGATTTTTCAAAATGGAATAAATAATATAAAAGTCCCACGTCCCACGGGTGGGACGCACTAAGCGTAAGGTTAACCCTTTACGGGTCCTGCGGGTCTGCGCTTTTAAAACCACTGTCAAGACTGTGCAGGAAATGTTTGAGCACATTCCTGATCAATTTAAAAACATGATCTGATTTTTGTTATTGGGGCAATCAACGAAAATATCAAGATTCATTTGTATTAATTTTGTCATTATCACCCTGCTTCAAAACCAACCACCTTTTGCCCTTTTGCCCTGGCCTCCCGCACGGCCCAGCACAGGAGCTTATCGGAACTACTCTCTGAACTCATGAATATTTTAGAGGAGCAGTAATGGGAGTCCAAACTGGATCGGTTTCAAGTGCCCCTTCGGCCGGTGATCCATCAGAGCGCAGAGACACAGGCTTTCTCTTACAGGGTCACTTCACTCTGTGTAGGAATGCAATACTTTACAAGCCAATACGTGAGGTACAAGTAAGAAAAGAGGATGTTTGTGCACACGTATTGATAAGATGGGTAAACTAAAATCTAAAGTATTATGATACTTTAGTTTCTCTAAAACGCCTGGCCACATGTTCTCCCAAGTCAGATTGAAGCTGTTCCTGAGCCTTTGGAGTGCCTTTGGACTCTTTCTGATGCTGAGAATCGGATTCTGGTTTACTCTAAGTGGGAACAAGCTCTGCACGGACGAAAGTCACATTTCAAATCCGGCCTAGATTTTCTTTGATGAATATAAGGATTAAAGCCTTTGACAATTCTTCTTTAAAGCTAATTTCACTCAAAATGAGAATGACTAGGCACTTGTAATAAAGTAAAAGAGGTTTAGCTGGAATGCCTGTATAAGGCCTATTACTATATGTTTTTTATTTTCTTTTTTCGGGGATTTTTATTTTTATTTATTTGTTACAAGTTGACCCTGATTCTTAAAGTATTGGTTTGACTGAAATTAAGTAGTTTCTAGGTTTTGGGTTTTTTTAAATACATTTTGCTCTTCCACGAGCTTTATCGTTGTTTTTTTTATCAGATAGTGGACAGAAGGGAATAAAAACAGACATTTTTCTTCAAGAACGTGGGGATTTTAATGAGTCTGTAATGCTAAATTACAGTTACTGTATGTAACCATGGTGAGTGAATAGACTCGTACATGTTCCACAAGAACGGGAAGTTGTGAAGACAGCATTTGAAAGAGGAGAACATGGCTTTTGGGGTTCTTTCTCCTCTTTGTCGGATTAATACAGCCTGTGTTCATGTGAGGAAGAGTACTGAGTAACACGACGAACATCAGGAGGTCCTGTGGTGGTCTCCCATGCTGCAATTAGGGCTCAATCACCCAGGAGTTAAGAACGGCCCGGTGGCTGAGGGGTTAGTGCTCTCTCATCAAGAAGGACCTGGGATTGATTCTCAAACAGGGACTTTCTGAGTAGAGTTTGCATGTTCTTCCTGTGCCTCTGCTTTCCCCTACCACCACAAACATGCGGGATGGACCCCAGTGGTGTGCGCACCATCTACCTGATGTCATCTTCATTGTACAGAATCATGACAAATACAAGGAAAATACTGAGCATTTATTTGTATTATTTAGAATTCTAACAAATATTTAAACAAATGATTCAGTAGAGATTTATCCCAATGTCAAAAAGCTGTTCTCTACAAAAAAAGTCCTGATAAATTCATCTCTGAACACTCACTCCAAATATCATGATTTGCAGTATGTTACTTTCTTTCAAATCTGAAATATGCTTGCTTTGATGTTGGCCATTTTTGAAAGTTAACAAGGTCCCACCCCACATACTCATGAGGCCCCGCCCACACACATGTCCTCATTAAGGCACATAGGGACTTTGTGAGGCGACATGAAAAGAATGAGAGATATCAGCATTATATTATAATACATATATATAATAATTCTTTTCATTCAGCTCAAAGCATTTCTATCCCCCTGTAAAAACTGTGGAGTCATTTCTGGTCTACAACCTCAATACAATTCTCAGATCCTTCATAGCGTCCTGTCTTATGTCATCATGTAACTATAGTCTGGCACACAGCTGCATGCGTGGACAATCCTCAGACCAGAGCAGACAATGGAGCTAAGGGCCCCTCCTGAGGCGGTTCCGTTGCAGCAGGGGCCCCAGACAAACGGCCCTGTCACAGGAAGGACATGCCCCGGACTCATATCCTCATATCGGCCCTGAGTGGGAATCACCCAGGATCCTCCAGCGGTGGGCTTCCACTTCATATAAGTTACCCTCATTAAAGGAGCAATATGCTGTAGGTCTGGGACCATCCTGTTTTGTCAATATTGCATTCTTATCCCGATACATGGTCACGATTTTAATATGATTTCCATTTGGTTGTGTCTCAGAAGAACAAAAATGTGTGCAAATGTTTTCCGTTCATTCACTTTCTACTGCTTGTTCCCGTTAAGGGTCACGGGTGACTGGAGCCTATCCCAGTGCCTTAGGCAGGGTACACCCTGGACAGTGGCCAACTCGTCGCAGGGCCAACCCATGATTTCCTTCTTGGGAGGCGAGAGCTCTAACTGCTCTGCCACTGTGCACCCATGTTTTCCGTTAATTTGCTAAATAAAACAGAACATTTCAATAAATTATAATATTACTGCTTTAATGTCATCGATATATGTTTATTTGCTTTAATAAGATAGGCCACACCTATGAAATTGTAATTATTGAAAAAGTCTTTAAAGGTTTCACATGTTGTGATCATTCTTAGGTCAATCGACGTAAAATAAAAAGTGTCTGAAAGCTATAACCCACCTCTGTTAGAATGTAGCCGTACTAAATCTCTATGGAGCTGTTTACTTCCTGTATCAGAGAAAGAATACACTGACAACACAGAGCACACGGGGAGACGCTTGAGAATCTAACCCAACACAGCTTTATCTGGTGCTGGGTTGCAGGGGCAGCGGTCTGAGCAGGGAGGTCCAGACTTCCCTGCTCCAGGTTTGATGGAGCCATCAGGACAACATCATCTGCAAATAACAAATAACCCTCCGACCCCTGACTGCGCCTAGGGAACAGGTCTGACTTACTGCCGGCAATGCGAACACAGCTCCCGCTCCGGTCATACAGGGACCGGACAGCCCTGAGCAAAGGGCCCCGGACCCCGTACTCCTGCAGCACCCCCCAAAGGCACCACAAGGGACACGTTTGAAAGCCTTCTCCAGATCCACAGAGCGCATGTGGACTGGTTGGGCAAACTCCCATGAACCCTCGAGCACCCGATGGAGAGTCTAGAGCTGGTCCAGTGTTCCACGACCAGGACGAAACCCCAACATGTCCAAGTTGGATTGAAACACCAGTACTGAACAATTCGATTTTGAGAATCTACCCATCCCAACTATGTATCTTTTCTGGTGGAGGGTCCACCACCTGCTTGTCTTAAAGAGATGTTTCTTTGCCTGGAATTTTCCACAGTATGGCATTAAAATGTTCTATCTTGTATTTACTGTTAAAAGTGATGATACATGTTGTAATTACACCTTAATTAGCTTTAATAAAGCATAAGGAAATACTTGATCTCTTATGAACAAATAGTGTATTAAGAATGATTTAGGCGTAGTAAATAATTAATGAATTAGTTACCAGACCATCTGACCTGTTCTACATGCATTTAATTGGGTTGGCACGATGCTTTGGCGTTAGTGGTATCTGTAAATATGTGCAGCTGGGCCAGGCCCCGGGGCCACGGTCTGCCACTGATGACACCTCAAAGAGCTCCCACGGGGCCATGTAGACCATTCACAGGCTGAATAAAAAAAATGTTTTATCAAGTGTTACAACAACAAAAATTGGTTTGGGCGGTGTCACTTGTTGTTTCCATGGCGATAGATAAGTTTAATGCCATTATGTCAAACTTTCCAGGCAAAGCAATAATGTCTCTACCTTGCAGGTTGAGAAGTCAGCAATATGGTCTGGGCCTCCTCAACCTATTTACTAAATGACACTTTGTCCAAACACACACGTAGAAGGTTCTTATGGACCTGATTTCTTCCCTTCAGTCCATACTCTGCCCCCTGGAAACTCATAAGCAGAGCCTGGGAATTACCCATGTTTCCCTTGGCAGTCTGCTACCATGCCTTATCTCAGCTGTGCACCAATAACCTTTTCCTCACCGCCCATGGATCATACTCACAAACTCAGCCTAAGCATGATGGCAGTGCTTAAGATCTACAGAAGAGAAACGACTCCTCCAGATAAAGAAGCGTGGTATCAGGGCCTGGTTTCCGAACACATCCACTCTCAAAGGCCCTGGATAAGTGTGTTAGACGGAACGGCCTGGGCACAGTGGTGATGTCACGCCGATTAGCATGCTAGCTTTAGCCAAACAGCAGGCATACGAGCTAGCCTAGTTAAAAACTATTAAGACCAGACACTACAAACAGTGTTTGTTTTTTTTGGGTCAGTTTGCTCTGAACATATAAGTGTTCACATGGAAACAAAACAGTCAAATTTGTACCTAAAAATGTTTCATTAGGTACACTTCATCCATAGATTTATGTGAGACATTGTCACTTTAGATAATGTTCTCCAGTTGTATTTTTCTCCCACAGAGACCTAACCATCCGTCCTTAAAGTTGCACCTACACACACCAAACTTAACGATCTTGGATTTAAGATTTTCCTGAAGGATTTGTCGATATCTAATTCTAACCACTGATTAGATAAAGTTCTAAGGCCAACAATGACATGAGAGTTGAATCTTTAGATACATTTCCAGTAAGGTCTAGTTTACTCAAATATTAGATAAGTTACATTATATCCCCTTAGTAAATGTTTGTGTATCTAATGTGCCAACAAAACAAGACAGGTAAAACTGGCTCAAATATGTGCAAATCTCTAAATTTAAGATTTGTTCCTATTCACCTGCTGTGCCTCTTCTTACAAGTGTTGTTATCTTTGAATAGAACAGTGTGTTCTCGCTGGTGGTTTCAGGTGTTGCACATGTGTGGATTCTGCCCCAGTTGTGTCATGGGTTCACTTCCTGGATTTCGACCATTTGCCGAACATCTCTCGCCTCTCTCTCCCCGTTTCACGCTTCAACTGTCCTGTCTAAGAACAATCATTTTTAAGAAAAGGACTTTAAAACACATTTTCAGTCAGCTGAAAGTCCAAACTCAAGGCCAGCCTTGGCATAAACATCTGTCAGCACTTTCACCTTTTACTCAATTTGCTCTCCTTTTCTTATTTTTTCGTGAACTTAAGCTAAAGCTTGCCTGTGGTCCAGTCTGAGCAGGGCACCATGGTAACTGCCTCTCCATCCCCCCTTCTGCCTTCTCAATTTAGCACTCAAGCTTTTCTACCCAAACACTGCTCCTCTGAACTGTATGTGAATCAGGGAGTTGGATGAGAGAGAGAGGATGCGGCTGTCCTCCTCTCTCATCATGAAGCTCCATTTGTAAAAGAGGAACCTCAGAAGAGCAGAGTGTAGGAGGCTTATGCAACACTGTGTTTTTCTAATCCTGAGATGGTGAAAGCCACAGTTCCTGTGTGAAGAATGTGGATCATGTTTCTGTAAGTCTGACCATGAGTATATGGTTTACAGATATACACGGACCAGAATAAGCTTTATTGCCATTGTCAGTGAACAAAGTTTCTCCAACTAGAGATTTGCTTTGGCAATTTGGTGTAAACATATGACATGGACAAAAAGATCAAATGTACCAATAATGAAGTACTGTCTTAAGTCAAGGTGGCTGGACTGGACCAAAGCCAATTTTGTGGCAGATACATTTTACTTTTACTTTCCTACATTTGAGAGCAGATATATGTACTTTCTACTACAACTGGACTGAAAAGTAAAACATATTTCCCATATGATTTGAGGGGTATAGTTTAGCGCATTTATGGTGACATCTGGACCAAAGGTTTGAAGTTCAAGTCTTGGCTTTGAGCATAAAAATAGTCCAGAAACATTGTGAAATTGATTGACTAAAATTCAGCACAATTCTTTATGATCATCACCACATTTCACTTTTTAGCTATCAAAAATGAAATGCTTCAATACATTTACTTAAGTAGATGTTTGTACGTGATACTTTTACTTGAGTTCCGTTTTTGCTTCTATACCTGTACTTTTACCTAAGTAGCAAAATTGATCTAAAAAAATCTAACACTAGGTATGCATAGTAAAATAAGAATCAAGAATATCAAATAGACTCCTTAGAATATAGCCGCAGTAAGTCTTTATGAAGACTCGCTTCCTGAACCTCCAAAATGAAAACACAGAGCACATGGAGGGACATGTGACAATCGAGCCCAACACGTCTAAGTCAGATCCAAACACCAGTATCCAGCTGTTCAACACATCTCATCTCTCTCTACTCTTACCTACCCGCACCACCTCTATCGCCCCCTGTCTTTTCCTCTGTCTTCTCTTCATTAGTTTCCTCTCTTGCCCCCTTCTGTGTTTCTCTCTTCACCCCTCATTTAGTCTGTTCTCTCCATCCTCCTCTCTCGCTCATGGCCTCATGTGTTGGTGAGCTCAGGTACACGATGGAGATGGAACTACTACTACTACTACTACTACTACTACTACTACTACTACTACTACTACTACTACTACTACTACTACTACTACTACTACTCCTACTCCCACACAGATCTTCCGGTGGTTTTCTCCAGACTGTTGATGGAACAGGAAGCAGCACTTCCTTTACAATGTGCTGAGCTTTAGGCCAATGTTCAAAAGAGAGAGTTTCAGGGTTTTGTTGCTGCTTTTTATCCATGTATTTATTTTGTTATATGGAAATTAGAAAGACAAAACGTTGTCTGGTGGGGTTCAGTATTAGTGCATTTCTTCTTTTTAATAATTTGACTCATTTGTGCACTATGTAACTTTTCTGGAGGAGTTTGTCTCAATGGGGATGTTATTGCTTTGCCTGGAATGTTCCACAGTATGGCATTAAACCTATCTACAGGTGGCACCACCAGACAAAGTTACAGATCAGGGGCCTCATTTCTAAAGCTTGCACGCACACTCCGCCGTGGTATTTATAAAACTTCCACTAGGGGCAGGACTTTGCTTATCTCTGCTCAAACTGAGACCCTCCTGTAAGGTCTGCACAAAGTCTGGAGACACGAGGAAAAGACCACACTTGTGGAGAGGAGCAGAAGTGATGAGAGTTTGAGGAAATGTTTGATTCAGGAAATCTTTTAGCCTAAAATGCATTATTCAGACTATCCCATTTAAACAGAGTTTTGCCTAAACATGGAGAAGAGCTGTTTATTCCACTCATTATTCTGGACAGCACAGGACACATATGAAGCCGTGCGCACTCGTAACAGACAGCTTGCTCTGAAGGGGCCCCCTGTTTAAATAAATGAAATCATGTCTGTGCCAGACCCAGGCTCGCGCTCTCACAGAAGAGAACAACGTTTTTAGGTCCCACACAGTTTTATTGGCAGAATAAGAGCTTCATGTGTCACATGCTTTTGTTTTTTGTTCTTTATCTGCTCTTGTCTCTGCAGCAGCGTTTGTCCCTCTGCTGCTGATCCATCCATATTTCTGCTTTTGCTCTGTCAGGAAGGGCATCCGTGTCTTTTTTTTTGTTTTCCACTGTAGTCCCTCGAGGCAACTACTGTTGTCATTTTGGGCGTTACAAAAATATATTGAATTTAATTGAGTCTTGCATACTCACTGTTTTTGAACAGTTTGAGACCCAAACAGTCAAGAGGGGAATATATTTCTTTCGGCAAAATAGAGAAAATCTGGCTTGAGAATAACCAGAACATAAAAACGGCATTCAGTTCCACTGATAGAAGTCTCTCAGATTATATACTGACTAACAGCGAGCCGGTGTGAATGAGCCGATGCATAAAAATGTACTTAATTACCCGCATTTTGTAAATTTTTATTATTACCTCATGCCAATCCGCGTGTGTCCCAGTTTTTGATTTTGTAATTATGGTCCCCCTCTTTTTTCCGTGACTGCTGGTGCGGACAGCGTCTGCTCCTCCCTCTCTGTCCCGTGCCTCGGTCAAACCCACTGATTATTGGCTCATGTTTAGTTAAATATCATTCATAAGTCACTTTGCATGGCCCTTTTATGGCGTGGAAAGGGCGTGGTCTGTGAGGAGAGGGCGTGACACAAGGCAATTCACACAACAGGCAATAATGCACACTGAAATCACAAAACAGTTTTAGACATAAAAGAGAAGAGTGCAAAGAAAATCATTTCAGTCATATACACAGCTAAACCAAACTGTTTTAGCTTAGATTTGAACATGACGAGTAGAACCTGTCTCACACCTGCAGGAAAACTGTTCCAGATTTTAGATGCATAAAACTGAAACGCAGATTCCCCATGTTTAGTCCTGACTCTGGACACCAGCAGGAGGCCGGTCCCTGAGGTCCTCAGAGTCCGAGATGGTTCATATGGCACTAACATGTCAGAGATGTACTTTGGTGCTAGGCCATGGAGAGATTTGTACACAAGCAGAGCTGCTTTAAAGTCTATTCTCTGAGCCACAGGGAGCCAGTGCAAGAGACCTGAGCACAGGACTAATGTGATCATACTTCCTGGTTCTAGTCAGGACCCGAGCAGCAGCGTTCTAGATGTACTGCAGCTGTTTTACAGCTCGTTTGGAGAGGCCAGTGAGCAGGCCGTTACAGTAGTCTAATCTACTAGAGACAAACGCATGGATAAGTCTCTCCAAGTCTGGTTTAGACACTATACTTTTGATTTTGGCAATGTTTTTTAGATGGTAAAAAGCTGCTGATGTGATTGATTTGACGTGTTAAAGTTCAAGTCTGAGTCCATTATTACCCCCAGATTTCTAACTTGATTTGGAGGTTTTAGAGCGAGACTCTGGAGGTGACTGTTAACACTTTCTCTTTGTTGTGTGGGCCAAAGACGATGATTTCAGTCTTGTCAGAGTTCAGCTGGAGAAAGTTGTTTTGCATCCACACACTGATCTGTTGGATGCAGTGACAGAGTGAATCCACTGGTCCATATTCACCTGCCGTCAGTGAAACATAGATCTGAGTGTCGTCTGCGTAATTGTGATAGGACACATTCTCGCTGCGTATCAACTGACCTAACGGCAGCATGTAGAGGTTGAACAGAAGTGGTCCCAGGATTGACCTTGGGGCACCCCACAGGTCAGGGGCATCTGGTCTGAGAACAGTTACCAATTTTGACAAAGTGCTTCCTGTCCAGATAGGACTTTAACCAGTTTAGGGCAGTGCCAGTGATGCCCACCCAGTCCTCTAGTCTCTGTAAGAGGGTCCCATGATCGACAGTGTCAAAAGCAGCACTCAGATCTAACAGAAATAAGACTGAGGCTCTGTGTGTAGGTGGTTTTAAGGTTATTTCTTGCGTTGTGGAATTATATCATATTTAACGCTAGGACTACCAGGATTTTAGAACTACTAGAACTCCCAAGCCGTCAATTTGACGGTTGCGCTCTGGTGATGATGCAATCAAAAGATTTATTCTTCTAACACGCTAAAAATTGGTTTATTAGCCGCATTAATGAATATTATCATTATTCAGAGTGCCGAAGCATCAGCGGAGGAAGGAGGATGAGGATTTTTTTCGATAGTGAAGCCACTGTTACAGAGAATATACGCAAATTCATTCATTGATCTGGACCCATCTTCCTAAAAAAAAGCCAACCAAATACTATTATAACACAGGATTCGTAAATACCTTGAATATTGTTGGCGTTGCCAAGAATATGCCGCGATGATACCGGGGCATCTGAAGCAGCAGGCGCTTAGTTTATTGATCTTAACAGCCTAAAATGCCATAAATATATAATAAAGTTTGTCATGAATACCTTGAACATTTACATAAGCCTGCCAGTGAGATTTTACCGGCTTCTTTTGCGGGGGGCTTGTTCTTTGTCCTTCGACTCACTGTCTGATTCAGCTGAGCTACCCAAAACCTGCGAGTCGTCGAATTACTCAGAACTCGTTTTAACGTTTCTACTGCAGTTGAATTGCAATATGGGGATGATATACACCATGGTAAAGAAAAAGTTAAGAGCCCATTAATCTGAAAGAGCAACGTAACCAGAGTAATTAGAATTCTGAAAACCGTCAAATTGACTTGGGAGTTCTATTTTTAATGCCCTGAACTTTGTCTTTAAAGAATAACGCAAACTCATTACATTTGGATGTGGAAATGAGTTCTAACGGCAGCTGAGCTGGAGGGTTTGTTAATCTGTTTACTGCGGCAAACAGGACACGCGAGTTGTTAATGCAGCTTCCAATAATTAAAAAAAAATATCCTTCCCTAGTTCTGCATAAAATGAGGTTGTACATGTACAGTTACTCTCTGTAAATCTCTTTCTGAACCTGGAGATTTGATTTGCGCCATTTTCGTTGCTGTCATTTATGTGTCTCCTCCGGACAACTGCAGGACCAGCTGGTGGTTTGGGAAAAACAGACAGGTCAAAGAAGACACAGAAGTGATCAGACAGAGCAACATTGGCCACATTGACGTTTGAAATATTAACCCCCTTTGTAATTAGAAGATCTAGAACGTGCCCTCTGCTGTGGGTGGGGCCACTTACGTGTTGAGTAAGACCGAAGGTTTCTCGGACAGCTTCAACCTCTTTAGCGTTTCTGTCACAAATTTAATCAACATGAACATTGAAACCACCTGACCAAACTATCAAAGTCTGTGCATACAACTGAGAGCATTTCAGTAAAATCATCAATAAAACTTTGGCAGTGCTGGGGAGGCTTGTATAAATCAATGAAGAGAATGGATTGAGATTGTTTTAGCTCAGTTTGAATGGATACATCCTCAAATGATGAAAACACCACAAAGGCCAACCTGTGGGTCACTATTTCATCTCTAAAAACTCCTCCACCCTTTTTGTTTCAGATTCAAATTTAAAGTTGGGTGGAGAAGATTCTATTAGAACTAAATTTCCTGTGGTTTATCAAGCCATGTTTCAGTAAAAAGCATAAAATCAAGGTTATAAGAAGAAATAAATTGATTAATTAAGAAATATTTGTTACATAAGGATCTGACATTTATCACAGCAAGTTTCAGACTAGTTTCAGTGGGACTGGGCGTTATCTTTTCACAGGGAATCTGAATCAAATGTCTCAGATTGGGCAGCCTGACTCGCCTTTTGTTTTCCCATCTGTGTGATGTGACCACAGAAATGGCACTATGACTCCTGTGCTTGCCGCGGTGAAGATTGTTGTGGTGCTGCTGCTGATGAGTCCTTCGCTGGAGGCGGTGGAGGTGATCGTGCAGCAGCTAGAGTTGAATCCTTTGCTGGTGGTGGTAGAGTGGCTACTAATGAATCCTTCTGTGGAGGTTGTGGTTGTGGTGCTGCTGATGTTGAAACATTGGCTCGGTCTCTGGCTGATGGAGCAGGAATTCTCTCATTCCTCTCTTCTCTAACTATCTGCTCAGGACCCTGTCCGGGCCCAGTCCAATGCTAAACTTTTTTATCTTCCTTTCGATGTTTGGAAGAGGTCCACTTATGAACGTCTTTATTTCCATTTTATCAAGCACCTCGAAAAACTTCAAGAAGTCTCTTTTCAAAACTTCAGTCCGTCATATGTCCACCTCATCCACGTACACAATCAGCTGTTTAACTCCTCGATGTGTGGCCTAAACATCCGGAAGGAAGGAGTGACGTTATCTCAGAAACAGTGATGCTGGGAAAAGAATGTGTTTGCATTTACTCGTACATCACGTGACTGATTGCACCATCCCCTATCAGAACAGTCTCTGTGACCTTGACATTTGACACAGATTCTCTCACTTGCCTTTTGGCCACATTGTGTATTCAATTTTTTCCGTTGTTCATTTACTACAGTCTCTGAAAGTGACAAAATATGTTTGTAAGCTGTATTTTAGGTGACTTTACATTATCTTTGTATCTTTTAAGCTTTGCACCGACTTTGTTCCAAGATACAGCCTGGTCTTTAGACAGTTTTGGGAACGACACAGAGTCACTCTGGAAAATTATGGACTTCTTACTACCGGATAAAACTGGAATTGTATTGTGAAGTTCTTTTTCATATTCTGAGGGGAACATCCGTCCTTGTAGCTCATGAATTTCTTGTTGATATTTCAGAGCGTTCACAAGAGTGTTTTTTCCCTTCTTGTCCCGGACATGTTGCTGCCCCACCAGATATGTTGTTAAAACTGTAATATGTTCTTAAAATCCTTGGTTTACTTTAAAAAGTTATAATTAAACCATTTTTGGAAGACAAAGCTAAATAAATAAGGAAAGCAGCTATAGCAAGCTGGAAAGCGTCTGCACTCTTCAGAAGAAGGCAGATTCCAGCTGCCAGTGGGATTTATAAAGCCCTAAGGGTGTGGTGGACAGAGCACGTAGGGTTTAATATATCAGGAGTTTGTGCAGCGTACTTAGAGTGCACATTGGCTCAGCAAAATTCCTATGCAATCTTTTATAGATGAGGACCCAGATCTGTTATATGTTTTTCAAGGTATTTTTGAGCATCAAAAACACCTGTATCTTAATAAATACAAGGTACTAGAGCTGTTGAATATCATAGTGTGGAACATTCCAGGCTAAAAAAGTTCCTTTAGATTTGCTAACATTTATTTCGAACATATTAAGGGTTTTAAAATACATAATAAATCATATATTTACTATATTTAAGGAACATAGTCCATTCTCAAAGGAATAGGAAAATGTCCAAACTTTTTAAATCGTACCTCTAGCCATTCTTATGCACATCATACACTTCTGTTTCAGAGACTTTGTCAAACATATTTAATGAAAGTCCTGAGTTTTTGTCTAGCCAGTTGTGTAAATACATCTTAGAATTGAGGTGGATTATAGAATACAGTGTTTTCTTCTCAGTTACAGTATAAAACATAAACCAATGACTGTCTCTTTTGACTCCATTATGCCAATAAAGTTGTCTACGGTTCTAGTCCCATACTGTGTCTGTACAATGTATGTATGTAAACATTTTCCTGTATTTTAATAAACTCAAAGTTCCCCATGTAATTCTGGTTTTGGGCTGTTTTTAGTCCCATTTTGAAGGCCAGATTTGAACATAATTAATACTATTAATTTGCTTCTGACCATTTTGCAATTTAGTCATTTAAAACTGGGAAAAAAAAACCACAAATCAAACTGTGCCCAACGTAACCCGGAAATACAAGCCATTGTCGTGGCAACAGAGGGCAGAGGACACAGCAGAAAAAACGGCATGGCCGTTTTCGGTTTAAAGTTTAGGTCAAGGGGCTGTGTCAGTGTAAATGTCACGCTGATCACCGATCGCAATGATTTCCCATGCTACAGTACATGTGCATAACGCCAACAACAAACCTAAAAACACATGAACTTTGGCCTCACAGCAAGACTCCTGGGCCTTCCAATGTTTGGGTGGATTGACTCCATCAACCCAAAACATGCACAACAGATAAAACCCTCCAGCTGCAGTCATGACCAAGCTGAGCTCAAAGACCTGGAGATGGTCCCCAGGTGCTGCACCTGAAGATCTGCCCCAGCAGCAGATTGGCCAAATTTCCCTACAGAGACAATAATGTGTACCTTAACCTTAAAGTGCCTCTGGCAGGTTGGACAACTCATTGAACTAAAATGCAGTTAAGATTTATATATTTAAAATGTTTCTAAAATTATAAAACTGTTATCACAGAATAGCTCATTTTTTTAGGTTTATAATTTCACTTCCTGTTTGTAACTGATGACATCCCCCTTTGGGAATTACCCAGGAAATACTTTTTTTTTTTGACAAATAAAAATATATGAGAGCAGCTTTATTTTGTTGAGTTCTTGTTTAGAGTCAAAAAGTTGTTTCTTTTGTGTAAATTATGCATAAACTTTGACTTGAATGAGTGTCCCTAGTGTTATTTTCTACAGATTCTTTGACTTTTCTCCACAAACACCTACTCGATTGGTGTAAAACTATAATGTATATGTACAGAGAAAATTACTGATATTGCTTAACCCTTCTGAATGCACACAAAAAAACCTCAGACATGGTGGGGTAATTTCAATTTGACAGATGTCCCCAGGTCAAACTAATCTTGGTCAGATAGAACCTGTGATAGATATTTATCAGTGGAAGTTTGTGAAGAACATTTAAATAATAAAGTTTCAAAATGACAGGAAATAGCCCTCTACTTCTAAAACAGAATCCTTCAATCTCTTTTCCTGGGAGCCAAAACACACAGTTCTTCATTCAGATGTATTTATTTCTGTGACGTAGGTGAAACAGGAGTTCATTGAACATTTGTCATTAAGAACAAAATCACACTTCTCTCACCTCAGATTAACAGAGTTTTGTGCTTCACTCACTGGTGCAGGTGCAGAAATTTGAAAAAAAATTAAATAAAATGCAACATTGTTTGTCAAATCTTAAAAAAGATTCATGTTCAGGACATTTTTGTGAAACGTGTCGTCAAACCTATGCACTTTAAGTTACAGAGAGCCTTCTTCGGTGTCTCTTCCGTTCCTCTTCTCTATTCACCCTATTACGCCCCACCCACTTTTTCCTCTTTTTGTCACGGATCAGCTCATCCGTTGTATTCACACTTCCGGTCGAGCGGGAACACCATTCTTTTAATTGGAGAACGAGGGAAAAGTCTCACAGCTAAAATATGTCCGATGATCATGTGACCAACAAGTCAACAATGGGCCTGAAAACAGCTTTCGAGTCTGTGTAGAAGTTGCAGCTTTCTGTTAACTAATACAACCGGAAGGGGGCATACGTCCCTCTTACGAGTAAGGGGAATAGCATAGCTTCACCCACATAACATCTCCATGAAGACAAGCAGGTGCAAACCCACCTCGTTAGGCCCATCCCATCCGCACACAGCCGCTCCCTCAGTCCCACCCACACTCTCCATAATGAGCAGGTGGGTCCGGATGCTGTGCACTTTCTCCGCTGCATCGTGCACGTCTGTGGCCGGCGTAAATACAAGCCTCGTCTGCCTCTGCATAAACAGGAAATAGCAGTGTGTTTTTAGATGGAGAATGTGTATGTGGTGTGGCTGTGGGCAGTCGTTTAGGCCCAGACACTTACGCTCTGTGGACCAGAGACCATGCTATTTTTGTGGCAGTGTCACATTCTGGTCCAGAAATGTGGTGAGTCCAGGATGGAGTGGGCAGAAGAGGAAGGCCGCTTCTGGAACAAAGATCCAGAGAAAGAGTACTGAGCTTTTCTTTGTCCAAATCTACAACAGCATGAAAAATGTAATTTTTACTATTCCTCCAAAGATGACAGGTGGCCATACCGTAGCTGAGTTAGCTAGCTCTCTCACCCCACAGCAAGAGGGTCTCAAGTTCAAATCCCTTAGTTTGCATGTTCTCCCTGTCACTGGGTGGGTTTCATTCTGGTACTCTGCTTGCCTCACAGCAAGACGGCCACAGGCTCTACTCCCCCCTTACCCAAAACATGCACCACAGCTAGGATCCTGACCGAGACTACCTCATGATCTGGAGATGGGTCCCCGGGTGCTTCTGACAGGTCATCCCCGGGCCGTCAAGGACAAAAAAGTGTACCTGGAAGCCCAAGACAAATAGTAGAAAAAGATTCAGTTGTAGTCATCTGGACTCGACTCTCATCCAAGAGTCATTCTCAATCTGTGAAACTTTCGCTCCCTCCTCACTGAGACGCCCGAGGCATTCTGAAGACAATCAGGTACTCAGTGAGGAGGGAGCGAAAGTCAGGGTACAATAGGCCCATCTCAGTCAGTTCCAATGGCCCATTATCAGGAGGTCCCGCCCTGTGGGCAGGGCTTTCACAGATATAAACCTGAGTTCTCAGACATGTTTCACAGATTGAGAATGACTCTTGGATGAGTCATGAATGTTTTGTTTTTTCTAAAACAGAGTCCAGATGAAACAATTGAATCTTTTTCTACAATGGAACACTCCTGGACAAATGAGGGATTACACCGACATGTAACTAAGAATTTTGGACAAAAAAACCCAAGACAAATAGTTAAAATCCTCCAGCCAGAGTAACCAGTAACTACATCCTTCCCCGGGCAAACTTGGGATCCTCAATTGTGCCAGGATCAGCTTTGCCCTGTTACTTCCCCTGCTTGTAATGTAGACCTATTCAAATTAAGGCCCGCAAGCCAAATCAGGCCCTCCTAATTATCTGATCTGGTCCATCTTCCAAATACGAAACCATATTTTCCATTGTTTGCTCCTTTATTCCTGATTTGGTCCTTGCTTAGACCTGGTTTAATTATAGTTTAATTCTGGTTCAGTATTGCATTGGCAGTTGTGCAGAGCAATGTTGATGTACAAATTATAGTTTGTAATTTGGAGGAATTGGACTAATAACAAAAGATTTGGTTAGGCTCATGGAGAGAGGTGGAGCGTTTAAAACAAAAACCTTGAGACAATAATATGGTGCAGGATGTGTTGTATTGGAAAGACAAGGGATATTTACAGTATATACACTATTTTCATTCAATAGTCTGTAGATGTTAATGGCTAATAGCAAAGGAGCTTCAATAATTTGGCTTTGAGCCTGTAGCCAAGTTCAAAATCAAGTGCTATACATACAATACAATACAATACAATACAATGATATTCATTGCTAAAGCACTAAATACACGGATAAATACATTCACACAAACACATGAACACTGGAGGCTGGAGGCTAGCGCTAGCAAACCAGCTCCGGTAACTAAACAAATGAATGAACTCACAGAGTCCGTCTTGTTTTACGAGCTCATGGTTGTTAATGCAATGTTGCATGAACGGTAGAAGGCCTCTAAAAGTTGAGAGCATGTCAGTAAAGATACCGCAGTTTTAGTGCAAATAGTGTTAAACTGTCAAAAACGCGTACCTGAGTAGCAGCTCCGATGAGCCTCACCCACACACACACACACACACGAGTGGGGAGCGAGCCTATATTGCGAAGTGAGTGATCCCCGAGAGTCCAGCAGGAGCTCCTGCAGGAGCGTTATCAAATATCGCTATATTTTGATGTATTTAGTAGCAACGGGAAGACGAAAAAAATAGAAAGGAGGAAGCGGAGAAACTACAGAAATGACCTGGGCTACACCCTCCCTGCTTTAGTATTTTATTTTCCACATGTTATCACTATCGGCCTGTTAAAGAATAGCCTTTGTTATAGTTACATTAACTAACGTTTCTTTCTTTTTACATCAGAGTTGTAGAAGTGCATTTCTTGATCAAAGTGTTAAATCCATGATATCTTCCTGTCTTTACCCAGAGTGCCACAGTGCTGAGGGCCCCTCTGTGGATCCTAATTCTATTGTCTTCAGGTGTGTAGTGGGCTGTGTAACAGTGTTGTTCCTAAAGTGTATCATCAGTCTGCTGTTTGTGGAGATGTGAGGTTGTGGTTAGCGCTTTGGGTTAGCCACACGCGCATCACTGCACTGCAAAAACAAATGCCTTCAAAATGACTCAATAAAAAATTATCATTTCAATATTTTTCCCCACAATATTATAGTTAAGGGTTAAGGTACCTAATTGTCCCATAGAGAAATGTGTCCTCTGCATTTGACCCATCCTTAAATGTCACTGGAGTAAAAGATGCCATTTAAATACTGAATAATAAATAAATAATTTTGTATGTCTTTGCAAACCTAAATGTATCCTGACGTCTCAGTTGGAATGAGCATTAAACAATAGCAGAAAGCTCTGAAATGATCAGAATGAAGGTCTATGGACTTTGAAAACATTGAGGAGCACCTGGTTTATTCCGACCTAATGACATCACAAGGAGGAACAGGGAGTTTTCAAATCTGGGGAGCTTGGTGAAACTAAACAAAGCTTTAAAGAGCCACATGTGGCTCTTGAGACTGTGGTCCTTCAGCTGAACCAAAAAAGAATTGAATGGAACTAAGGTGACACAATACATTTAATGGGTCAACATTTGTTGGGTACAGTACAAATGAATATTGCAGAATATATTACAATTGAATTCCATTTGTAGAATCCTTTTCATCCTCATATAATAATTACCAAAATCTACACTCCCCATTCACCTGCACAAACATTCTTTTTGCAGTGTGCCAGAGGATGTAGCAGCTGCGCACCACATCCTCTGCCCCCCACGCACCCTTACTCACTCACCCCACATGCTGGCACGTTTGTGGGGCTGATGACGACCAGACAGCCCCGTGTCCCTGGGTCTCATTAGAGTGGATCCGCTTGTGACCTCTGACCCTTAGGTGGCCTCTCTGTGCTCCGCAGACTCTGGGTTAGACCTGTGCTGGGTGGGATGGCCACATAAATCATAACAGAGTCTGGAGAGCTGTCACAGACATCTTAGAGCAGTCTTGTTAGCGCTGAGTACTTCAGACGTGTAATGAGCAGCACCGCCACTGGAGAACACGAGACAAGTTTTGTACAGGCCTGAACGTGCAGGTTCCGAGGTTATGTTCTGACCTCAGCTTCTTTTGAAATATCTTTCTCAACATTCCAACATCATCATCATCATCATGAGCAGCACAAACGTGTTTCTTAACTTGTTTTTCTTAATTGTTGCTGTGACTGTACAGAGCTTAGCTAGCTTGTTTGCTAACAGCAGGGGGAGATAAAGGATACTTCAACTCGCTTCACAACTTTTCATTTTCTCAACACTTGAAATCAGACAAAGTGTTATTTAGGGAGAGAAAGGTCATGAGTTCAACTGTGTGTGAGCTAAAGTCTTTATCAGTGAGAAATGTGACCGTGGAAATCGGCCCGCTCCACTCTTTACTTGAGTTTGTGTTTTTAGATGTCAAATACAACCTCAATATTTGCAGAGTGTTAGACTTTTACATTTACCAGATTGTAGAACATTTGGACCCCAAACTATGGTCTGGGGGCCAAATGGGGCCCTCAGACCAATTTTTGTTGGCCCTCTGGCGTCCTGCTAAGTTGCCCCTAACAACAAAAAGTTGTACTTTTTACTGTTAAATTGGGAAAATTCAAAACATTTTATGTTATACCAACTTAATATTATTGTTCTAAGTTTTAATAAAGGTGTGGAGGTGCATCAAAGCGATGTCAAATGCAACATTTTGAATGGTTCACTTCATTGTCGCGTTGTCTGTGGCCCTCTGCTCCGTAGAAGTTTCAAAATGCAGCCCTCTGTGAAAAAGGTTTGGACCCCCCTGCTGTAGAAGCTTCGTCACATTTCAGATGTGTTTTGGGCTCTTACAGAAGAATATTTCATTACCATTGACACTCAAACCATTTTGCATAACCTCAGACCCTTTAAAATGCTGCCCTCAGAATGCTTTTCTTTAATTGTAATAATGAGAAGAAGAATAAATAATTGTCTAGCCTTAAATGTGTGTTTGGGCATAACAAAAAGTATAATTTGTGTATATAATTTCTCTGTAGATAAAATTAATAACTATTGTGGGCTCAACATTTCTGTATTTGCATTTTTGATGAAGGCAAAAGGTTTTACTGGACAAAGTGTCTGTCATAATCTCCTATTTGATAAAAAATGCCGTGAAACACAATAGTAAATGTGTTTAACCCAGACATCAGACTCCTGGATGGTTCATATTTTGTGATATTCTGACGGTAATCCCTCTTTCTCACATTATGTTCCACTCCACTTTTGCTCCATTCCAGAATTACAAACCTTTAAAGGGTCTATAGACTGCAAAAATGTTAAGTGCCTCAACTGAAGTGACTTTTTTTATTCTGCTGTGGTTGGAGAAGTTGGAGCAGGTGTTCTCAAGCTGTGGTTCTTGTCTCCATGATGGCTCTTGGGCACCGTCTGGTGGCGCCCTGGGTCTTCTGCACGTTATTTAAATCATATATGCTTTTCTTTTTGCCTTAGTCTTTATTTGTTTCAAATTTAAGATACAGGTATATTGATATTTAACATTCTAGAATCTCTGTAGTTTAAATCTGAGCTGAGACAGGTCCGAATTCTATGGTGGAATTTGCTGTTTAAGTGTCAGCTGTTTTGACCTGGTTTATTGTCTATATGACTGTTTTTATTTGTATTGTGTGAAACATGTTTTGCACCATTTAGGCTGTTGGAAGGTCCTCTTCATGGGTCTGAAGTGACGTAACACAGTTGTTGCTGCTGCCATCTTGAAGACGAAAGCCGCATGCTCACTGTGTGCTGTGCCAACAAAAAGTCTCCAAACAAAGGATCCTCTTCTGTAACTAACCATCCCCAAAGACCCCGTTAGTCCAGAAATGTATTACTCTGGTCACAGGACCAGTGGACTTACAGAGATCTCTCCAGACTGAAGCTGAGCTGTTTGTTTCAGGTCGTTAGCAGCTGGCTAATGCTAGTTGACGTATTATTGCGTGGCTATGCTAATAAACGTTAGCCTACTTGCAACAGTTTCAACAAGCCTTTCCAACCGTCCGGGTTTTATATTTTAGGATCAGACACGAAGTCCATGCTCTTGAGAGCTTTGAGGGCGTGTCCGGGCGGGGGGCGTGTCCGGTGCAGAGGGCGTGTCCGGGCAGAGGGCTTGTGGATGTCTGTCTTCTTCAAGTATCAACCCTTTTCATTTTTCACTTTTATGCTCTGTTTTTCATGGCTCGAACAGCGAGAGGCAACAGCATGTGTGACGCCTGCAACATGTGACAACAAATAAGTCACGTGACTCAAGCCCATGAATACAAATAAGTGATTGATTGCTTTATGGTTCATAAAAGACACGATTGTTCTCAGTTTAAAAGTATTTAGGGTGACAGTGGCTCAGTGGTTAAAGTGCTCACCCACCAATGTACATTTTAAAACACGTCTCGAACAGTTCTCAAACCTACTGCACTTCTACTCTTCTAGATCTTTTAGAATATTTGGCTGAATTCAAGGCTAAAAAATAAGCGTATTCATAATTGGACCAAATTCGATAATCTGTTTTATTCTTCTGGAGCCTTCACGTTGATAAGAATCGTACTCGGGGCCGGCTGAATGGGCTGAATGGACGTCCTTATGCCGATTATTTGCCAAATGAATGACTCATGATAGCAGGAATACTCTTTTATGAAAAAGTGAGCTCTTTGAGGGACAGAGAAAGAGAGAGTGGACATTTACAAGGAAAGAGAAAGGGAGAGAGAGAAGTAGAGAGGGAGTAGTGGGGTAGAGAGAGCGAGGAGAGAGAAAAAGAGAGGAAATGGAGGGATGAGAGAGTAAAAGACAAGCAGAGAGAACGAGCGAAAAGGGAGGTAGGGAAAGGGATGAGACAGAAAAAGTAGAGGGTATATTAGTTGGAAGAGGGAGTTGGAGAAAGAGAGGAAGGAGAAGGAGGTTTCCAAGAATACTCG